>CM059445.1:4522571-4919861 GCA_030390025.1 Squalus acanthias | reverse complement strand
CCCCGCTCTCTCTCCCTCCGCTTTCTCCCTCCCCTCTCTCTCTCCCTCCCCTCCACCTCCCTCCCCTCTCCTCTCCCACCTTTCTCCCCCTCCCTATCTCCCCTCTCTCTCTCTCCCACTCTCCCGCCCTCTCTCCCTCCCTTCCCCTCTCTCCATCCCCTCTCTATCTCGCCTCCACCTCCCTCCACCCTCTCTCTCCCTCCCCAGCTGCCAGTAGCAGTAAGCTGAGAAACAGGGCGATGGACTGACCAGCGAAGTTGTCTGGAAGTCTCAGCGTCTGTGGTAATACAGGGGCTCTGATCAATATGTTGTCTGCTCTAAACCTCAAGTGCAATCAACAAAGTAAAACTTGCCAATAGATCAATAGCAGCTGCATCAGTCAGTGCGGACCGTTCATTAAGCCTTGGCGCCAACTAACCGGGTTGGGAGCGTCTACTGGCGGTGTGTTCGGGATGTGACGTGACATGCGGTCTGAGCGATGTAGAGTCCGATCAATAGCACTACTGGACCAGGATGTTCCAGCACCCACTACCTATCGGGACTTTCTTAAAGATGATCAATGCTAATTGAAGCATCTTGAGTTGAAAATGGACTCTTCACAATGCAACACTCTTCCAAGAGCACGCTGACTCCGAGAGTCGTAAAAAGGCCAATCGAAGGGAGGGTGGGGTGGGGGGAGGGGAGCGGGAGGGTCGATGTTGCTCTGTTTTGCTCCCCACATAGTTGCAAAAGGCTGGACTCTCACTGACTCGGAGGGGATTCCCATCCAGCGTCTGCTGAAGACGTTGTGATTTGCAAGTTCCTCTCATGCTGTTGGTTTCTTTCCTCCTCCTCCACCTCTCAGCTTCCTCCTGGGCCACTGACCTGTGAGCACTGGCCGCCCTCCTGTACCGCCCCCGAGTCTGTGTCCCTCAAGCTGGCAAACTCAACCGAGAGCCATCGACAGGCTATTCACTCACAGGGCATCACAGTCGAGCCTGATCTTGACCCCACTCTGATGTCAACACTGTATAACAGCGATCTTTAGAGAGTATTCTGCAATCATTGATGAGGAGCCCATTGAAATTCCTAGCACAGGAGGAGACTGCTTGAACCTTCTTTTCTACACGGGATTTAGGCTCCTCTTATGGTCCCAATTACATAAGAACATAAGAACATAAGAAATAGGAGCAGGAGTAGGCCAATCGGCCCCTCGAGCCTGCTCCGCCATTCAATAAGATCATGGCTGATCTGATCCTCACCTCAAATCTAAAGAACACAAGAAGTAGGAGCAGGACCCGGCCACTCAGCCCCTGGGCCCGCTCCGCCACCCACAGGGCCTCGACCGATCCGAACTCAGCCTCATGTCCAATTTCCTGCCCGCTCCCCGTAACCCCTAATTCCCTTTACTTCCAGGAAACTGTCTATTTCTGTTTTAAATTTATTTAATGATGTAGCTTCCACAGCTTCCTGGGGCAGCAAATTCCACAGACCTACTACCCTCTGAGTGAAGAAGTTTCTCCTCATCTCAGTTTTGAAAGAGCAGCCCCTTATTCTAAGATTATGCCCCCTAGTTCTAGTTTCACCCATCCTTGGGAACATCCTCCCCGCATCCACCCGATCAAGCCCCTTTACAATCTTATATGTTTCAATAAGATCGCCTCTCATTCTTCTGAACTCCAATGAGTAGAGTCCCAATCTACTCAACCTCTCCTCCTATGTCCATCCCCTCATCCCCGGGATTAACCGAGTGAACTTTCTTTGTACTGCCTCGAGAGCAAGTATGTCTTTTCTTAAGTATGGACACCAAAACTGTATGCAGTATTCCAAACTAATCATATTTTCCTACTTTTTGCCCCATACCCCTTTATACTTTCCTTCTTTCCAGTAATTATCCAATAGCTTTTTGAATGTTGTAATCGGTTTAGCATTGATGGCTCCTTATGCGCATTTCGAAAACTCTTTGTGTGAAAAATGTTCCCGCTAATCTCCCCCTTTTTTGTACCTCCCGTATGCCTTGAGATGACATGTCTTCGAGTTCCCGACCAATGGAAATAATCTCTCTACCTTTTACCTTGTCTATTCCTTTCATCATTTTGAATACCTCTATTGAATTTCCCACCTCAATTTTGGAGTGACCACAGCCCTGGTGGTTCGTGGTCTTAATGATAACTCAGACTCACATCCCTGGCACCAACCTGACGAATATGCATTCCACTTCCTCCAGGACTAGTCCAGCCCTCCTAGAGTAAGGAGCCAAAAACTGCGCCTTCCAGAGGTGGCCCAACCATCACCTTGTACCATGTCATCTTAACCTCTTTGCTTTTGCGTTCAATCCCTCTCAATATAAACCCCGAAATATGATTTGCTTCTTAATAGCTTTTTTTTTAACCTGTCCATCCATTTTTTAAGGACTCATTTACCAGCCACATAAATTCCTTTGCTCCTCCACGGCCTCACCATCATGAATGTGTCTCTATTCTATGCCCCTGTTCCCAAAATACATCACCTCGCATTTTTCTGCATTAAACTGCATAGAGTCATAACGGCACAGAAGGAGGCCATTCGGTCCATCGAGTCCGTGCTGGCTCTCTGTAGAGCAATCCAGTCAGTCCCATTCCCCCACTCTATCCCCGTAGCCCTGCAAGTTTATTTCCCTCAAGTGCCTATCCAGTCTCCCCTTGAAAACATTGAGTGTCTCCGCTTCCACCACTTCCGTCGGCAGCGAATTCCAGGTCCTCACCACTCGCTGCGTAAAAAAGTTTTCCCTCATGTTCCCCCTATATCTCTTGCCCAAAACCTTAAATCTGTGTCCCCTAGTCCTTGTACCATCAACTAGTGGGAACAGCCTTTCCCCGTCTAGCCTATCCAAACCCGTCATAATCTTGTATACCTCTATCAAATCACCCCTCAACCCCACATGCATACTGACACTCAAACACACGCACAGGCATCTGAGCACATGCGTGAGAGCACAGACAAGAACATGCGAACAGAGACACAAACACACAAACATACGCATGCAAACCCGCTTACACACGTAAAAACATACGCAAACTACAAATGCACACACGTGGAAATACGCAAACACATACATGTACAAACACACACACACATGCGCACCCATGCCAATATGCACACATTCACACACGGTCCGGTTAAATGGTGGTTTCCTTCGTCTCTAACCAAAAGAAGTACCGCAGAGGATTCAGCAGTGGCGAGTTGGACAGAATGAGTGTCCGGAGAGGTCACCCTGTGTCCAGCCCCTTTGGTGCTCCAGGTGAGAGAGAGCAGTGCTGTCTGGGAGGCCGAGCTAACCCCACCTGAGGAAATCGGGGCCCAGGCGACGTCCCCTGTGGGAGTAGTGTTGTTTGGCTCAGCTTTTTCAGGCATGACTCGACCCTGAATGATTGGAAATGGACTTTAGATTCATTTCGTGCTGCAGTTTACCTCTGCAGCGAGGCCTCGAGGGACTGCAGAACAATGAAAACAACAGAATCGATATTTTTATTCCTGCCGATATCTTCACTTCCTTAATAAATGGCAGTGAGCCTCGGAATGCTGCACGGAGCGGAAACTTGATCTCTGAAGTTTTTTCTTACCCTCGCCGCTACCTCAGCTCTGTCATTTGAACACAGATTGAGGGCAGTGTGAACCTCGACCTGGAGCGGCCTTCTCAATGTTTGACGTATTTATACCTTGCAGTCCCCAATCCCACTGCTGTTCCCCAGTCCCCAACCTCACCACTGTGTTCCCCAGTCCCCAACCTCACCACTGTGTTCCCCAGTCCCCAATCCCACTGCTGTGTTCCCCAGTCCCCAACCTCACCACTGTGTTCCCCAGTCCCCAACCTCACCACTGTGTTCCCCAGTCCCCAACCTCACCACTGTGTATCCCAGTCCCCAACCTCACCACTGTGTTCCCCAGTCCCCTATCCCACCGCTGTGTTCCCCAGTCCCCTATCCCACCGCTGTATTCCCCAGTCTCCTATCCCACTGCTGTGTTCCCCAGTCCCCTATCCCACTGCTGTGTTCCCCAGTCCCCAACCTCACCACTGTGTTCCCCAGTCCCCAACCTCACCACTGTGTTCCCCAGTCCCCAACCTCACCACTGTGTTCCCCAGTCCCCAACCTCACCACTGTGTTCCCCAGTCCCCAACCTCACCACTGTGTTCCCCAGTCCCCAACCTCACCACTGTGTTCCCCAGTCCCCAATCTCACTGCTGTGTTCCCCAGTCCCCAATCCCACTGCTGTGTTCCCCAGTCCCTAATCCCACTGCTGTGTTCCCCAGTCCCCAACCTCACCACTGTGTTCCCCAGTCCCCAACCTCACCACTGTGTTCCCCAGTCCCCTATCCCACTGCTGTGTTCCCCAGTCACCAACCTCACCACTGTGTTCCCCAGTCCCCTATCCCACTGCTGTGTTCCCCAGTCTCCTATCCCACTGCTGTGTTCCCCAGTCCCCAACCTCACCACTGTGTTCCCCAGTCCCCTATCCCACTGCTGTGTTCCCCAGTCCCCTATCCCACTGCTGTGTTCCCCAGTCCCCAATCCCACCACTGTGTTCCACAGTCCCCAACCTCACCACTGTGTTCCCCAGTCCCCAATCCCACACTGTGTTCCCCAGTCCCTAATCCCACACTGTGTTCCCCAGTCCCCAATCCCACTGCTGTGTTTAGCCAGTCCCCAATCCCACTGCTGTGTTCCCCAGTCCCCAATCCTACTGCTGTATTCCCAGTCCCCAATCCCACCACTGTGTTCCCCAGTCCCCAACCTCACCACTGTGTTCCCCAGTCACCTATCCCACTGCTGTGTTCCCCAGTCCCCAATCCTACTACTGTGTTCCCCAGTCCCCAACCTCACCGCTGTGTTCCCCAGTCCCCAACCTCACCGCTGTGTTCCCCAGTCCCCAACCTCACCACTGTGTTCCCCAGTCCCCAATCCCACTGCTCTGTTCCCCAGTCCCCAACCTCACCACTGTGTTCCCCAGTCCCTAATCCCACTGCTGTGTTCCCCAGTCCCCAACCTCACCACTGTGTTCCCCAGTCACCTATCCCACTGCTGTGTTCCCCAGTCCCCAACCTCACCACTGTGTTCCCCAGTCCCCAATCCCACCGCTGTGTTCCCCAGTCCCCAATCCCACTGCTGTGTTCCCCAGTCCCCAACCTCACCGCTGTGTTCCCCAGTCCCCTATCCCATTGCTGTGTTCCCCAGTCCCCAATCCCACTGCTGTGTTCAAAAATGTGCAGGGTAGGTTGATTTGGCGATGATAAATTGACCCTTAATGTTAGGGGGGAATTAAATATGTGGGGTTATGGGGATAGGATGGGATATGTTAGGGGGAATTAAATATGTGGGGTTACGGGGGTAGGGTGGGATATGTGTTCTGTGGGGATTAAAGCAGGGACAGGGTACTGGATTTGGATGATCAGCCATGATCGTATTGAATGGTGGGGCAGGCTCGACGGGCCGAATGGCCTACTCCTGCACCTAGATTCTATGTTTCTATGTTTCTATGTTCCCCAGCCCCCAAACCCAAACTGTGTTCCCCAGTCCCCTATCCCACCACTGTGTTCCCCAGCCCCCAAACCCAAACTGTGTTCCCCAGCCCCCAATCCCACTACTGTGTTCCCCAGTCCCCATCCCACTGCTCTGTTCCCCAGCCCTCAATCCCACTGCTGCGTTCCCCAGCCCCCAATCCCACTACTGTGTTCCCCAGTCCCCATCCCACTGCTGTGTTCCCCAGCCCTCAATCCCACTGCTGCGTTCCCCAGTCCCCTATCCCACTGTTGTGTTCCCAGCCCCCCTGCCAGCCCATCCTATTGCTGTATTCCCAGACCACTTAATCAATGTTTCCTGTAAGCTGCACGGCCGCACCGAGCTCCAGGGACCCCAAGCAGCCGGCTTTTCAATGCAAATACTGCGTATGCGCGGTATTGTGAATGGCCCGCCCAGCCCCTTTAAAGTGCCGCATGGCGACAAACCAAATTACAGGGAACATTGCTCCGAATCCATTCCTGCACTCCTAGACACCCCATCCCATTCCAGTACCCATTGACCCGCTAGCCCATCCCATTCCAGTACTCCCAGACCCCAGCTACCAATCCCATTGCTGTACTCACAGACCCCCCTCCCCATCCCATTCCAGTAATCCCAGAACCCCCTCCCCATCCCATTCCAGTACTCCCAGAGTAGTGGGCAGTCCTCCACTGTGTTTTTCTAGTGTGCAGTACTGTCGTGTACTTTAACGTGATTACAGTGAGTGTTGCAGTGTCGTGTAGTACGATTGCATTGAACGTCCTGCTGGGACATTACAGAGTGTTACAGTCAGAGCGTTGAGTGTGTTCTGTGTTTTCACCAACGAATCCCCTGTTGCCCATTTTCCGAGTGGTTTGACACCTCTCCGCGCAGTGTGGTTAATGGCGGCTCGCTCGTCTTTTCAGATAATTATCCAATGATACACCAGTCGGTGCTGTGCGTCATTCTAAAAGGTCAGCTTTCACAGTGGCCGCTCAGACAGATGTGTCGGCAGCAGCTTTCTGCTCTCCGCCACTCCCATTTGCCGTGGGTGTTGATAAGGAGCTGGACACAGCTCACTAAACCTCCGAGGAGAAGGGCAGCAGAAGATCATAAGTCGGATGAGTGTTAAGATGAACAGCTTACAGTGTCACCTCTCATCTGTCTGACTGCGATTGGAGACCTCAGTGGTACATTTTCCATTATATAAAAAACATGACACTTAGACCCCACTCCAATTCTTGTGCTGGGGCCGAATCCGTACTCTCTCTGAATTATTCAGATCTGGGGAAGGTGCTGTTCTTTAAAGCTTGCCGTTTGTGACAATATTGCACTGGGAAGAGCATAATTAAACATGGCATAAATATCACCCCATTGCTGCAGCCCTCAGAGTGAAACATGAAGTGGTGACTGAAAACAGGTTACTAATTAAGCCAAACACTCCGCAGATCAACACACGGTGCCTCCGAACTCCGTGCTACCTTTTCCCAGCTAATTAGTTTTTAGAAGTTACTACAGAGGCCGAACGAGTCCCAGCACTGCTCCCTATAATTATATCGCTAATGTTGCTGATCAGGCCCTGGCCTTGCTACGGGCGCTGAATGCACGAGGCGTGCTGGGGATTACAGCATGCTGTAGGCGTGCTGAGGTATGGACTTCAGTAGGTGGGCGTGGGTTGTACAGCAGGGTAGGTGGGCGTGGGTTGTACAGCAGGGTAGGTGGGTGCTGGTTGAACAGCGGGTAGGTGGGCACTGGTTGAACAGCAGGGTAGGTGGGTGCTGGTTGAACAGCGGGTAGGTGGGCACTGGTTGAACAGCAGGGTAGGTGGGCGAGGGTTGCACAGCAGGGTAGGTGGGCACTGGTTGAACAGCAGGGTAGGTGGGTGCTGGTTGAACAGCGGGTAGGTGGGCACTGGTTGAACAGCAGGGTAGGTGGGCGAGGGTTGAACAGCAGGGTAGGTGGGCATGGGTTGTACAGCAGGGTAGGTGGGTGCTGGTTGAACAGCAGGGTAGGTGGGCACTGGTTGAACAGCAGGGTAGGTGGGCACTGGTTGTACAGCAGGGTAGGTGGGCACTGGTTGAACAGCAGGGTAGGTGGGTGCTGGTTGAACAGCGGGTAGGTGGGCACTGGTTGAACAGCAGGGTAGGTGGGCATGGGTTGTATAGCAGGGTAGGTGGGCGAGGGTTGTACAGCAGGGTAGGTGGGCGAGGGTTGCACAGCAGGGTAGGTGGGCACTGGTTGAACAGCAGGGTAGGTGGGCGCTGGTTGAACAGCAGGGTAGGTGGGCGTGGGTTGTACAGTAGGGTAGGTGGGCACTGGTTGTACAGCAGGGTAGGTGGGCGAGGGTTGTACAGCAGGGTAGGTGGGCACTAGTTGTACAGCAGGGTAGGTGGGCACTGGTTGAACAGCAGGGTAGGTGGGCGAGGGTTGCACAGCAGGGTAGGTGGGCACTGGTTGAACAGCAGGGTAGGTGGGCGCTGGTTGAACAGCAGGGTAGGTGGGCATGGGTTGTACAGCAGGGTAGGTGGGCACTGGTTGAACAGCAGGGTAGGTGGGCACTGGTTGAACAGCAGGGTAGGTGGGCGAGGTTGTACAGCAGGGTAGGTGGGCGAGGTTGTATAGCAGGGTAGGTGGGCGCTGGTTGAACAGCAGGGTAGGTGGGCGAGGTTGTATAGCAGGGTAGGTGGGCGCTGGTTGTACAGCAGGGTAGGTGGGCACTGGTTGAACAGCAGGGTAGGTGGGCACTGGTTGAACAGCAGGGTAGGTGGGTGAGGGTTGCAGATTCTGTTAGGTGGGCTGCACGTGCAGATTGCAATGGGGACTTGGGGCTTTGACTTACAGTAGATGGGCTGGGGATCCTGAGTGTAGTAGATGGGCTGGGGATCCTGAGTGTAGTAGATGGGCTGGGGTTCCTGAGTACAGTAGATGGGCTGGGATTCCTGAGTATAGAGAATGGGCTGGGGATCCTGTGTGCAGTAGATGGGCTGGGGATCCTGAGTACCATAGATGGGCTGGGGTTCCTGTGTACAGTAGATGGGCTGGGGATCCTGAGTACAGTAGATGGGCTGGGGATCCTGAGTACAGTAGATGGGCTGGGGATCCTGAGTGTAGTAGATGGGCTGGGGATCCTGAGTACAGTAGATGGGCTGGGGATCCTGAGTACCGTAGATGGGCTGGGGTTCCTGTGTACAGTAGATGGGCTGGGGATCCTGAGTGTAGTAGATGGGCTGGGGATCCTGAGTACAGTAGATGGGCTGGGGATCCTGAGTACAGTAGATGGGCTGGGGATCCTGAGTACAGTAGATGGGCTGGGGATCCTGAGTAAAGTAGATGGGCTGGGGATCCTGAGTACAGTAGATGGGCTGGGGATCCTGAGTATAGAGGATGGGCTGGGGTTCCTGAGTACAGTAGATGGGCTGGGGTTCCTGAGTACAGTAGATGGGCTGGGGATCCTGAGTACAGTAGATGGGCTGGGGATCCTGAGTACAGTAGATGGGCTGGGGATCCTGAGTACAGTAGATGGGCTGGGGATCCTGAGTACAGTAGATGGGCTGGGGATCCTGAGTGTAGTAGATGGGCTGGGGTTCCTGAATACAGTAGATGGGCTGGGGATCCTGAGTATAGAGGATGGGCTGGGGATCCTGAGTACAGTAGATGGGCTGGGGATCCTGAGTACAGTAGATGGGCTGGGGATCCTGAGTGTAGTAGATGGGCTGGGGTTCCTGAGTAGAGTAGATGGGCTGGGGATCCTGAGTATAGAGGATGGGCTGGGGTTCCTGAGTACAGTAGATGGGCTGGGGATCCTGAGTACAGTAGATGGGCTGGGGTTCCTGAGTAGAGTAGATGGGCTGGGGATCCTGAGTGTAGTAGATGGGCTGGGGATCCTGAGTACAGTAGATGGGCTGGGGATCCTGAGTATAGAGGATGGGCTGGGGTTCCTGAGTACAGTAGATGGGCTGGGGATCCTGAGTGTAGTAGATGGGCTGGGGATCCTGAGTGTAGTAGATGGGCTGGGGATCCTGAGTACAGTAGATGGGCTGGGGATCCTGAGTATAGAGGATGGGCTGGGGATCCTGAGTACAGTAGATGGGCTGGGGATCCTGAGTACAGTAGATGGGCTGGGGATCCTGAGTATAGAGGATGGGCTGGGGTTCCTGAGTACAGTAGATGGGCTGGGGATCCTGAGTACAGTAGATGGGCTGGGGTTCCTGTGTGCAGTAGATGGGCTGGGGTTCCTGAGTGTAGTAGATGGGCTGGGGATCCTGAGTGTAGTAGATGGGCTGGGGATCCTGAGTACAGTGGATGGGCTGGGGATCCTGAGTGTAGTAGATGGGCTGGGGATCCTGAGTGTAGTAGATGGGCTGGGGCTCCTGAGTACAGTGGATGGGCTGGGGATCCTGAGTGTAGTAGATGGGCTGGGGCTCCTGAGTACAGTGGATGGGCTGGGGATCCTGAGTGTAGTAGATGGGCTGGGGATCCTGAGTACAGTAGATGGGCTGGGGATCCTGAGTACAGTAGATGGGCTGGGGATCCTGAGTACAGTAGATGGGCTGGGGATCCTGAGTACAGTAGATGGGCTGGGGTTCCTGTGTGCAGTAGATGGGCTGGGGTTCCTGAGTGTAGTAGATGGGCTGGGGATCCTGAGTGTAGTAGATGGGCTGGGGATCCTGAGTACAGTGGATGGGCTGGGGATCCTGAGTGTAGTAGATGGGCTGGGGATCCTGAGTGTAGTAGATGGGCTGGGGCTCCTGAGTACAGTGGATGGGCTGGGGATCCTGAGTGTAGTAGATGGGCTGGGGCTCCTGAGTACAGTGGATGGGCTGGGGATCCTGAGTGTAGTAGATGGGCTGGGGATCCTGAGTACAGTAGATGGGCTGGGGATCCTGAGTACAGTAGATGGGCTGGGGATCCTGTGTACAGTAGATGGGCTGGGGATCCTGAGTGTAGTAGATGGGCTGGGGATCCTGAGTACAGTAGATGGGCTGGGGATCCTGAGTGTAGTAGATGGGCTGGGGATCCTGAGTACAGTAGATGGGCTGGGGATCCTGAGTGTAGTAGATGGGCTGGGGATCCTGTGTACAGTAGATGGGCTGGGGATCCTGAGTACAGTAGATGGGCTGGGGTTCCTGTGTACAGTAGATGGGCTGGGGTTCCTGTGTACAGTAGATGGGCTGGGGTTCCTGTGTGCAGTAGATGGGCTGGGGTTCCTGTGTGCAGTAGATGGGCTGGGGATCCTGAGTACAGTAGCAGGGCTAGAATGGAAGATTTGAACTTCTTTTCCATGGGGTTTGAGGGGGAGCATGATGGAGGCCTGGAAAATGCTATGCTGCCTGGACAGGATGGAGGTATTCAGGGTATTGGACTCACACTGTGAACGGCCGAACTATGGGTGAGAAGGAACTTTTTGTGCCTACTCCCTGGGCCTTCTTTGTGACTGGCGTATGGTCGATGCAGGACCGGCCGCTAAGTCCAGGCTTACTGGCGGACCCACGTGTGGTTGTGGGGCTCACTGGAGGTCCGGGGGCGGGGGGGGGGGGGGGGCGTGCCCTGGAATCATCAATCGGACCCCCACAGAGACAATGGTCAGTGTTCTTCATGTGGGGACCCAGCTAACCCACGTGGAGGAATCTTCAGCCAGGGTTTCCATCCTGTTTAGTGGGGTGACGGGACCACACTTGCGCCCCAACCCACCAAAGGCGTTCAAATTGCAAAACCTATTCCCCCACCCCACCTCCGCCCCCTCCAAGGAAGCACATCTTGGCACATTCACCATGATAAGAGCATAAGAACATGAGATATAGGAGCAGGAGTCGGCCATACGGCCCATCGAGCCTGCTCCGCCATTCAATACGATCATGGCTAATCTTCGACCTCAACTCCACTTTCCCGAACTAGCCCCATATCCCTTGATTCTCTTAGTTTCCAAAAATGTATCGATCTCAGCCTTGGATATACTCAACGACTGAGCATCCACAGCCCTCTGGGGCAGAGAATCCCAAAGATTCACAACCCTCTGACTGGCAAAAGAACCAAAGACGACATAAGAAAAAATCTTTTTTACTCAGCGAGTGGTTAAGATCTGGAATGCACTTCCTGAAAGGGTGGTGGAGGTACACTCGGTCCCCTCATCTAAGTCATTGATAGAGATTGTAAATAGCTGAAGCTGAAGCACTGATCCTTGCGGCACTCTACTAGTTGCACCCTTCCATCCTGAAAATGACCCGCTTATTCCTACTCTCTGTTATCTGTCCATTAACCAATCCTTTATCCATGCTAATATATTACCCCCAATCCCATGAGCACTAATCTTGTGTGACAACCTATTGTGTGGGACCTGATCGAATGCCTTCGGAAAATCCAAATATACTGCATCCACTGGTTCCCCTTTATCTATTCTGCTCGTTACACCCTCAAAAAACTCTTAATAGATTTGTCAAACACAATTTCCCTTTCAGAAAACCATGTTAACTCTGCCTAATCATATTATGGTTTTTCTAAGTGCCCTGTTACCACGTCCTTAATAATAGATTCTAGCATTTTCCCTACTACTGATATCAGGCTAACTGGCCTATTGTTTCCTGTTTCCTCTCTCCCTCCTTTCTTGAATAGCGGGGTTACATTTGCTCCCTTCTAATCCACAGGGACTGTTCTAGAATCTAGGGAATTCTGGAAGATCAAAACCAATGCATCCACTATCTCTGCAGCCACCACTTTTAAAACCCTAGGGTGTAGGCCATCAGGTCCAGGGGATTTGTTGGCTTTTAGTCCCATTAATTTCTCCAGTACTTTTTCTTTACTAATATTAATTATTTTAAGTTCCTCACTCTCATTAGACTGTTGGTTCCCCACACTCTCCGATATGTTCTTTGTGTCTTCTGCTGTGAAGACAGACACAAAATATTTGATTAACATCTCTGCCATTTCCTTATTCCCCAATATAATTTCTCCTGTCTCTGCCTCTAAGGGACCCACATTTACTTTGCTATTCTCTTCCTTTTGACATACTTGTAGAAGCTCTCAGAATCTTTTTTATGTTTCTTGCTAGTTTACTCTCATTCTATTTTCTCCCTTTTTATCAATTTTTTGATCATCCTTTGCTGGTTTCTAAAGCTCTCCCAATCCTCAGGCTTACTATTATTCTTATACTATCCTTAACTTTATTAGTTAGCCATGGCTGTACCACTTTTCCAGTGGAGTTTTAATTCCTCAAGGGAATGTATATTCGTTGAGAATTATGAATTATTTCTTTAAATGTTTGCCATTGCTTAACTACCGTCATATCTTTTAATCTAATTTCCCAATCTACCTCAGCCAACTCACCCTTCATACCTCCATAATTGGCTTTGTTTAAACTTAAGACCCTAGTTTCAGACTTAACCACATCACTCTGAAACTTAATATGAAACTCTATCATATTATGATCACTCTTTCCCAGAGGATCCTGTAATGTAAGATTACTAATTAACCCTGTCTCATTTCACAATACTATATCTAAAATAGCCTGTTCCCCAGTTGGTTCCTCAACATATTGTTCTAGAAAACTGTCTCGCATGCATTACATTAACTCGTCCTCCAAGCTACTTTTGTCAATTTGGTTTGCCCAGTCTATATGAAGATTAAAGTCCCCCAGGATTACTGCATTACCCTTGTTACATGCTCCTCTAATTTGTTGATTTATACTCTTTCTAACACTATGATTACTGCTAGGGGACCCATAAACTACTCCCACCAGTGTTTTCTGCCCTTTGTTATTTCTTAGCTCCACCCATACTGATTCTACATCCTGATTTTCTGGACTAAGATACTTTCTCACTGCTTTCCATTTTGCCTATCTTTTCTAAAAGTCAAGTACGCTGAAATATTTAGTTCCCAACCTTGGTCACACTGCAATCATGTCTCAGTAATGGCTACTAAATCAAACCCATTTATCACTATTTGTGCCATTAATTCATCTATCTTGTTATGAATGCTTCGTGCATTTATATCGAGCACCTTTAATTTTAAATTTTTACTATTTTTCCCTGATGTGGCCTTAGTTGCTAATACCCTATCACCGTTATTAAACTCTCTGTCCCTTCCTGGCACAATTTACTTGATTTTACCCAAATCGCTGCTCTGCTCAACAGTCCTGACTTTTCTCTTCAGACTTATAAATTTACCCTGACCTGAACTGTTCTGCCACCTTATTACATTAAAGCCCGATCTACTGCCCCAGTTATTCAATTCGCCAGGACACTGGTCCCAGTTCAGTTTAAGTGGAGTCCGTCCCAACGGAACAGCTCCCTCTTTCCCCAGTACTGGTGCCAGTGCCAGTGGGCCAGTATCCCTTAATCCTACCATTATCCATTGCCCATTTTCCAAAGGGTCAGGAAACCTTGTAATTCTGCACCTCATAGATTTTCCAGTGAGGTGATGGCCAACAGTCACAATGAGATAAGGATCCGAACATCTGTGCCTGACAGTAGGAAGAAACGGGAGCAAGAACTGGACATGAGATGCTCCAAGTGTTCTTATTAAAGGTCTGTGTGTGGGGAGGGAGTGGATTTAAATCAATAACAATGCTGGAAATCAAACTGGAGCAAAGTGCCTCAGACCTACAGTAGCCGGCCCAGTATATGTAAGACCTGCCACCTCGAAGCAATGAAAAGAGAGATACAGCACCTCATCTTTCATTTAGGCACTTTACAGCCTTCCGGACTCAATATCAAGTTCAACAATTTCAGATCATAACCTCGGCCCCCACCACATATATATACATTTTATCCACCCTTTTGGTCCGTGCCTTTTTCCTTTTTTTTTCTCTCTCTCCACCTACGGCAGCTGTCTCTCATTCTGCCAGCATTTCACTCCTCACCTTTTGTTTCTTAACCTGTCCTATTACCATCTCGTCTTGCCTTGAGCATCTCTTAATGTCTCTACTACCATAGACCGCCCCTTTTGTTCTTTTATTCCTCCCCCCAGCCTCCCCCTTGCATTTTTATCTGTTTAATTTCCTGCTCTTTCAGTTCCGACGAAGGGTTTCGACCTGAAACGTTAACTCTGTTTCTCTCTCCACGGATGCTGCCTGGCCTGCTGAGTTTTTCCAGCGTTTTCTGTTGTTATTTCGGATTTCCAGCATCCGCAGTATTTTGCTATCATATTGTCAGCCTTGGCTCAGTGGGAAGCACTCTCACCTCTGAGTCGGAGGGTACTGGGTTCTCAAGCCCCACTCCAGAGACTTGAGCACATAATCCAGGCTGACCCTCCAGTGCAGTACGGAGGGAGTGCTGCACTGTCGGAGTTGACGTCTTTCAAACGTGACGTTAAACCGAGGCCCCGTCGGCTCTCTCAGGTGGATGTAAAAGATCCCACGGCACCATTTTGGAGAAGAGCGGGGGGAGTTCTCCCCGGTGTCCTGGGCATCATTTATCCCTCAACCAGCACCATTAAAACAGATTTTCTGGTCATTTATCACATTGCTGTTTATGGGATCTTGCTGTGTGTAAGTTGACCGCTGTCTTTCTTACATTACAACAGTGACTACGCTTCAAAAAGTGCTTCATTGACTGTAAAGCGTTTTGGGATGTCCTGAGGTCATGAAACATAGATGCAAGTTCTTTCTTTTCTTGTGAGTCAAAAAAATCCAAGAGCATCTCCTTTCGGCAAGTGATGTTTCCATGGAACAAGTAGCTGGGAGTGCTTACTAATTGCACAGGCCCGCGGCAGTGCCAGCAGCACCGGACACACAGGACGACAGCAGCGAGCAGCAACCCCAGAGTAATCTGCCCAGATTCACTCAGCTGGCTGGCAAGATGACCTGGTCTTAAAAAAAAAATGGTTCTCCCTGGCCATCGGCCGCTGCATATCGAACAAGTTTGATCGAGACCCACAAGTCAGGAGGTAGCAGCACGGACAGCCTGCTGATGTCAGTGCAGAGGTAGCTCAAGCTTCCTCATGATTGTTGACTACTTCCGTGTTGGAAAGTCCACGAGGACTAAATGCCCCCGAAGACCAGTGCACAATGTTACTCAACATAGTGCCAGTAAAGGCATTGGAGGCAGCCCAGGTTGCACCAAGGACCAGCCGCAGATACAAGACACAGAGCAGCGCTCCCCCCTGTGGCTCCTTGGGTAAAGACAGTGTGCAACTGCACAACATACGTACGCCAAGGGTCCAGGTGTGATTCCAGGTCCCAACCTTTGAGGGAGGAAGAAATGGAGGAAGAAGTGGAGGAAGACATGAAAGTGGAAGAGGAGGAGAGGAGGAGGAAGAGGAAGAAATGGAGGAAGAGGTTGAAGTGGAAGAGGAGAACAATAGGAGAGATGGGGAAGAGCAAGAAGGAGGAGGAGGAATAGGGGGAGAGAGGAGAGGAAGAGGAAGTGGAAGAGCAGGAAGAAGAGAAGGAGGAGCAGAATAGGAGAAGAAAAGAAGGAAAGAAGCAGCAAGAGATGAGGGGATGAGAAAGAGGAAAAGTAAAGGAGGAGGAGGAATAGGCGGAGGAGAAAAGAAGGAGCAATAGGAGCAGGGGACAAGGAAGAAGAAAAGGAGACAAAGGGGGAAATTGGCAACTAAAGCCAGAGCTGTGGCTGTCAAAATGGTAATTTTTTTATCTCATCAAGTCAAAATGATCTTTCAGCTCACTCCCTGATAGACAGTCAGGATATAATTTGTACATCAACATTAACAAGACTCTTTAATTTGCCACAGAGTCTCCTTAACTGGTGGTTGAAGTTGCCTCTGGCGTATTCAGTGATAACAATGCCTCGAATCTCTTGAGTGCTGGCCTTTCCTGGGACCCGCAGCAAAGCACATTTTTTAATGTCACATAATGATGTTAAGTAGCAGCGTCCCACTGCATGTTTGATTATCTCGATTCAAATCATTCCTGGGGCTCCCTCTTATATTTCTCAAGGTGAGAATGAAAATATTCTCACTTCAGTTCCAGATCAAGTACGACACGCGCCGAACGTGGCTCCTACTTGGTCGCTGTGCTCAGTCGTTGTGCCATTTCCATCTCCACGGCCCATCTGTCTTTCAGATGAGACGTTCAACCAAGGCCCTGTCTGACCTCTCAGGTGGATGGAAAAGATCCCACGGGCACTATTTCGATAAAGAGCAGGGGAAGTTCTCCCCGGTGCCCTGGCCAATATTTATCCCTCAACCAACATCACTAAAAAACAGATTATCTGGTCATTATCACATTGCTGTTTGTGGGAGCTTGCTGTGCCCAAATTGGCTGCCGCGTTTCCTACATTACAACAGAGACGACACTTCAAAAGTATTTCATTTGCTGTAAAGCGCTTTGGGACGTCCTGAGGTCGTGAAAGGCGTGATAGAAATTCAAGTTCTTTTTTTTGTCTTGATTTCTTCCGCAGTTCCCATTCTAGATCTGTCTCTGTGGTACGTCTCCATTCTCCCATGCTCCTGTATCCCCGTGCATTAACTGGCTTCCCATCCGATGAACACTGCTTGTCCCTGCTCTTTTACGCCAGCCCGATGTCCCCTTTCATTTTTTTTGTTTGACCTGCACGGCTCCTTTAACGGGCTGCGTGGGCCATTCAAAATTTTGCGTGCGTGCGGTTTTTCTATTTAAAAGCCGTCTCACGGGCTGGGCGGGACCGTCAGAGCGCTGCGCGACCAGCCCCTCCACTGCAGTGGTCATTCCCCTTATCCAGCTTACACAATCAGCACGAGCCATAGCCGTGCATTACTAGGAGGGAGTGTATCGTTCCCTTTGACCCAGCGTGCCGTGCACGTGCAGGTTACTGAGGCACGTTACGGACATACAGCCCCAGACGGGAGCAAACCATTCCTTCTCACCTGCTGGGGTACTGTACATGTGCAGGAGCCGACACCGAAAAACACACGAGCCGTACAGTATCACCCAGGAGTGAATCGTTCTCCTTTACTTGGTTTGTGTTGTACGCGCAGGAACTAACACTGAGGCACACGCAGTGCCGGAGGGCACCAGGCAGGACTAAATTGATATCGCAAAATACTGCGGACGCTGGAAATCTGAAATGGCAACAGAAAGTGCTGGAAACACCCAGCGGGTCAGGCAGCATCGTGGAGAGAGAAACAGAGTCAACGTTTCGGGTCGATGACCCTTCGTCAGGACTAAATTGCTCCCTTACACATCACGGTTGGAAGAAATTAAAGCCAAGTCAGTGACTGTATCCAGCCTGAAAAACTTGATTGTGTTCTGCGGGATGGTTATCGATGTGGATATGTCCAACTACACTGGGCTTTGAAGGTGATGCTTGATGTCAAGTGTAGAAGTGGTCGGAAGCTACTGTGCTGATGCTGTGCGGGCGGCGGTGGCTGAACTCAACACAGGGTGCGTGGGACAGGATTGGGCGCAAGTGGTGCTGGGGCAGGGCTTCTGATCTGATTAGGATCAGTTCTTTTATCTAGTTATGTAATGAACATCTGGTGTATGGAATGGAGATTTATGCAATAAGCAGCTTACAGAAGCACAGAACAGCAGGGCAGGACAAAGGATTAGCAGAGCAACACTGGGTCACCTCCCTAGTCAAGAAGTAAGGATTTTGTAAACCCCTGTGTCACAGAAACATGGGAATAGGATTAGACGCAGGAATAGGAACAGGAGCAAGAGTAGGAACAGGAACAGAAGTAAGAGCAGGACGAAGGATAGGAACAGGATAGGAACAGGAGCAAGAATAGGAACAGCAACATAAGTAGGAGCAGGAGGAAGGATCGGCGCAGGAGTAGGAACAGGACTATAATAGGAACAGGAGTAGGAACAGGACTATAATAGGAACAGGAGTAGGAACAGGACTATAATAGGAACAGGAGTAGGAACAGGACTATAATAGGAACAGGAGTAGGAACAGGACTATAATAGGAACAGGAGTAGAGGCCAGAGCTTTATTGGGAATAGGAGTAGGAGCAGGAGGAGGGATATGAGGAAGAATAGGAATAGGAACAAGACCCATCAAACCTGCACACCAGTTTGTTAGTCACAGCAGCACTTTATCTTTTTAATCCTAGTTTCCTGCCCTTTTTCTGTGTCCCTTACTTTCCTTCAGCCTTGCCATCTCCCATGGCCTCTCTACTCCCATGGTCTTGATCACTGACAAGGCCATCTCAGACCCTTCCTTGTAACCCTCACCCTTCTACCTATCCCCTTCCAACCTCATTTTCTTCCCTGGAAAAAACTCTCTCCTAAGTCACTTACAACTGCACTATCAAACTCCCAACTGACCGGCCTTTGGCCCTCCATTCACCAAGATACTTCTGCAGCAGTCGATCTGCTCAATCACTTCTTCACCTCTGCCTTTGATGTCCTTGTCCTCATTAAAATATTTAGGGGGAAAAATTCGGTATCGCCCAATTTGGGGTGCTAATTTCGGCCGGGCGCAAAGTTTAGCGCCCGGTGTTAATTATCGCCTCCGACTGCAAAATTCGCCTCTATCGCCCCTGGAGGTGATTTGAGCGCTAAATCAGGTGCTACACACCTCTCTTCTAACTGAGGTTCAGCACCTGCTTCTTTTCCCCTCTGTGAAGCACCTTGGGAAGGTTTTTTCTTTGTAACGATTGCTCCTTACAACTTTGACACCACACTGTTCGCAACCTTGGTGTCATATTTGACCCTGAAATGAGCTTCCGACAACATATCCACAGCATAACTAAGACTGCCTATTTCCACCTCCGTAACATCGCCCGTCTCCGCCCTTGCCTCAGCTAATGCTGCTGAAACCCTCATCGATGCCTTTGTTACCTCTAGACTTCACTATTCCAATGCACTCCTGGCTGGCCTTCTACATTCTACCCTATGGGTCAGCAGTGGCTCAGTCAGTAGCACACTCGCCTCTGAGTCAGAAGGTTGTGGATTCACAGTCCCACTCCAGGGACTTGAGCACATAAAACTAGGCTGACACTCCCAGTGCCAGTGCTGTCGGAGTTGCCGTCTTTCGGATGAGATGTTAAACCGAGGCCCCGTCTGCTCTCTCAGGTGGACGTAAAAGATCCCATGGCACTATTTCGAAGAAGAGCAGGGGGAGTTATCCCCGGTGTCCTGGCCAATATTTATCCTTCAATCAAAAAAAACAGATTATCTGGTCATTATCACATTGCTGTTTGTGGGACCTTGCTGTGCGCAAATTGGCTGCCGCGTTTCCCACATTACAACAGTGACTACTTCATTGGCTGTAAAGCGCTTTGAGACGTCCGGTGGTCATGAAAGGCGCTATATAAATGCAAGTCTTTCTTACGTAAACCTCATCCAAAACTCGGCTGCCTGTGTCCTAACTCGCACCAAGTCCCGTTCACCCATCACCCCTGTGCTTGCTGACCTACATTGGCTCCCGATTAAGCAATGTCTCAATTTTAAAATTCTCATCCTTGTTTTCAAATCCCTCCATGGCCCCGCCCCCTCCCTATCTCTGTAACCTCCTCCAGCCCCACAACCCCCCCCGAGATATCTGTGCTTCTCTAATTCTGCCCTCTTGAGCAACCCTGATTATAATCGCTCAACCATTGGTGGTCGTGCCTTCTGTTGCCTGGGCCCCAAGCTCTGGAATTCCCTGCCTAAACCTCTCCGCCTCTCTACCTCTCTTTCCTCCTTTAAGACGCTCCTTAAAACCGACCTCTTTGACCAAGCTTTTGGCCACCTGCCCTAATTTCTCCTTATGTGGCTCGGTGTCAAATTTTTTGTCTTATAATAATCCTGTGAAGCGCCTTGGGACGTTTTACTATGTTAAAGGCGCTAGATAAATACAAGTTGTTGTTGTTGTCTGCCATTGATACGTTTTGGGGTTCAGTGGAGTGAGTCAAAGATCCAGCACCTCTTTGTGTGACACGAGTTGACTCGCACTCGGTGCAGAAATTGGTGGGCCCCCGATTTTCGGCTGCGAAGGCGGCGATGCGGCCACGACGTGCACCCAAACTGGGAGGCCCGAAATTGGGCCTTAATATTAATATGAAGTGAGCTGTTGAGACTCCACAGGCAGCTAGGGATGTCCCGGGGTGGGGGGCGGGGGGGGGGTAAGCGGGCGGGGGTTGGAGAGGGATCGGGGAAGGGGCAATGGCGAGAGGGCAGTGGCGATACTGCGGAGTCAGGGGAGCACTCCTGCTCCACCTGGCTTCACAGTCATTTTTTTTTAAATTAAAAATATGCACGTTTTCATGGTGGTCGCCCAGGGACCGCTTAAGAATCCCGAGCGTTGCCCAATTTAGCAGAGGAGGCCGAAAGCAGCCATTAGGCCCCTCATTTACATATTGTAAGAGGCCTAGGGGGAGAAATTCAGTATCGCCCCATTTGGGGCGCAATTATCGGCCGGGCGCAAAGATTAGCGCCTGGCGCTAATTATCGCCACCGACTGCAAACTTGACTTTTATCGCCCCTGGAGGTGATTGCAGCGCTAAATCAGGCGCTTCACACCTGTCTTAAGGCACAAAGGCCGAGGAGCGAGGCGCTACCTCAGAGCGCTGGCGAAGCTCATGTGATGTCAGTCAGCAATGGAACACAGACACAATGGCACGGGCCAGTTCTTAAAGGGGAGGGTTGATCTTGCTTTCCATCCACATCCTGCTCATTGCAGCCTTGAATCTCAGCCTGGAGAGACCTGCACATCAAATCTGCTGGAAAGAACAATGGAGAGGACCAGGGAAAGAGCTCAGAGTGCAGCCCCCACAGTCTCTTCTAAATCGATACAAGGAAGGGCAAATCAAAATGAACCTGCAAAGTGCTGCTCAGTACCCAAAACTCCTTCACACAGCGTTGAATCTCTCCAGAAGTCTCTCTCTCTCTCTCCCTCAGAATGCGTGGTTCTAAAATATCACCAACAATAAAAGGCAGGAAACGGTCGCCTTTAAATAGCGCTCCCCCAGTCCCTTCCTGACTGCAAAACGCTCCCCTCAACCTGTCATTGCTAGCGGCAGGCGGTAAGGCAGGGGGCGCCAATATCTACTTGTACAGGTGTCAGCTGTGGCTCAGAGGGCAGCACTCTCACCTCTGAGTCAGAAGGTCGTGGGTTCAGGTCCAAGTCCAGAGACTTGAGCACCGAATCTAGGCTGACACTCCCAGTGCAGTGCTGAGGGAGTGCTGCGCTGTCGGAGGTGCCGTCTTTCAGATGAGACGTCAAACCGAAGCTCCACCTGCTCTCTCAGGTGGACGTAAAAGTTCCCATGGCCACTATTCAAGGAAAAGCAGGAGAGTTTAGCCCAGTGTCCTGGTCAATATTTACTAGTCATTTTTCTCAATGCTGTTTATGGGAGCTTGCTGTGCGCAAATTGGCTGCCGTATTTCCTACATTACAGCAGTGACTACACTTCAAAAAGTACTTCATTGGCCACAAAGCACTTTGGGACACCCCGAGGTCATGAAAGGCGCTATAGAAATGCAAGTTCTTTCATTCTGATATGATAGCACAACTCAGGGGTGTAACAGTAGTGCCCCCTGATGATCTAAAGCAGATATTCATGTTTCTCACACGTGCCTTTCCAATCTTTTCGATGGCTGCTTTCGAAAACACCTGGTAAACGGAGACCGCGTGGGAATCATTCAGCTGCTTTATTTTCACAACAAGTGAGCCTACTGACCAAGATTTGTGATCGGACTCAGTTAATTCAATTAATACATTTCATCTTTGATCAAACACAAATTTTGAAATGTGACTGTGTTGTATAAGGGCAAATAGTTGAATAAACACTGACTCTGTACAGTGACACAGTGAGTGACCCTTACCCTGAATAAACAGTGACTCTGTACAGTTACACAGTGAGTGGCCCTTACCCTGAATAAACAGTGACTCTGTACAGTTACAGTGAGTGACCCTTACCCTGAATAAACAGTGACTCTGTACAGTTACACAGTGAGTGGCCCTTACCCTGAATAAACAGACTCTGTACAGTTACAGTGAGTGACCCTTACCCTGAATAAACAGTGACTCTGTACAAAATAAACATCTTTACTGGGTAAATAAGCCTTTGGATCACCACATCAGAAGGCTATATTCTGAATAATGAATCCTGTCAGGAGTCCTCTCACTCGAAGTAAATGAGGTTTATTGTTAATCTCTACTAATGAGCCGCTATATTTTATGTCTCTGTTCCATCCACCACAGGCTATAAACACGTAAAATGTCTGTGTCTCTCTCGGCAGTGAGTGAGTTTAATCTGAATTCTATTACACGCACACCAGAGGCTAAGAGCTTCCAGTTTCCAGACACTGTAATTAAAATGTTGAATGGATTTGATTCTGAAATTTGATCATGTAGTAGAAACCACACAAAGCCCCTGCATAATGAGGAAGAATGACCTAAATCACCGAGTCCAACACACTGTCCTTTTTATATATAAACTCTCCCCTTCTGTCTGATAATCTCTCCAACTCTCGGTCCCTCTCTCCAACTCTCGGGCCCTCTCTCCAACTCTCGGGCCCTCTCTCCAACTCTCGGGCCCTCTCTCCAACTCTCGGGCCCTCTCTCCAACTCTCGGGCCCTCTCTCCAACTCTCGGGCCCTCTCTCCAACTCTCGGTCCCTCTCTCCAACTCTCGGTCCCTCTCTCCAACTCTCTGTCCCTCTCTCCAACTCTCTGTCCCTCTCTCCAACTCTCTGTCCCTCTCCCCAATTCTTGTTTCTCTTCCATTGTCCACATTCTATAAACTCCAAATTGCCCAAGATGCTAATTCCTGCTTGCACATCCCCCCCCGCCACCCCCCGCCCTTGTTGACCTGGACCTGCTCCCTGTCCCCCAACAGGTTCAATGTAAAATCCATTTCCTCATCTCCAACGTCCTCCATGGCCTTGCTCCGCCCGACATAGCCAATCTATTCTAGCTTTACAATCCCTCCTTTCAGTTATCAGACTCTGG
Source organism: Squalus acanthias (assembly GCA_030390025.1). Taxonomy (NCBI): domain Eukaryota; kingdom Metazoa; phylum Chordata; class Chondrichthyes; order Squaliformes; family Squalidae; genus Squalus; species Squalus acanthias. The sequence continues at coordinate 4,896,551 of CM059445.1, read as the reverse complement.
CCTTCTGTGCATCTCCCCTCCTCTCCCCCGCCACGAGTGGCAGTGCTTTCAACCACCTAGGCTCTACTCTCCAAAACGGCCGAAACACCCTCGCCTTTTTACTGCTCTCTCCTCCTTTAAAATTCTTCTCAAAACCCATTCCTTTGCCCAAGCTTTCAGTTACCCATCCTGAACTCTCTCCCTTGGCTCAAGCTCCAAATTTGCTACTACACTGTGAAGCCCCTTGGGAAAGTTTCCTATTTTAAAGATGCTATAGAAATCTAAGTTGTTGTCTTGTTCTTGTTGATACTCTGTACCTCAGTCTGAGTGACTCTCCATCCCCTTGTCTGATATGATACTGTTAACGGTTCTCTCTCAGCTACTGTCCCCCCTCTCCTTCACATCTGCCATCATCAACCCTCTCCTCAAAAAAAACAACCCTTGACCCCTCAGTCCTTGAAAACTACCGCCCCATCTCCAACCTCCCTTTCCTCTCCAAAGTCCTTGAACTTGCTGTCGCCTCCCAAATCCGTGCCCATCTTTCTCGCAACTCCATGTTTGATTCCCTCTATTCAGGTTTCCACCCCTGCCACAGTACCGAAACGGCTCTTATCAAAGTCACAAATAACATCCTATGTCGCTGTGACAATGGTGAACTATCCCTCCTCGTTCTTCTCGACCTGTCTGCAGCCTTTGACACGGTCGACCACAAAATTCTGCTCCAACGCCTCTCCACCATCGTCCAGCTGGGTGGGACTGCACTCGCCTGGTTCCATTCTTATCTGTCTAATCGTAGCCAGAGAATCACCTGCAACGGCTTCTCTTCCAACTCCCGCATCGTTACCTCTGGTGTCCCCCTATCCTCGGCCCCCTTCTATATCTCAGCTACATGCTGCCCCTCGGCGACATCATCCGAAAACACAGCGTCAGTTTCCACATGTATGCTGACGACACCCAGCTCACGGTGTGACGTCTCATCCGAAAGACGACACCTCCAACAGTGCAGCTCTCCCTCAGTGTTGCACTGGGAGTGTTAGTCTGGATTTTGCCTGGACTGTGCTGTCCTTCAATTTGATTCTATGTTCTATTTGACCTCCCCCGCATATTCCTCTGAAAACTCTCCGGTTTATGTGCAGCCACCAAGCTGCCGGCAGTCTGATTTTGAGACAGCGTCCTCGAATGGCCAGCGAGTCCCACCCTGACTCTGCAGGCTGGTCTCCTGAGGGAAGTCACACGATTTCTAGCTCCTGTCCTCTAAAAAGCTTTCATAAAAAAAATGTTGTTTGCGACTGCACTGGGGTGAAGGTCACTGGACTCAGGTGACCCTCCTGGCAACTGTACACTTATAGCCACCGAACAGAAATCTATAGAACACCCTTGGAGAGGGTGCAGAGGAGATTTACCAGAATGGTTCCAGGGATGAGAGACTTCAGTTATGTGAATAGACTGGAGAAGCTGGGGTTGTTTACCTTAGAGCGGAGAAGGTGAAGAGGAAATTTAATTGAGGTGTTCATAATTATGAAGGATTTTGATTGAGTAGATAGGGAGAAATAGTTTCCACTGGCAGGAGGGTCGGTAACCAGAGGACACAGATTGAAGGTATTTGGCAAAAGAACCAGAGGGGAGATGCAGAGAATTTTTTTACGCAGCGAGTTGTGATCTGGAACGCGCTGCCTGAAAGGGCGGTGGAAGCAGATTCAATAGTAACTTTCAAAAGGGAATTGGATAAATACTTGAAGGGGAGAAAATTGCAGGGCTCTGGGGAAAGAGCAGGAGAGTGGGACTAACTGGAGAGCTCTTTCAAATAGCCGGCACAGGCACAATGGGCCGAATGGCCTCCTTCTGTGCTGTAACATTCTGTGATTCTATGACTCGCTGCAAAGACCACCATGAGCAAAGATGGGCTCCACTCTTCCGAGAGACGACGGTGTAGAGTGAGAGTCGCTGAGCCGGAACAGGAGCAGGATGCAGAGTGAACAATGATGAATGTGAATGAGTGTGTTACATGGCACCAACCCGAATCACGGGCCTCGAATGTCAGTGCAAAGCAGGAGAGGTGGCCTGCAGTGTTTTGTAGTGTCCTGGGAATGCGGAGAGACGCTCAGTTGCTTGTCATTCATCGCTGCGTGCGTTTATATCTGGGGAAAAATAACAAAGCAAAAATCTCTCTCCTGCATCGTGAGCAAAAAGTGCCAAGCTGTTACGAACTGGTTTTGATTTGGACACCTGATAATTTTGATAAGCGAAAACCATGTAAGAAAAGATGGCCGTTAAAGAAGCCATACACCCAAAAAATTAAAGGGAATATTGAACGCTACTATACCAGACACCCCACTATACCAGACCCCCCGACTATACCAGACCCCCCGACTATACCAGACACCCCCACTATACCAGACACCCCACTATACCAGACACCCCGACTATACCAGACACCCCCACTATACCAGACACCCCGACTATACCAGACACCCCCACTATACCAGACACCCCCACTATACCAGACACCCCACTATACCAGACACCCCCACGATACCAGACACCCCCACTATACCAGACACCCCACTATACCAGACACCCCACTATAACAGACACCCCCACACTACCAGACACCCCCACTATGCCAGACACCCCACTATACCAGACACCCCCACTATACCAGACACCCCCACTATACCAGACACCCCCACTATACCAGACACCCCCACTATACCAGACACCCCCACGACACCAGACACCCCCACTATACCAGACACCCCCACTATACCAGACACCCCCACTATACCAGACACCCCCACTATACCAGACACTCCTACGATACCAGACAACCCCACAATACCAGTCACCCCCACTATACCAGACACACCACTATACCAGACACCCCCACTATACCAGACAGCCCCACTATAGTAGACACCCCACTATACCAGACACCCCCACTATACCAGACACCCCACTATACCAGACAACCCCACTATACCAGACACCCCCACTATACCAGACACCCCCGCTATACCAGACAACCCCACTATACCAGACACCCCCACTATACCAGACACCCCCACTATACCAGACACCCCCACTATACCAGACACCCCCACTATACCAGACACCCCAACTATACCAGACACCCCACTAGACCAGACACTCCCACTATACCAGACAACCCACTATACCAGACACCCCACTCTACCAGATACCCCAACTATACCAGACACCCCACTAGACCAGACACTCCCACTATACCAGACACCCCACTCTACCAGATACCCCAACTATACCAGACACCCCCACTGTACCAGAAACTCCCACTATACCAGACAACCCACTATACTAGACACCCCCACTGTACCCTACACTCCACTATACCAGACACCCCCACTATACCAGACACCCCACTATACCAGACACCCCCACTATACCAGACACCCCCACTATACCAGACACCCCACTATACCAGACACCGCACTATACCAGACACCCTACTATACCAGACACCCCCACTATACTAGACACCCCCACTATACCAGACACCCCACTATACCAGACACCCCCACTATACCAGACACCCCACTATACCAGACACCCCCACTATTTATGACACCCCCACTAAACAGACACCCCACTATACCAGACACTCCCATTATACCAGACACCCCCACTATACCAGACACCCCACTATACCAGACACTCCCACTATACAAGACACCCCACTATACCAGACACCCCCACTATACCAGACACTCCCACTATACCTGACACCCCCACTATACCAGACACCCCCACTATACCAGACACCCCCACCAGACCAGACACCCCCAGTATATCAGACACCCCCACTATACCAGACACCCCACTATACCAGACACCCCCACTATACCAGACACCCCCACTATACCAGACACCCCCACCAGACCAGACACCCCCACTATATCAGACACCCCCACTATACCAGACACTCCCATTACCCAGACACTCCCACTATACCAGACGCCCCACTATACCAGACACCCCACTATAATAGACACCCCACTATACCAGACACTCCCACTATACCAGACACCCCACTATACCAGACACCCCACTATACCAGACACCCCTACTATACCAGACCACTTCACTATCCCAGACACCCCCCTATACCAGACACCCCACTATAACAGACACCCCCACTATACCAGACACCCCCACTATACCAGACACTCCCACAATACAAGACAGCTCACTATACCAGACACCCCACTATACCAGACACCCCAACAATAACAGACACCCCCAATATACCAGACACCCCACTATACCAGACACCCCACTCTACCAGACACCCCACTATACCAGACACCCCACTATACCAGACACCGCACTATAGCAGACACCCTACTATACCAGACACCCCCACTATACTAGACACCCCCACTATACCAGACACCCCACTATACCAGACACCCCCACTATACCAGACACCCCACTATACCAGACACCCCCACTATTTATGACACCCCCACTAAACAGACACCCCACTATACCAGACACTCCCATTATACCAGACACCCCCACTATACCAGACACCCCACCATACCAGACACCCCACTATACCAGACACTCCCACTATACAAGACACCCCACTATACCAGACACCCCCACTATACCAGTCACTCCCACTATACCAGACAACCCACTATACCTGACACCCCCACTATACCAGACACCCCCACTATACCAGACACCCCCACCAGACCAGACACCCCCAGTATATCAGACACCCCCACTATACCAGACACCCCACTATACCAGACACCCCCACTATACCAGACACCCCCACTATACCAGACACCCCCACCAGACCAGACACCCCCACTATATCAGACACCCCCACTATACCAGACACTCCCATTACCCAGACACTCCCACTATACCAGACGCCCCACTATACCAGACACCCCACTATAATAGACACCCCACTATACCAGACACTCCCACGATACCAGACACCCCACTATACCAGACACCCCACTATACCAGACACCCCACTATACCAGACCACCTCACTATCCCAGACACCCCCCCTATACCAGACCACCCCACTATACCAGACACCCCACTATACCAGACAACCCACTATGCCAGACATTCCCACTATACCAGACACCCCACTATACCAGACAACCCACTATGCCAGACATTCCCACTATACCAGACAACCCACTATGCCAGACATTCCCACTATACCAGACAACCCACTATAACAGACACCCCCACTATACCAAACACTCCCACTATACCAGACACCCCACTATCCCAGACACCCCCCTATACCAGACACCCCCACTATACCAGACACCCCCACTATACCAGACACCCCACTATACCAGACACCCCCACTATACCAGACACCCCCACTATACCAGACACCCCCACTATACCAGACACTCCCACGATACCAAACACCCCCACTATACCAGTCACGCCCACTATACCAGACACCCCACTATACCAGACACCCCCACTATACCAGACACCCCCACTATACCAGACACCCCACGATACCAGACACCCCCACGATACCAGACACTCCCCACTATACCAGACACCCCACTATACCAGACACCCCCACTATACCAGTCACGCCCACTATACCAGACACCCCACTATACCAGACACCCCCACTATACCAGACACCCCCACTATACCAGACACCCCACTATACCAGACACCCCACTATACCAGACACCGCCACTATACCAGACACCCCACTATACCAGACACCCCCACTATACTAGACACCCCCACTATACCAGACACCCCACTATACCAGACACCCCCACCATACCAGACACCCCACTATACCAGACACTCCCACTATACCAGACACCCCACTATACCAGACACCCCCACTATACCAGACACTCCCACTATACCAGACAACCCACTATACCTGACACCCCCACTATACCAGACACCCCCACTATACCAGACACCCCCAGTATATCAGACACCCCCACTATACCAGACACCCCACTATACCAGACACCCCCACTATACCAGACACCCCCACTATACCAGACACCCCCACCAGACCAGACACCCCCACTATACCAGACACCCCAACTATATCAGTCAACCCACTATACCAGACACCCCACTATACCAGACACCCCACTATACCAGACACCGCACTATACCAGACACCCTACTATACCAGACACCCCCACTATACTAGACACCCCCACTATACCAGACACCCCACTATACCAGACACCCCCACTATACCAGACAACCCACTATGCCAGACATTCCCACTATACCAGACAACCCACTATACCAGACACCCCCACTATACCAAACACTCCCACTATACCAGACACCCCACTATCCAGACACCCCACTATACCAGACACCCCCACTATACCAGACACCCCCACTATACCAGACACCCCACTATACCAGACACCCCCACTATACCAGACACTCCCACTATACCAGACAACCCACTATACCTGACACCCCCACTATACCAGACACCCCCACTATACCAGACACCCCACTATATCAGACACCCCCACTATACCAGACACCCCACTATACCAGACACCCCCACTATACCAGACACCCCCACTATACCAGACACCCCCACCAGACCAGACACCCCCACTATACCAGACACCCCAACTATATCAGTCAACCCACTATACCTGACACCCCCACTATAGCAGACACCCCCAATATACCAGACACCCCACTATACCAGACACCCCACTATACCAGACACCCCACTATACCAGACACCCCACTATACCAGACACCGCACTATACCAGACACCCTACTATACCAGACACCCCCACTATACTAGACACCCCCACTATACCAGACACCCCACTATACCAGACACCCCCACTATACCAGACACCCCACTATACCAGACACCCCCACTATTTACTGACACCCCCACTATAACAGACACCCCACTATTACCAGACACTCCCATTATACCAGACACCCCCACTATACCAGGACACCCCACCTTACCAGACACCCCACTATACCAGACACTCCCACTATACCAAGACACCCCACTATACCAGACAGCCCCTACTATACCAGACACCCCACTATACCAGACACCCCCACTATACCAGACACCCCCAACGATACCAGACACCCCCACTATACCAGACACCCCCACTATACCAGACACCCCCACTATACCAGACACCCCCACTATACCAGACACCCCACTATACCAGACACCCCCACTATCCAGACACCCCACTATACCAGACACGCCCACTATACCAGACACCCACTATACCAGACACCCCACTATACCAGACACCCCACTATACCAGACACCCCACTATACCAGACACCCCCACTATACCAGACACCCCCACTATACCAGACACCCCACTATACCAGACACCCCACTATACCAGACCACCCCACTATACCAGACACCCCACTATACCAGACAACCCACTATGCCAGACATTCCCACTATACCAGACACCCCACTATACCAGACAACCCACTATGCCAGACATTCCCACTATACCAGACAACCCACTATGCCAGACATTCCCACTATACCAGACAACCCACTATAACAGACACCCCCACTATACCAAACACTCCCACTATACCAGACACCCCACTATCCCAGACACCCCACTATACCAGACACCCCCACTATACCAGACACCCCCACTATACCAGACACCCCACTATACCAGACACCCCCACTATACCAGACACCCCCACTATACCAGACACCCCCACTATACCAGACACTCCCACGATACCAAACACCCCCACTATACCAGTCACGCCCACTATACCAGACACCCCACTATACCAGACACCCCCACTATACCAGACACCCCCACTATACCAGACACTCCCACGATACCAAACACCCCCACTATACCAGTCACGCCCACTATACCAGAAACCCCAACTATACCAGACACCCCCACTGTACCAGACACTCCCACTATACCAGACAACCCACTATACTAGACACCCCCACTGTACCAGACACTCCACTATGCCAGACACCCCCACTATACCAGACACCCCACTATACCAGACACCCCCACTATACCAGACACCCCCACTATACCAGACACCCCACTATACCAGACACCGCACTATACCAGACACCCTACTATACCAGACATCCCCACTATACTAGACACCCCCACTATACCAGACACCCCACTATACCAGACACCCCCGCTATACCAGACACCCCACTATACCAGACACCCCCACTATTTATGACACCCCCACTAAACAGACACCCCACTATACCAGACACTCCCATTATACCAGACACTCCCACTATACCAGACACCCCACCATACCAGACACCCCACTATACCAGACACTCCCACTATACAAGACACCCCACTATACCAGACACCCCCACTATACCAAACACTCCCACTATACCAGACAACCCACTATACCTGACACCCCCACTATACCAGACACCCCCACTATACCAGACACCCCCACCAGACCAGACACCCCCAGTATATCAGACACCCCCACTATACCAGACACCCCACTATACCAGACACCCCCACTATACCAGACACCCCCACTATACCAGACACCCCCACCAGACCAGACACCCCCACTATATCAGACACCCCCACTATACCAGACACTCCCATTACCCAGACACTCCCACTATACCAGACGCCCCACTATACCAGACACCCCACTATAATAGACACCCCACTATACCAGACACTCCCACTATACCAGACACCCCACTATACCAGACACCCCACTATACCAGACCACCTCACTATCCCAGACAGCCCCCCTATACCAGACACCCCACTATAACAGACACCCCCACTATACCAGACACCCCCACTATACCAGACACTCCCACTATACAAGACACCTCACTATACCAGACACCCCACTATACCAGACACCCCAACTATATCAGACAACCCACTATACCTGACACCCCCACTATAGCAGACACCCCCAATATACCAGACACCCCACTATACCAGACACCCCACTCTACCAGACACCCCACTATACCAGACACCGCACTATACCAGACACCCTACTATACCAGACACCCCCACTATACTAGACACGCCCACTATACCAGACACCCCACTATACCAGACACCCCCACTATACCAGACACCCCACTATACCAGACACCCCCACTATTTATGACACCCCCACTAAACAGACACCCCACTATACCAGACACTCCCATTATACCAGACACCCCCACTATACCAGACACCCCACCATACCAGACACCCCACTATACCAGACACTCCCACTATACAAGACACCCCACTATACCAGACACCCCTAATATACCAGACACTCCCACTATACCAGACAACCCACTATACCTGACACCCCCACTATACCAGACACCCCCACTATACCAGACACCCCCACCAGAACAGACACCCCCACTATATCAGACACCCCCACTATACCAGACACCCCACTATACCAGACACCCCCACTATACCAGACACCCCCACTATACCAGACACCCCCACTATACCAGACACCCCCACTATACCAGACACCCCCACTATACCAGACACTCCCATTACCCAGACACTCCCACTATACCAGATGCCCCACTATACCAGACACCCCACTATACCAGACACCCCACTATACCAGACACCCCACTATACCAGACACCCCACTATACCAGACACCCCACTATACCAGACACCGCACTATACCAGACACCCCACTATACCAGACACCCCACTATACCAGACACCCCACTATACCAGACACCCCACTATACCAGACACCCCACTATACCAAGACACCCCCACTATACCAGACACCCCACTATACCAGACACCCCACTATACCAGACACCCCACTATACCAGACACCCCACTATACCAGACACCCCACTATACCAGACACCCCCACTATACCAGACACCCCCACAGACACCCCACTATACCAGACACCCCACTATACCAGACACCCCACTATACCAGACACCCCACTATACCAGACACCCCACTATACCAGACACCCCACTATACCAGACACCCCACTATACCAGACACCCCCACTATACCAGACACCCCACTATACCAGACACCCCACTATACCAGACACCCCACTATACCAGACACCCCCACTATACCAGACACCCCACTATACCAGACACCCCACTATACCAGACACCCCACTATACCAGACACCCCACTATACCAGACACCCCACTATACCAGACACCCCCACTATACCAGACACCCCACTATACCAGACACCCCACTATACCAGACACCCCCACTATACCAGACACCCCACTATACCAGACACCCCACTATACCAGACACCCCCACTATACCAGACACCCCACTATACCAGACACCCCACTATACCAGACACCCCCACTATACCAGACACCCCCACTATACCAGACACCCCCACTATACCAGACACTCCCACTATAACAGACACTCCACTATACCAGACAACCCACTATACCAGACACCCCCACTATACCAGACACCCCCACTATACCAGACACCCCACTATCCCAGACACACCTACTATACCAGACACCCCACTATACCAGACACCCCTCTATACCAGACACCCCACTATACCAGACACCCCCACTATACCAGACTCTCCCACTATACCAGACACCCCACTATACCAGACACTCCCACTATACCAGACACTCCAACTATAGCAGACACCCCACTATACCAGACACCCCCACTTTACCAGACACCCCACTATACCAGACACCCCACTATACCAGACACCCCACTATACCAGACTCCCCCACTATACCAGACACCCCCACTATACCAGACACCCCCACGATACCAGACACCCTTACTATACCAGACACCCCACTATACCAGACACCCCCACTATACCAGACACCCCCATTACCCAGACACTCCCACTATACCAGACGCCCCACTATACCAGACACCCCACTATACCAGACACGCCAACTATACCAGACACCCCACTATACCAGACACCCTCACTATAATAGACACCCCACTATACCAGACACCCCACTATCCCAGACACCCCACTATACCAGACACCCTCACTATAATAGACACCCCACTATACCAGACACCCCACTATCCCAGACACCCCCACTATACCAGACACCCCCACTATACCAGACACCCCACTATCCCAGACACCCCTACTATACCAGACACCCCACTATAACAGACACCCCCACTATACCAGACACCCCCACTATACCAGACACCCCACTATCCCAGACACCCCTACTATACCAGACACCCCACTATACCAGACACCCCACTGTAATAGACACCCCACTATACCAGACACCCCCACTATACCAGACACCCCCACTATACCAGACACCCCACTAAACCAGACAACCCACTATACCAGACACCCCACTATAATAGACAACCTCACTATACCAGACACCCCCACTATACCAGACACCCCCACTATACCAGACACCCCACTAAACCAGACAACCCACTATCCCAGACACCCCACTATAATAGACAACCTCACTATACCAGACACCCCCACTATACCAGACACCCCCACTATACCAGACACCCCCACTATACCAGACACCACACTATCCCAGACACCCCTACTATTCCAGACACCCCACTATACCAGACACCCCCACTATACCAGACACCCCACTATACCAGACACCCCCACTATACCAGACACCCCCACTATACCAGACACTCCCACTATACCAGACACCCCACTATACCAGACACCCCACTATACCAGACACCCCCACTATACCAGACACCCCCACTATACCAGACACCCCCACTACAATAGACACCCCCACTATACCAGACACCCCCACTATACCAGACACCCCCACTATACCAGACATCCCCACTATAATAGACACCCCCACTATACCAGACACCCCACTAGACCAGACACCCCCACTATACCAGACACTCCACTATACCAGACACCCCACTATACCAGACACCCCACTATACCAGACACCCCTACTATACCAGACACCCCACTATACCAGACACCCCCACTATACCAGACACCCCACTATACCAGACACCCCCACTATACCAGACTCCCCCACTATACCAGACACCCCACTATACCAGACACCCCCACTATACCAGACACCCCCACTATACCAGACACCCCACTATACCAGACACCCCTACTATACCAGACACCCCACTATACCAGACACCCCACTGTAATAGACACCCCACTATACCAGACACCCCCACTATACCAGACACCCCCACTATACCAGACACCCCACTAAACCAGACAACCCACTATACCAGACACCCCACTATAACAGACACCTCACTATACCAGACACCCCCACTATACCAGACACCCCCACTATACCAGACACCCCACTATACCAGACAACCCACTATACCAGACACCCCACTATAACAGACAACCCCACTATACCAGACACCCCCACTATACCAGACACCCCCACTATACCAGACACCCCCACTATACCAGACACCCCTACTATACCAGACACCCCACTATACCAGACACCCCACTATACCAGACACCCCACTATACCAGACACCCCCACTATACCAGACTCTCCCACTATACCAGACACCCCACTATACCAGACACCCCACTATACCAGACACTCCCACTATAGCAGACACCCCACTATACCAGACACCCCCACTATACCAGACACCCCACTATACCAGACACCCCACTATACCAGACACCCCACCTATGCCAGACACCCCACTATACCAGACACCCCCACTATACCAGACTCTCCCACTATACCAGACACCCCACTATACCAGACACTCCCACTATACCAGACACTCCCACTATAGCAGACACCCCACTATACCAGACACCCCCACTATACCAGACACCCCACTATACCAGACACCCCACTATACCAGACACCCCACTATACCACACACCCCACTATACCACACACCCCACTATACCAGACTCCCCCACTATACCAGACACCCTTACTATACCAGACACCCCACTTTACCAGACACTCCCACTATACCAGACACCGCCATTACCCAGAAACTCGCACTATACCAGACGCCCCACTATACCAGACACCCCACTATACCAGACACCCCCATTACCCAGACACTCCCACTATACCAGACGCCCCACTATACCAGACATCCCACTATACCAGACTCCCCACTATACCAGACACCCCACTATCCCAGACACCCCACTATACCAGACACCCTCACTATAATAGACACCCCACTATACCAGACACCCCACTATCCCAGACACCCCCACTATACCAGACACCCCCACTATACCAGACACCCCACTATCCCAGACACCCCTACTATACCAGACACCCCACTATACCAGACACCCCCACTATACCAGACACCCCCACTATACCAGACACCCCCACTATACCAGACAACCCACTATACCAGACAGCCCCACTATACCAGACACCCCTACTATACCAGACACCCCACCTATGCCAGACACCCCACTATACCAGACACCCCCACTATACCAGACACTCCCACTATACCAGACACCCCACTATACCAGACACCCCCACTATACCAGACACTCCCACTATAGCAGACACCCCACTATACCAGACACCCCACTATACCAGACACCCCACTATACCAGACACCCCACTATACCAGACACCCCACTATACCAGACACCCCACTATACCAGACACCCCACTATACCAGACACCCCACGATACCAGACACCCCCACGCTACCAGACACCCTACTATACCAGACACCCCCACTATACCAGACACCCCACTATACCAGACACCGCCACTATACCAGACACTCGCACTATACCAGACGACCCCCACTATACCAGACACCCCCACTATACCAGACACCCCCACTATACCAGACACCCCCACTATACCAGACACCCCACTATACCAGACACCCCACTATACCAGACAACCCCACTATACCAGACACCCCCACTATACCAGACACCCCACTATACCAGACACCCCCACTATACCAGACACCCTCACTATACCAGACACCCCACTATACCAGACACCCCCACTATACCAGACACCCCACTATACCAGACACCCCCACTATACCAGACACCCCCACTATACCAGACACCCCACTATACCAGACACCCCACTATACCAGACACCCCACTATACCAGACACCCCCACTATACCAGACACCCCACTATACCAGACACCCCACTATACCAGACACCCCCACTATACCAGACAGCCTCACTATACCAGACACCCCCACTATACCAGACACCCCACTATACCAGACACCCCCACTATACCAGACACCCCCACTATACCAGACACCCCCACTATACCAGACACCCCACTATACCAGACACCCCCACTATACCAGACACCCCCACTATACCAGACACCCCCACTATACCAGACACCCCCACTATACCAGACACCCCACTATAATAGACACCCCCACTATACCAGACACCCCACTAGACCAGACACCCCCACTATACCAGACAATCCACTATACCAGACACCCCCACTATACCAGACACCCCACTATCCCAGACACCCCTACTATACCAGACACCCCACTATACCAGACACCCCCACTATACCAGACACCCCCACTATACCAGACACCCCCACTATACCAGACTCCCCCACTATACCAGACAACCCACTATACCAGACACCCCCACTATAGCAGACACCCCCACTATACCAGACACCCCACTATCCCAGACACCCCTACTATACCAGACACCCCACTATACCAGACACCCCACTGTAATAGACACCCCACTATACCAGACACCCCCACTATACCAGACACCCCCACTATACCAGACACCCCACTAAACCAGACAACCCACTATACCAGACACCCCACTATAATAGACAACCTCACTATACCAGACACCCCCACTATACCAGACACCCCCACTATACCAGACACCCCACTAAACCAGACAACCCACTATACCAGACACCCCACTATAATAGACAACCTCACTATACCAGACACCCCCACTATACCAGACACCCCCACTATACCAGACACCCCCACTATACCAGACACCCCCACTATACCAGACACCCCACTATACCAGACACCCCACCATGCCAGACACCCCACTATGCCAGACACCCCCACTATACCAGACTCTCCCACTATACCAGACACCCCACTATACCAGACACTCCCACTATACCAGACACTCCCACTATAGCAGACACCCCACTATACCAGACACCCCCACTATACCAGACACCCCACTATACCAGACACCCACTATACCAGACACCCCACTATACCACACACCCCACTATACCACACACCCCACTATACCAGACTCCCCCACTATACCAGACACCCCTACTATACCAGACACCCCACTTTACCAGACACCCCACTATACCAGACACCCCACTATACCAGAAACCTCGCACTATACCAGACTCCCCACTATACCAGACACCCCACTATACCAGACACCCCCATTACCCAGACACTCCCACTTTACCAGACGCCCCACTATACCAGACATCCCACTATACCAGACTCCGCCACTATACCAGACACCCCACTATCCCAGACACCCCACTATACCAGACACCCTCACTATAATAGACACCACGCACTATACCAGACACCCCACTATCCCAGACACCCCCACTATACCAGACACCCCCACTATACCAGACACCCCACTATCCCAGACACCCCTACTATACCAGACAACCCCACTATACCAGACACCCCCACTATACCAGACACCCCCACTATACCAGACACCCCCACTATACCAGACAACCCACTATACCAGACAGCCCCACTATACCAGACACCCCTACTATACCAGACACCCCACCATGCCAGACACCCCACTATGCCAGACACCCCCACTATACCAGACTCTCCCACTATACCAGACACCCCACTATACCAGACACTCCCACTATACCAGACACTCCCACTATAGCAGACACCCCACTATACCAGACACCCCCACTATACCAGACACCCCACTATACCAGACACCCCACTATACCAGACACCCCACTATACCAGACACCCTCACTATACCAGACACCCCACTATACCAGACAACCCCACTATACCAGACACCCCCACTATACCAGACACCCCACTATACCAGACCCCCCCACTATACCAGACCCCCCCACTATACCAGACACCCTCACTATACCAGACACCCCCACTATACCAGACACCCCACTATACCAGACCCCCCCACTATACCAGACCCCCCACTATACCAGACACCCCCACTATACCAGACACCCCACTATACCAGACACCCCCACTATACCAGACACCCCCACTATACCAGACACCCCCACTATACCAGACACCCCACTATACCAGACACCCCCACTATACCAGACACCCCCACTATACCAGACACCCTCACTATACCAGACACCCCACTATACCAGACACCCCCACTATACCAGACACCCCACTATACCAGACACCCCCATTATACCAGACACCCCCACTATACCAGACACCCCCACTATACCAGACACCCCACTATACCAGACACCCCCACTATACCAGACACCCCCACTATACCAGACACCCCCACTATACCAGACACTCCCACTATAACAGACACCCCACTATACCAGACAACCCACTATACCAGACACCCCCACTATACCAGACACCCCCACTATACCAGACACCCCACTATCCCAGACACCCCTACTATACCAGACACCCCACTATACCAGACACCCCTCTATACCAGACACCCCACTATACCAGACACCCCCACTATACCAGACTCTCCCACTATACCAGACACCCCACTATACCAGACACTCCCACTATACCAGACACTCCAACTATAGCAGACACCCCACTATACCAGACACCCCCACTATACCAGACACCCCACTATAGCAGACACCCCACTTTACCAGACACCCCACTATACCAGACACCCCACTATACCAGACACCCCACTATACCAGACTCCCCCACTATACCAGACACCCCCACTATACCAGACACCCCCACGATACCAGATACCCTTACTATACCAGACACCCCACTATACCAGACACCCCCACTATACCAGACACCCCCATTACCCAGACACTCCCACTATACCAGACGCCCCACTATACCAGACACCCCACTATACCAGACACGCCCACTATACCAGACACCCCCACTATACCAGACACCCCACTATAGCAGACACCCCACTTTACCAGACACCCCACTATACCAGACACCCCACTATACCAGACACCCCACTATACCAGACTCCCCCACTATACCAGACACCCCCACTATACCAGACACCCCCATTACCCAGACACTCCCACTATACCAGACGCCCCACTAGACCAGACACTCCCACTATACCAGACACCCCACTATACCAGACACCCCCACTATACCAGACACCCCACCATACCAGACACCCCACTATACCAGACACCCCCACTATACCAGACACCCCACCATACCAGACACCCCACTATACCAGACACCCCCACTATACCAGACACCCCACCATACCAGACACCCCACTATACCAGACACCCCCACTATACCAGACACCCCACCATACCAGACACCCCCACTATACCAGACACCCCCACTATACCAGACACCCCCACTATACCAGACACTCCCACTATAACAGACACTCCACTATACCAGACAACCCACTATACCAGACACCCCCACTATACCAGACACCCCCACTATACCAGACACCCCACTATCCCAGACACACCTACTATACCAGACACCCCACTATACCAGACACCCCTCTATACCAGACACCCCACTATACCAGACACCCCCACTATACCAGACTCTCCCACTATACCAGACACCCCACTATACCAGACACTCCCACTATACCAGACACTCCAACTATAGCAGACACCCCACTATACCAGACACCCCACTATACCAGACACCCCACTATACCAGACTCCCCCACTATACCAGACACCCCCACTATACCAGACACCCCCACGATACCAGATACCCTTACTATACCAGACACCCCACTATACCAGACACCCCCACTATACCAGACACCCCCATTACCCAGACACTCCCACTATACCAGACGCCCCACTATACCAGACACCCCACTATACCAGACACGCCAACTATACCAGACACCCCACTATACCAGACACCCTCACTATAATAGACACCCCACTATACCAGACACCCCACTATCCCAGACACCCCACTATACCAGACACCCTCACTATAATAGACACCCCACTATACCAGACACCCCACTATCCCAGACACCCCCACTATACCAGACAACCCCACTATACCAGACACCCCCACTATCCCAGACACCCCACTATCCCAGACACCCCTACTATACCAGACACCCCACTATAACAGACACCCCCACTATACCAGACACCCCCACTATACCAGACACACCCACTATACCAGACACCCCCACTATACCAGACAACCCACTATACCAGACACCCCCACTATAGCAGACACCCCCACTATACCAGACACCCCACTGTCCCAGACACCCCTACTATACCAGACACCCCACTATACCAGACACCCCACTGTAATAGACACCCCACTATACCAGACACCCCCACTATACCAGACACCCCCACTATACCAGACACCCCACTAAACCAGACAACCCACTATACCAGACACCCCACTATAATAGACAAGCTCACTATACCAGACACCCCCACTATACCAGACACCCCCACTATACCAGACACCCCACTAAACCAGACAACCCACTATACCAGACACCCCCACTATAATAGACAACCTCACTATACCAGACACCCCCACTATACCAGACACCCCCACTATACCAGACACCCCCACTATACCAGACACCCCACTATCCCAGACACCCCTACTATTCCAGACACCCCACTATACCAGACACCCCCACTATACCAGACACCCCACTATACCAGACACCCCCACTATACCAGACACCCCCACTATACCAGACACTCCCACTATACCAGACACCCCACTATACCAGACACCCCACTATACCAGACACCCCCACTATACCAGACACCCCCACTATACCAGACACCCCCACTTCAATAGACACCCCCACTATACCAGACACCCCCACTATACCAGACACCCCCACTATACCAGACACCCCCACTATAATAGACACCCCCACTATACCAGACACCCCACTAGACCAGACACCCCCACTATACCAGACAATCCACTATACCAGACACCCCACTCTACCAGACACCCCACTATACCAGACACCCCACTAGACCAGACACTCCCACTATACCAGACAACCCATTATACTAGACACCCCGACTATACCAGTCACCCCCACTATACCAGACACCCTACTATACCAGACACCCCACTATACCATACACCCCCACTATACCAGACACCCCACCATACCAGACACCCCACTATACCAGACACCCCCAATATACCAGACACCCCACCATACCAGACACCCCCACTATACCAGACACCCCCACTATACCAGACACCCCCACTATACCAGACACTCCCACTATACCAGACACCCCACTATACCAGACAACCCACAATACCAGACACCCCCACTATACCAGACACCCCCACTATACCAGACACCCCTACTATACCAGACACCCCACTATACCAGACACCCCACCATGCCAGACACCCCACTATGCCAGACACCCCCACTATACCAGACTCTCCCACTATACCAGACACCCCACTATACCAGACACTCCCACTATACCAGACACTCCCACTATAGCAGACACCCCACTATACCAGACACCCCCACTATACCAGACACCCCACTATACCAGACACCCCACTATACCAGACACCCCACTATACCACACAC
The DNA here is from genome assembly GCA_030390025.1 of Squalus acanthias. Lineage (NCBI taxonomy): Eukaryota > Metazoa > Chordata > Chondrichthyes > Squaliformes > Squalidae > Squalus > Squalus acanthias. The sequence goes on along the minus strand of CM059445.1, from coordinate 4,876,629 downwards.
CCCACTATACCACACACCCCACTATACCAGACTCCCCCACTATACCAGACACCCTTACTATACCAGACACCCCACTTTACCAGACACTCCCACTATACCAGACACCCCCATTACCCAGAAACTCGCACTATACCAGACGCCCCACTATACCAGACACCCCACTATACCAGACACCCCCATTACCTTGACACTCCCACTATACCAGACGCCCCACTATACCAGACATCCCACTATACCAGACTCCCCACTATACCAGACACCACACTATCCCAGACACCCCACTATACCAGACACCCTCACTATAATAGACACCCCACTATACCAGACACCCCACTATCCCAGACACCCCCACTATACCAGACACCCCCACTATACCAGACACCCCACTATCCCAGACACCCCTACTATACCAGACACCCCACTATACCAGACACCCCCACTATACCAGACACCCCCACTATACCAGACAACCCACTATATCAGACAGCCCCACTATACCAGACACCCCTACTATACCAGACACCCCACCATGCCAGACACCCCACTATGCCAGACACCCCCACTATACCAGACTCTCCCACTATACCAGACACCCCACTATACCAGACACTCCCACTATACCAGACACTCCCACTATAGCAGACACCCCACTATACCAGACACCCCCACTATACCAGACACCCCACTATACCAGACACCCCACTATACCAGACACCCCACTATACCACACACCCCACTATACCACACACCCCACTATACCAGACACCCCCACTATACCAGACACCCCCACGCTACCAGACACCCTTACTATACCAGACACCCCACTATACCAGACACTCCCACTATACCAGACACCGCCATTACCCAGAAACTCGCACTATACCAGACGCCCCACTATACCAGACACCCCACTATACCAGACACCCCCATTACCCAGACACCCCCACTATACCAGACACCCTCACTATACCAGACTCCCCACTATGCCAGACAACCCCACTATACCAGACACCCCCACTATACCAGACACCCCACTATACCAGACACCCCCACTATACCAGACACCCCACTATACCAGACACCCCCACTATACCAGACACCCCACTATACCAGACACCCCCACTATACCAGACACCCCCACTATACCAGACACCCTCACTATACCAGACACCCCCACTATACCAGACACCCCACTTTACCAGACACCCCCACTATACCAGACACCCCACTATACCAGACACCCTCACTATACCAGACACCCCCACTATACCAGACACCCCACTATACCAGACACCCCCACTATACCAGACATCCCACTATACCAGACACCCCCACTATACCAGACACCCCCACTATACCAGACACCCTCACTATACCAGACACCCCACTATACCAGACACCCCCACTATACCAGACACCCCACTATACCAGACACCCCCACTATACCAGACACCCCCACTATACCAGACACTCCACTATACCAGACACCCCCACTATACCAGACACCCCCACTATACCAGACACCCCACTATACCAGACACCCCACTATACCAGACACCCCACTATTCCAGACACCCTCACTATACCAGACACCCCCACTATACCAGACACCCTCACTATACCAGACACCCCCACTATACCAGACACCCCCACTATACCAGACACCCCCACTATACCAGACACCCCACTATACCAGACACCCCCACTATACCAGACACCCTCACTATACCAGACACCCCACTATACCAGACACCCCCACTATACCAGACACCCCACTATACCAGACACCCCCACTATACCAGACACCCTCACTATACCAGGCACCCCCACTATACCAGACACCCCACTATACCAGACACCCCACTATACCAGACACCCCACTATACTAAATACACAATGGGCTGTAATTTCCGATAGGAGGCTTCCTGCGCGCGGATGACTCCTGTCGGGAAAAAATCTACGCCCTTCCCTGAGGGCTCCCGAGGTGCGGCCATTTCCGCTCCTGGGCCTCTCATGAGTCGAAATGCGCCGGGCCCAGGTATCCCAGGGGCGCAGGCGGTTCGCAAGCGTCCCTGGGATCACGTGGGCCAGGCCAGCCAATGGGAGAGGGGAATCTCCCTTCATACTTTTGACAGAGAGACCTGTCAAATATATGAATGGAGATCACCCCGAAAACTCAGTTAAACATTAAATAAATCATCACGTTTTTAAAATGTATTAAAATTATATTAAATTAAATATTTTAAACAAAAATTTAATTTTTTGAAAAAAATAATTAAAGTTTTTTGCGGGGCTAAAAATAAACTTACCTTTTTTAAAAGTATTTTAAAATTATAAATGAGTGAAAAAAATATTTTTTTTACTTTTTTCAACTCTTATGCTGGTAAAAGCAGGCCTTATGCCTGCTTTTACCAGCCGTAAGATTTCTAAGGGTTTTCAGCGGGCGGCGGCTCTGCAGAAAGCGGAACTCTCCACCCGCAGAGGCCCTTCTCCAGGGCAGGCGGAGGATCTGTCAAGAGCATTCTTGACTGATTGGAAATGCCAGTTTTCAGCGCCTGAAACCGGCATTTCTGATGTCCCTACGGGTGTGTAAAGAGCTCGTACACACCCGTAGGGATCGGAAAATACGGGCCAATAAATGTTATATTATCTGCACAAGCCTATTATACCCATTACATATCCCTTGTACTAACTTCTTACCCCTTTATGCTAGCTATATGTCTCTTTATACCCCTTTGAACACAAAAATCTAGGCTGACACGCCAGTGCAGTACTGAGGGAGTGCTGCATTGTCGGAGGTGCCGTCTTTCGGATGAGACCTTAAACCGAGGCCCCGTCTGCTCTCTCAGGTCGATGTAAAAGATCCCATGGCACCATTTTGAGGAAGAGCAGGGGAGTGTCCTGGCCAATATTTATCCTTCAATCCACATCACTGAAAAAACAGATTATCTGGTCATTATCACATTGCTGTTTGTGGGAGCTTGCTGTGCGCTATTTGGCTGCCGTGTTTCCTGTATTACAACAGTGACTACACTTCAAAAAGTACTTCATTGGCTGTAAAGTGCTTTGGGACGGCCGGTGATTGTGAAAGGTGCTATATAAATGCAAGTCTTTCTTTCTTTCTAATGGTGACATGCCCCTTTTGTATCAGCTATGTTCCCCTTATACAAGCTACACATTTCTATACATGCGACAGAACCCCTTATACTAGTGGCATGTCCTTTATCCCCTATATCTCCCCTTACAATCGCTACAGACCTTTTTATACTGGTTATATTTCCTCCTGACACAAGGGATGTAACCCTTTAACCCAGCCACATACTCCTTGTATTCACTACATATAACTAGTTCACACCCCCTTATACCAGTTACACACACACTTGTCCCACTTAATACCCATTATACAACTTTTACAGATTGTCTACATAACAACAGAGACTACACACTTCAAAAGTAACCTTTTGGGTGTGACTTTTTCTGAGGGTGTGAAAGCACTGTGGAAATGTAAGTTCATTCAAATTCTTTCTTTCTCACATACCCCCTTATGCCAGCAACAGCCCCACACTATACTCCCATTATATCATCACAGACCTGATTGTATACTCCCATTACTCCAGCAGGGATCCAGCTACATATCCCATTACACCAGCAGGGATCCAGCTACATATCCCATTACTCCAGCAGGGATCCAGCTACATATCCCATTACACCAGCAGGGATCCAGCTACATATCCCCATTACACCAGCAGGAATCCAGCTACATATCCCATTACACCAGCAGGAATCCAGCTACATATCCCATTACACTAGCAGGGATCCAGCTACATATCCCATTACTCCAGCAGGAATCCAGCTACATATCCCCATTACACCAGCAGGGATCCAGCTACATATCCCATTACACCAGCAGGAATCCAGCTACATATCCCATTACACCAGCAGGAATCCAGCTACATATCCCCATTACACCAGCAGGAATCCAGCTACATATCCCCATGACACCAGCAGGAATCCAGCTACACATCCCATTGCACCAGCAGGAATCCAGCTACATATCCCATTACACCAGCAGGAATCCAGCTACATATCCCCATTACACCAGCAGGAATCCAGCTACATATCCCCATGACACCAGCAGGAATCCAGCTACACATCCCATTGCACCAGCAGGAATCCAGCTACATATCCCCATTACACCAGCAGGAATCCAGCTACATATCCCCATTAAACCCACAAAGCCAAGCTACTCATCCCATTACATCAGTAGGAACCTAACTACATATCCATTATGCCAGCAGGGAGATAGCTACAAACTGCTTCACCGTCAGCATTTGGATACATACCCTTTCCCAGCAGAGTGCTGGGATTACTCTCCATTTCCCCCTTGAATTCCCACTGTAAAGCACAGTGCTTGAAAGTCACTACTAGTTGCTAATATTACTCCGTGTAATTGCAGTCTATTGGTGCAGTGTCTGGAGGTTAAATTCCGTCAACATCCCTCTATGCCAGTACCTGCCTGAGTGTTCACCTGTGTCAGGGTGTGGGCATGAGTGTGAGTATCTGTATTTGTAGCTCGGTCAGTCCCTTTGTGTGTGCAAGTATGAGTGAGTGTCTGTGCGAGTGTGTGTGTGTGTGCATGTATTTGTGAGTGTCTGTGCGAGTGTGTGTGTGTGCATGTATTTGTGAGTCTGTATGAGTGTGTAAATATGCACGTGCCTGTCTGCGTTTGTGTAAATATGTTTGCAAGTCAATGTGTATCAGCAGCAGTGTGTGCGTTAGTGCATTCCTGCATGTATAATCTGGGGGTACGGTGGTTATGTTACTGGACTAGTAATCCAGAGACCCGGATTAATGATCGGGAGATATGAGTTCTAAATCCCACCATGGCAGCTGGGGAATTTAAATTCAGTTAATTCTAGACTCTAGGCTGAGGACTCACAGTCTCAGAATAAGGGGTCGGCCATTTCAGACTGAGAGGAGGAGAAATTACTTCACTCAGAGGGTGGTGAATCTTTGGAATTCTCTACCCCAGAGGGCTGTGATGCTCAGTCATTGAGTATATTCAAGGCCGAGATCGATAGATTTTTGGATATTATAGGGTTACGCTGATAGATTTAGATGAGGAAAGACGGGAGGAGGCTCAAGTGGAGCATAAACGCCGGCATGGACTGGTTGGGCCGAATGGCCTGTTTCTGTGCCGTATATCCTGTGTAATCCGATGTGACATGAATCTTGTCATTCATGTATGAAGTAATACTGAGCGGCCTGCTGGTGGCGCTGTCCAGGAAGAGTATAAATACTCGGGCATGGGCCCAGCTTGCTTAGGACATTCCTCAACAGGAACTAGTGAAGGACACAACTAGATCTCCATGTTGAAAAACAGTTGATTAAAGCTTTGTTTAACGCTTAGACCAAGTGCCGAGTAGTTTTCTTACGTCACTATGTATGTAATTAAGGGATTCAAGGGCTATGGGGATAGGGCAGGAAAGTGGAGTTGAGGTAGAAGACCAGCCATGATCTTATTGAATGGTGCAGCAGGCTCGAGGGGCCGAATGGCCGACTCCTGCTCCTATTTCTTATGTTATGTTCTTATGGTAATTAAATCTGGAATAAAAAGCTAGCATCAGTAATGGTGACCATGAAACTACCGGATTGTGGTAAAAACCCAACTGGTTCACTAATGTCCTTCAGGGAAGGAAATCTGCCATCCTTACCCGGTCTGGCCGATATGTGACTCCAGACCCACAGCAATGGGGTTGACCCTCTGAAATGGCCTAGCGAGCCACTCAACTGTAGCTAACGGCACTGTGGGAGCACCTTCACCGCACGGGACTTCAGCGGTGCAAGAAAATGGCTCACCACCACCTACTCGAGGGCAATTAGGGATGGGCAATAAATGCCGGCCTTGCCAGCGACGCCCACATCCTGTGAACGAATGAAAAAAAAACCTATTAATGCACACGTGAGGGGTTGAGTCTGCGTGCATGAATATCCGTATGCATTCAGAGATATTTTTTTTAATTCATTCACAAGGGTGTGGGTGAGCATTTCTCGCCCATCCCCAGTTGCCCTTGAGAAGGTGGTGGTGAGTCGCCTTCGTGAGCTACTGCAGTCCGTGTGGTGAAGGTGCTCCCACAGTGCTGTTAGGTACATATGTGTGTGTGTTTGTCCCTCCGTGGACATGCACGCCGAACACAGTAAACACAGCAGTGAAAAGCGATGTTGGCTGCATAGATCCCAGCATCATCAGCTTTCCTGATAAAATGAATTCCTCCGCCGGAGATGAGGGAAGAGGGGAAACAGTGCAAGACTTTATGCTGCTACCAGCAGGTGCCAGGCCACAGGGATGTGAGTATAAGAGTAAAGACGTCTTACTGCAATTATATAGGGCCCTGGTGAGACCACACCTGGAGTACTGTGTACAGTTTTGGTCTCCTTACCTAAGGAAGGATATACTTGCCATAGAGGGAGTGCACCGAAGGTTCACCAGACTGGTTCCTGGGATGGGGGATTGTCCTATGAGGAGAGATTGAGTAGACTAGGCCTATATTCTATCGAGATTAGAAGAATGAGAGGTGATCTCATTGAAACATACAAAATTCTTACAGGGTTTGACAGGGTAGATGCAGGGAGGATGTTTCCCCTGGCTGAGGAGTCTAGAACCAGGGGTCACAGTCTCAGAATAAGGGGTTGGCCATTTAGGACTGAGATGAGGAGAAATTTCTTCACTCAGAGGGTGGTGAATCTTTGGAATTCTCTGCCCCAGAGGGCTGTGGAGGCTCAGTCGTTGAGTATATTCAAGCCAGAGATCAATAGATTTTTGAATATTAAGGGAATCAAGGGATATGGGGATAGTGCAGGAAAGTGGAGATGAGGTAGAAGATCAGCCATGATCTTATTGAATGGCGGAGCAGGCTCGAAAGGCCGAATGGCCCACTCCTGCTCTTATTTCTTATGGGATATAAGTCTTTGTTAAACGGGATTTCACGTTAGCTTTTAAACTGGACGCGGGATTGGCAGTGACGGCTGGGGATGTTTTGCGGTGCCTCTCGCTGCGGTCGATGTTTTGTTCCACATTACTGGCGCTCCCTGCTGGAAGTGCCTGTTGGGAGTGTGGGACTCCTCTTTCTGCTGGGGAGCTTGGCACAGAGGCAGGCGGTGAGGTCACAGTAGCCTCGGAAGACTGCTAAATTTGAACCCCGATTCCCTCCGGATCCTACAGTCAGTGCGGGATGGGGATGTCTCCAACATGAACACCCGCCTGCAGCGCAGAAAGAGCTGTCCCTGATCGGAGAAGGCCTTCTGTTTATTAGTGTTGCTGGAGGAGGGATGACAGAGCAGGGAATAGAACCGTTTCCATCATCAGCCTCACTGCTCAGACACAATGCACCACAACAAAACGGAACAATTTGCTCATACCTGCCATTGTGCATCTCCTGCAGTTTCCTCTTAAAAGGGAAGGTTATTTCCCCTCAGGAGCCTGCATCTAAAAGAAGAGCAAGTGGCCCCAGAGAAGGAGTAGGCAGAGGTTATTCAGTAGCAGCACCACCACTCCAATTGCACTTGCAGGGTAAAGCACCCTCTACACTGTCCCATCAAACACTCCCAGGGCAGGTACAGCACGGGTTAGATACAGAGTAAAGTTCCCTCTACACTGTCCCATCAAACACTCCCAGGGCAGGTACAGCACGGGTTAGATACAGAGTAAAGCTCCCTCTACACTGTCCCATCTAACACTCCCAGGGCAGGTACAGCACGGGGTTAGATACAGAGTAAAGCTCCTCTACACTGTCCCATCAAACACTCCCAGAGCAGGTACAGCACTGGTTAGATACAGAGTAAAGCTCCCTCTACACTGTCCCATCAAACACTCCCAGGGCAGGTACAGCATCGGGTTAGATACAGAGTAAACCTCCCTCTACACTGTCCCATCAAACACTCCCAGAGCAGGTACAGCACGGGTTAGATACAGAATAAACCTCCCTCTACACTGTCCCATCAAACACTCCCAGGGCAGGTACAGCACGGGTTAGATACAGAGTAAAGCTCCCTCTACACTGTCCCATCAAACACTCCCAGGGCAGGTACAGCACGGGTTAGATACAGAGTAAAGCTCCCTCCACACTGTCCCATCAAACATTCCCAGGGAGGGACAGCATGGGTTAGATACAGAGTAAAGCTCCCTCTACACTGTCCCATCAAACACTCCCAGGGCAGGTACAGCACGGGTTAGATACAGAGTAAAGCTCCCTCTACACTGTCCCATCAAACACTCCCAGGGCAGGTACAGCACGGGTTAGATACAGAGTAAAGCTCCCTCCACACTGTCCCATCAAACATTCCCAGGGAGGGACAGCATGGGTTAGATACAGAGTAAAGCTCCCTCTACACTGTCCCATCAAACACTCCCAGGGCAGGTACAGCACGGGTTAGATACAGAGTAAAGCTCCCTCTACACTGTCCCATCAAACACTCCCAGGGCAGGTACAGCACGGGTTAGATACAGAGTAAAGCTCCCTCTACACTGTCCCATCAAACACTCCCAGGGCAGGTACAGCACGGGTTAGGTACAGAGTAAAGCTCCCTCTACACCGTCCCATCAAACACTCCCAGGGCAGGTACAGCACGGGTTAGATACAGAGTAAAGCTCCCTCTACACTGTCCCATCAAACACTCCCAGGGCAGGTACAGCACGGGGTTAGATACAGAGTAAAGCTCCCTCTACACTGTCCCATCAAACACTCCCAGGGCAGGTACAGCACGGGTTAGGTACAGAGTAAAGCTCCCTCTACACTGTCCCATCAAACACTCCCAGGGCAGGTACAGCATAGGTTAGATACAGAGTAAAGCTTCCTCTACACTGTCCCATCAAACACTCCCAGGGCAGGTACAGCATGGGTTAGGTACAGAGTAAAACTCCCTCTACACTGTCCCATCAAACACTCGGATCTGCGGGTAAGCGTTCTCCAAGGCAACCTTAGAAACACACGACAACGCAAAATCATCGAGCAGAAACTGATAGCCAAGTTCTGCACTCATGAAGACGGTCTCAATCGGGATCTTGGGTTTATGTCACGATACATGACGTGATCCGGACTCGAGTCGTCGTTAGCTTGTTCACAGATGTGATTCCCAGTAAAAAAGTAAAAATTTTCCCAGTAAAAAAGTAAAAATTTTAAAGCTTTTCGTTTTACATACAGACGGCAGCTTTTGACACGTTAGAACCCCTGCGACTACACCTCATTGTCTCAGTTGTATCTTGCTATGTCTTTGATGTGGTACCTTCCTGGCTGACTTAATTAACTTTATCACACCTCGGCAGATAGTCAGGATGATTTAATTTAGTGGTCTGCAATTGTAAGGTACACATGCTTTGTTTTCTATCTATATATGCTTTGGCGATTCTGTATCTAATTTACTTCACCTGAGGAAGGAGCAATCGATAGCTCCGAAAGCTTGTGATTTCAAATAAAACTGTTGGACTATAACCTGGTGTTGTGCGACCTCTCAATTTTGTCCATCAAACACTCCTAGGGTAGGTACAGCACGGGTTAGATACAGAGTAAAGCTCCTCTACACTGTCCCATCAAACACTCCCAGAGCAGGTACAGCACGGGTTAGGTACAGAGTAAAGCTCCTCTACACTGTCCCGTCAAACACTCCCAGGGCGGGTACAGCACGGGTTAGATACAGAGTAAAGCTCCCTCTGCACTGTCCCAACACAAATGGGTTAAATGCAGAATAAACGCTCGTGACCCACAGTGGCAGTCTGACTGCACCAATGTGAAACTTCTGTTTCTTGCACCTGCCACCCTGTGGCTTCTCTGAGTTTGGCAAGCTGCTGCCAGTTTAAGATGCGCTGTGAGTATTGCAATAATGTGGGAGGCTTGCTCATCAGATCTGAAAAAGGAACTAGAAACAGACGCTCCTTTGAATCTGAGCGCTGCCTCGCTGTGCCAATACCCCGTCCCATCTCACACTCGCAGGGCAGTGGCTGCATGGTGATGGTGTTTCGGTTTTGTACAGTACGACGTCGAAGGGCAAGCTTTGATCTGAGCGGCAGCTATGTGCCAAACAAGTAGTGGGACCAGAACAGAAAATGGTGGCGTCCCTCAACAGGTTGGGCAGCATCCGTGGAAAGAGAAACAGAGTTAACGTTTCAGGTCGATGACCCTTCGTCAGAACCGGAACGTGTTCGAGATGAACGGCTTTTAAGCAAGTGCAGGACTCTCCCTTTTGTTCTTTCCCTGCCCTCCCTCCCCCCCTCCACCCATTTTCCCCGGTTCACACTTGCTTGAAAGCTGTTCATCTCTCACGCCTTCTTATGCATCATTAAAAATGACTGGGGGGATGTGAGCCAGACACTGAGCTTTTTCACCCCCTGAAACTGGTGTGCAAACGAGACGCCCAAGGTCGGGCTGCAGACCTGGCAGTAACTCTTTGAACCGTTCACAGGTTGGGCTGGCATCAGCAGCGAGAGCTTTTCTTTTGTTTCCGTCCTCCCCTGGTGCCTCTCCCCGAGGCAGGTGTGTTGTTGCACACGACCGGCTGGCCCAAGCTCCCCGCTGGCTAGGCCTGCCGGGACCGAGGGACTCCGCTGGCTGACGGTGGTGTGGCACGGAGGCGGGCGGTGAGGTCACAGCAGGCTCGGAAAAATCCCTGACTCCTTCAGGAGCGTCTTGTTGGAGGGGGTGACTCCAGCGTGGAAACACCTGCAGGCAGTCCTCACCAGAGCCTATTTTCTGTTTATTTGTGTTGATGCAGGTGGGGATGACAGGGCAGGGAGTCGAAGATTTTCCAGTCGTAGCGTCAACATCAATACTCGCAGCTCAGACACAGAGGCTAAGAATAAAAAGCAACAATTAAACAGACCACGGTGACATGAGTTTGGCCGGTCTGGGGCTGGGTGTAGTGGGTGTGGGTCCCACCACTTCGAAAGCAAAATACTGCGGATCCGCCGGATATCTGAAACAAAAACAGAAAACGCTGCAAATACTCAATGTCATTTAATCTCTCCTGCCTTGGACCGTATCACCGATCTTCCCTTTTGTTCTTTCCTCCCCTCCCCTGCCCCTTTCTGAGTCAGAAGGTTATGGGTTCAAGTCCCACTCCAGAGACTCGAGCACAAAAATCCAGGCTGACATTTCAGTGCCAGTGCTAAGGGAGCACTGCACTGTCAGAGGTGCCGTCTTTCGGATGAGACGTTAAACCGAGGCCCCGTCTGCTCTCTCAGGTGGATGTGAAAGATCCCGTGGCCACTATTTCGAAGAAGAGCAGGGGAGCTCTCCCTGGTGTCCTGGGGCCAATATTTATCCCTCAATCAACTTAACAAAAACAGATGATCTGGTCATTATCACACTGCTGTTTGTGGGAGCTTGCTGTGCGCAAATTGGCTGCCGCGTTTCCTACATTACAACAGTGACTCCACTTCAAAAAGTACTTCATTGGCTGTAAAGTGCTTTGGGACGTCCTGAGGTTGTGAAAGGCGCTATAGAAATGCAAGTCTTTCTTTCTTCCCTGCCTCTGTGCTTTCTTAAAATCTGTTACATCTCTAACTTTTTGCAGTTCTGACGAAGGGTCATCGACCTGAAACGTTAACTCTGTTTCTCTCACCGCAGATGCTGCCTGACCTGCTGAGTGTTTCCAGCATTTTCTGTTTGCACTTCAGCCTTCTGTTTATGTGGCACTAGCATTGAATCTTCAGCCGTGTTAGCTTGACTGATCAAGATGAATCTAATAATATTATGGTCACTGGGATAGACAGAGGCAGCGTCGGATGGATAAGATAGACAGAGAGAGCGAGAGAGACACAGGGAGAGCGAGAGCGAGAGAGAGATTGACAGATAAGACAGACGGAACAAAACTGAAGGTGAGAGACCAGACGAAACAGTGTGGAATAGACAGCTTGCAAGCAAACAAACCGGGGACGTGAGTTTGGGCAGAAGAGATGGGAAATGATCCGTGAAAAGCTCGAGAGAAGCTGGCTGATGGAGCAAGGCGAATGTTTTCTCATTCCCAGAATCTAATCGGAGATGTTATTAGATTGATTTGTTATTGCGGAGAGACAGCGAGGTAGAAAGAGAGAGAGAGAGGAAAGGAAGAGAGAGAGAGGGAGAGAAAGAGAGAGAGAGAAAAAGAGAGAGAGAGGGGGAGAGGGAGAGAGAGAGATAGAAAGAGAGAGATAGAAAGAGAGAAATGGAGAGAAAGAGATATAGACAGAGAGAGGGAGGGAGAAAGAGGAAGAGAGAAAGAGAGAGAGACAGAGGGAGAGAGAAAGCGAGAGAGGGAGACAGAGAGAGAGCGAGGGGAGAGAGGGAGAGAAAGAGAATGAGAGGGAAAGAGGGAGACAGAGAGAAAGGGAGAGAGAAAGGGTGTGAGCAGCCACTATGTGGGTGAGAGCTGGAATTCAGTGACATGAGGAATCGAATCTGTACCACCCCCTATCATGGCAATATGCAGGGCCCTGATGGGCTCGACCACTCTATAATATTCACTATCAGAGGCTGCTGGAAGCTCAGAGAGTCTCAGAGCTCCGCACACATCCAGCTTCAAATTAATTCATGCTTTCATTCATAAACCTATTACTTCATTTTATTTTAATACATAAATTAATTTACAAACCTATGCCTTTAATTATCAATTGATGCATTTCCAAATTCATGTGCACATCTAGAAATCAATTTGAAAACTTTTGAATTAATTTGCAAATGATGAAGTGATCATACATTGAGAAATTGATTTATTAATTAGTTTGCACAATAATTGCGTTTGCAGTTCCTTAATGTGGCAATGATAACGGTTCATAATTCGCAGGTTTGACCTCAGACAGGGAACTGAGAGGGGTCAGCCATTTAGGACTGAGATGAGGAGAAATTTCTTCACTCAGAGGGTGGTGAATCTTTGGAATTCTCTACCCCAGAGGGCTGTGGAGGCTCAGTCGTTGAGTATATTCAAGACAGAGTTCGATAAATTTTTGGATAGTAAGGGAATCAAGGGATATGGAGATCGGGCAGGAGAGTGGAGTTGAGGTAGAAGATCAGCCATGATCTTATTGAATGGCGGAGCAGGCTCGAGGGGCTGCATGACCTACTCCTGCTCCTATTTCTTATGTTCTCATGTAATAGAGAAACAGATAGACTGAGAGAAACAAACAGCACATGCAAACAGAGATAGGCGGGCCATAGGTAGAGAGACAGAGGGAAAGGGCAGAGGGGAAGAGTCAGGTAGACAAAGCAAACAGGCAGCAAGGGACATAACAGGACAGATGGAGATAGAGAGATGTAGACAGTAGACAGACAGTGAGACAGACAGAGAGAAAGAACAGAGATAGAGGAGCAGACAGTGTGAGAGCCTGACAAAGGAGAGACAGACAGAGTTAGAGAGACAGATAGGAGACTGATATAAATGGATAGACAGATAGAAGGGGGAACATAAGAAAATAAGAACATAAGACGTAGGAGCAGGAGTCGGTCATTTAGCCCCTTGAGCCATTCAATAAGATCATGGCTGATCTGATCTTGGCCTCAACTCCACTTCCCTGCCCACTCCCCATAACCCTCGACTCCCTTATCGTTCAAAAATCTGTCTATCTTCACCTTAAATATATTCAATGACTCCGCCTCCACAGCTCTCTGGGGAAGAGAATTCCAAAGATTCACGACCCTCTGAGAGAAGAAATTCCTCCTCATTTCCGATTTAAATGGGCGACCCCTTATTCTGAAATTATGCCCCCTAGTTCGAGATTCCCCCACGAGGGGAAACATCCTCTCTGCATCTACCCTGTCAATCCCCTTCAGAATCTTATATGTTTCAATAAGATCCCCTCTCATTCTTCTAAACTCCAATGAGTATAGGCCCAACCTGCTCAACCTTTCTTCATAAGACAACCCCTTCATCTCCGGAATCAACCTCGTGAACCTTCTCTGAACTGCCTCCAATGCAAGTATATCCCTCCTTAAATAAGGCAGACAGACACAGACTGCAACAGAAGATGCACTTATGCCATTATTACACCGCGACTGCGCTAAAAAAAGATGGAGGAAGCCATGTTTTGCGCATTGCGCCGTTAATAAGCTAGACGAGAATTTCCTTGATCTCACCCAAGCCCCAGGGATCTCATTTCCACAGGAGCATCATCACCTGGGTGTGCTGTGCATGGGAATTTCCTGCTTTTACATCAGTGTTGCACTGTGGGCAAGTTTGCCCCGTATAAAGCAGGTGCGCTTGCTGCCCCCACTCACCTGCTTTAGGAGGATGAGGGGTTGGAGAGTCGTGAAGACTCCCCAAACTTGACTTGCTGATTTCTGGCTTCACCGACGTTTTCTCAACCCATCTTTGTTTTACACGGTTTTGCTCACTAAGACTTGCACTTGCTCCCCCCCCCCACCGCCCTCAGCACAGTGCCTCAGTCTCACCCCATCCCTACACTTGAGGAGGCAGAGGAGAGAAATACAGATTGTGGAGTGAAGCTGCAATAGTTGTGCAGTAACAGGGCACATCTAGCTATAGTTTTCTCTCATTGAATGGCCCTGAATCAAGGGATATGGGGAATAGTGCAGGAAAGTGGAGTTGAGGTGGAAGATCTGCCATGATCTTATTGAATGGCGGAGCAGGTTCGAGGGGCCGAATGGCCGACTCCTGCTCCTATTTCTTCTGACTGTCCTCGTACATTCTGCTGCTGCAATGACTTCGCCAGAAAGAAAGACTTGCATTTCTATAGCGCCTTTCACACCCTCAGGATGTCCCAAAGTACTTTACAGCCAATGAAGTACTTTTGAAGAGTCGTCTCTGTTGTAATGCAGGAAACGGGGCAGCCAATCTGTGCACAGCAAGCTCCCACAATCACGAATGAAATAAATGACCAGATAATCTGTTTTAGTGATGTTGGTTGAAGGATAAATATTGGCCCGGGACACCGGGGAGAACTCTCCTGCTCTTCTTCAAATAGTGGCCATGGGAACTTTTACATCCACCTGAGAGGGCAGACGGGGACTCGATTTAACGTCTCATCCGAAAAACGGCACCTCCAACAGTGCAGCACTCCCTCAGCACTGCAGTGGACATGTCAGCCTAGATTATGCCTCATCATCAAAGGCATAGTCACCCACTCAACAATGGGGTCAGTTCCCTTTGGGCCCTCGCAGTGAGGCTCATTGGGTAGCACTGTCGCGCTCTGAGTCAGAAGGTTGAGGGTTCAAGTCCCGCTCCAGAGACTTGAGCACAAAAATCTAGGCTGACACTCCCAGTGCAGTGCTGAGGGAGTGCTGCACTGTCGGAGGTGCCGTCTTTCGGATGAGATGTTCAACCGAGGCCCCGTCTGCTTTATCAGGTGGGCGTAAAAGATCCCATGACACTATTTCAAAGAAGAACAAGAGAGTTTTACCCTGGTGACCTGGCCAATATTCATCACTAAAACAGATTTATCTAGTCATTGTCCCATTGCTGCTTGCTGTGCGCAAATTGGCTGCTGCGTTTCCTACATTACAACAGCGACTCCACTTCAGAAAGTACTTCATTGGCTGTGAAGCACTTTGGGACGTCCGGTGGTCGTGAAAGGCGCTATAGAAATGCAAGTCTTTCTCACGTTGGAAGTTGCGTTTAAATATTCCTTCAGCCCCAGCTTCTGTTCGGTCTTCTCTCTGTGCCTCTCTCTCTCTCTCTACCTGTGTACCTAATCTTCATGGAATTTCTGGATATTTAATGATCCCAACTTAAACACGGCCTCCTGGGAGTTGCTGTCATGCCAACCAGCTGTCAGCTGTAGACGGGCGAGGGTTCACGAAAGCTACAGCGTTTCACTCTGAGCTGGTTGTCAGAGCTCGTACATTCTTGCATTATAAAGCTCCGTAACACTGGGTTGCCGGGGGCAACAGTAATGAAATAATCCTTATTGTTAGCCTCCAAGGCGGCTCTTCAGTGAAAAGCCTTGATATGATACCACGACAGACGCACTCAAGTAGCTGAG
The DNA here is from genome assembly GCA_030390025.1 of Squalus acanthias. NCBI lineage: Eukaryota > Metazoa > Chordata > Chondrichthyes > Squaliformes > Squalidae > Squalus > Squalus acanthias. The sequence continues at coordinate 4,860,665 of CM059445.1, read as the reverse complement.
GGTTTGTGAAAGTGGGTTGGCATAATAGCAGAGGAATAATTAAAGGGAAAGGGCAGTCACTTTAGATTTGTGCTTCAAATGCCCAAGGTGGTTGGAAGATATTTGCATATGTGGAGTGGCTCTGACACCTCTCTCTCTCTCTCTCTCTCGAGCTGCTTCCTTACTTCTTCTTTCATGTGGATTCTAGGAGCCGGGTGTCAGTGAGACGCCTCCCAGCGTTTATGCTGTTCAATCCGGTCTCTGTAGCCCAGAGAAAGACTCCGTTTCAACTGCTAATATCTGCAGCTTGAGATGCGCCTTAATGGGAACATTTGGACCACATTTCAAAATCTAAAATTCTCACCCTCGTGTTTAAATCCCTTCCTGTCTCTGTAACCTCCTCCAGCCCTGCGACCACTGTTCCCAGCGAGCTGCGCTGCGCTCCGCGCGGCCTGTTTCTTTTAATGCGCGGTCCCTTTAAATCTCTGCGCCCGCCCGGTATGCACAGTGTAAAAGCCGGTGAGCGGGGCCTGCGCGGGACCTTTCCCATCACCGAGCGGCCACACAGCTTCGCGGCAACGTCGCGTGCGACCCACCCCCCCACTCCCCTCCAAACTTTCCGTTCCTCTGTCTCCAGCCTCTTGTGCATTCCCCCTCCCTTCGCCTCACCATTGGCGGCGGTGCTTTCAGCCATCTCGGGCCCACTATCTGGAATCCCCTCCCTGAACCTCTTCACCGTTTTCTCCTCCTTTAAGACCCTCCTTAAAACCCACCTCTTTGACCAAGCTTTTGGTCACCCCTTCTTCTCTGGCTTGGCATCGGTTTCACTTCCCCTTCAATGTTTTTCTACGTTAATAGATGTTATATAAATGCAAATTGTTGTTGTTGTAGATTTTCCATCTATTGACTATGACTGGGCAGTTCGTCCATTAAAACAAACGAAGGACTTGCATTTCTATAGCGCCTTTCACGACCACTGGACGTCCCAAAGCGCTTTACAGACAATGAAGTACTTTTTGGAGTGTAGTCACTGTTGTAATGCAGGAAACGCGGCAGCCAATTTGCGCACAGCAAGCTCCCACAAACAGCAATGAGATAATGACCAGATAATCTGTTTTAGTGATGTTGGTTGAGGGATAAATATTGGCCCCAGGACACCGGGGAGAACTTCACTGCTCTTGTCTAAATAGTGCCACGGGATCTTTTACACCCAGGGTAGATGAGGCCTCGGTTTAACGTCTCATCCGAAAGACGGCACCTCCAACAGTGCAGCGCTCCCTCAGCACTGCACTGGGAGTGTCAGCCCAGATTTTTGTGCTCAAGTGTCATGGAATGGGACTTGAACCCACAACCTTCTGACTCAGAGGCTACCCACTGAGCCACGGCTGACACGGCTATGAATGGGTAGTTCATCCATTGACAATGAATCGGCAGTTCGTCCATTGACTATGAATGGACAATCAATGGAATCATTCCGTTATAATCCTGATCTTGTTTCCATCAAAATATAGGATACATTTTAAAAAAGGAAATTTTTTAAAAATTCATTTATGGGATATGGGCGTCGCTGGCGAGGCCGGCATTTATTGCCCATCCTTAGTTGCCCTTGAGAAGGTGGTGGTGAGCCGCCTTCTTGAACCGCTGCAGTCCGTGTGGTGAAGGTGCTCCCACAGTGCTGTTAGGGAGGGAGTTCCAGGATTTTGACCCAGTGACGATGAAGGAACGGCGATATATTTCTAAGTCAGGACGGTGTGTGACTTGGAGGGGAACTTGGAGGTGGTGGTGTTCCCCTGCGCCTGCTGCCCTTGCCCTTCTAGGTGGAAGAGGTCGCGGGTTTGAGAGGTTCTGCCGAAGAAGTCTTGGCGAGTTGCTGCAGTGCATCTTGTAGATGGTACACACTGCAGCCACGGTACGCCAGTGGTGGAGGGAGTGAATGTTTAAGGTGGTGGATGGGGTGCCAATCAAGCGGGCTGCTTTGTCCTGGATGGTGTCGAGCTTCTTGAGTGTTGTTGGAGCTGCACTCATCCAGGCAAGTGGAGAGTATTCCATCACACTCCTTACTTGTGCCTTGTAGATGGTGGAAAGGCTTTGGGGAGTCAGGAGGTGAGACAGTCGTCGCAGAATACCTAGCCTCTGACCCGCTCTTGTAGCCACAGTATTTATGTGGCTGGTCCAGTAAAGTTACATAGGTTACAATAAAATAATTTGGAGTGTTGGAGCAGGGCGATGCTCCAACTGGATGAGATTTCTCTAACATTGTCTTCCTGTTTGCATTCTGGGCAATGCCATGCTGTTCACGCCAGACATGTGGATAAACAAACGCTCTGGGAGGAACAGAGAGTGCTCGGGTCCCACAGGGATCTGGAGTGGATGCCCTGCTGTTTACGGTGTTCATGGCAGCAAGCCAGTCAACGCTACACAGGTGCGAGGGGAATTGAAAGGGAGCTGGGGCTACAGGTCCCAGCGATCAGGAATGGCAGAGGGACTTTTAACGTGAATGAATTGCGTGCTTCGGACGGGAAGGTGAAGCGTGCTCGGCCACTGGGTGTCTGCGAGCAAAGGTTGGGAAAGAGGCAGATTCCCAGCTGTCAGGATTTCTCTCTCCCTTGTTCAGGATATGATGCGGAGATGCCAGTGTTGGACTGGGGTGGACAAATGTGAGAAGTCGCACAACACCAGGTTATAGTCCAACAGCTTTATTTGAAATTACGAGCTTTCGGAGCACTGCTCCTTCGTCAGGTAAAGTGAGGGAATACAAATCGATTACAAAGCATATATAGACAGAGAACAATGTGTTTCTGACTGCCCTCCATCACACCACCTCGTCAGAGATACAATCCGTCAGGGAGGCATTACAACAAAGACACAGCAGAATACAGCTAAGACAATGAGGTGGGGTCACAGGGGGTCCAACGTGTCAAATGCTGCAGTCTGCAGTTAAGCTTTTTACTTTTTTTAAAAACTCGAAATCACATCTGTGAACAAGACAATGACGACTCGAGTCTGGATGACTCTACGTCCTGTAGCGTGACATGAAACCAAGATCCCGGTTGAGGCCGTCCTCATGGGTGCGCTACAGGACGTAGAGTCATCTGATGTGTCTTTGATGTAATGCCTCCCTGACGGATTGTATCTCTGCAGACACATTGTTCTCTGTCTATATATACTTTGTAACTGATTTGTATTCCCTCACTGTACCTGATGAAGGAGCAGCGCTACGAAAGCTCGTAATTTCAAATAAAACTGTTGGACTATAACCTGGTGTTGTGCGACTTCTCATTTTTGTTCAGGATAGGAAAGGTCAAGGATCAAGCGAAACACTGTCATTATTTTCTCACGCTAAAGAATATTATTTGACATTCAAACACGACAGTTTATACCAGAAAGGTTTTGCCTATTGAATGAGCACCAAGGAGCGATCAGGTCCTTTATCTTGGGAGATCAGAAGGTTCCTCTCCTACGCTGCCTTGTTCAAACATCACATGTGGTTCTCCTAAAGATCTTTCCAAGCTGGGATGTTTTTGTATGTTTTTCTCCTTCAGGCCTGCGATTCCCATATTTAGGCTTATTTTCCATTCTTACAGTCCAGCAAATTGTTTATCAGTTCTTCCAGCCTGGTCTCTTATAGCTGTAGCAGTCATGTTTATCAGGTGCTGGTCTTGTAGCTTTTTTTTTATATCGTTCATGGGATGTGGGCGTCGCTGGCGAGGCCAGCATTTATTGCCCATCCCTAGTTGCCCTTGAGAAGGTGGTGGTGAGCCGCCTTCTTGAACCGCTGCAGTCCGTGTGGTGAAGGTGCTCCCACAGCACTGTTAGGGAGGGAGTTCCAGGATTTTGACCCAGCGACGATGAAGGATCGGCGATATATTTCCAAATCAGGATGGTGTGTGACTTGGAGGGGAACTTGGAGGTGGTGGTGTTCCCTGCGCCTGCTGCCCTTGTCCTTCTAGGTGGAAGAGGTCGCGGGTGTGGGAGGTGCTGCCGAAGAAGCCTCGGCGAATTGCTGCAGTGCCTCTTGTAGATGGTACACACTGCAGCCACGGTACGCCGGTGGTGGAGGGAGTGAATGTTTAAGGTGGTGGATGGGGTGCCAATCAAGCGGGCTGCTTTGTCCTACGAAGGGCTCTGATCAGTTTTGCTGACTGTACGTTCTTTCTCAAGCGCCCTGGACAATAAGCAAAGACCATCACCTTGGCCAAGCTGGCAGCTCTGTGTTCCTTTGCTTTTCATACCTTTGACCAAGTTCTGCTCTGTTACCAAGTCCCTTCGTTTAGTCGTCCTTAAAAGCAGGTACTAAAGGTCCACATTGAAAAGTCTCAAATCCTTCACAGTGCAGCTTCTCATGCCCTGGCGCACAGCCTGCGGGCATTGGGTTGTGACCGTAAGCAAGTTTAATTCAGCGGTAATAAAACATTTGGAATACACGACAACTAAAGTGTCGGTGCCAGGCGGCTTCATGGTGTAAATGCAGTGAAAACACAGCCTGGATCCAGAGCCTTGGCTGCCAATTTGCGCACAGCAAGGTCCCAAAAACAGACAGGAAGGAAAGAAAGAAAGAAATAATTTGCATATCAGTAGCGCCTTTCATGTCCTCAGGATCTCACAAAGCGCTCAACAGCCAATGAATTACTCTTGTTATGTAAACAAACATGGTAGCCAACTTGTGCACAGCAAGGTCCCACAAACAGCAAATGAATGAATGACATTTTAAGTTCTTTTGGTAAAAGAGTAATGGTGGTCAGGAAGACTCACTGCTCTTCAAATAGTTCCGTGGGGGAGGTGTCGAATTTCGGTGGGATTTCGCCCGCCCTCGCGCTGTATTGTCGGCACAAACCCCGGGGAAACGACGCACGCGCTTTGCGCTTCTGCCCATCTTCCGCCAAAGTTATGGCGGGAGATTGGGACGTGGAAACTCAACCCGGGGATCTTTTACACCCATCTGAGCAGGCAGGGCCTCTGTTTGGAATCTTGTATGAAAAACAAAGCCTCCAACAACACAGCACTCCCTCAGTGTCATCCCCGATTTATAGTGGGGCTTGAGCCTTCTCTCAGAGGCCCACACCAACTGAGCCAAGCTGACAAGAAGTAGATCAGAGAGAGCACCCACAAACCATGGGCAACCAGGAGACCGTGACTGAAGCAAAAGCTCAGAGCAACCCTAATTAGACACCAATTGATGCTAAATTTGCAACCTCACTCAGAGAGCCCAGTTGGTGTGGGACTGGAATAATGTCACTCACGTCCAGTGGGGGGCCATTCGAACAAGGTGGATCTCAAGAGCCATTATTGGAAATAAGTAGAGGGAGCTTTACTCTGTATCTAACTCATGCTGTACCTGCCCTGGGAGTGTTTGATGGGACAGTGTAGAGGGAGCTTTACTCTGTGTCTAACCCGTGCTGTACCTGCCCTGGGAGTGTTTGATGGGACAGTGTAGAGGGAGCTTTACTCTGTGTCTAACCCGTGCTGTACCTGCCCTGGGAGTGTTTGATGGGACACTGTAGAGGGAGCTTTACTCTGTATCTAACCCTTGCTGTACCTGCCCTGGGAGTGTTTGATGGGACAGTGTAGTGGGAGCTTTACTCTGTATCTAACCCTTGCTGTACCTGCCCTGGGAGTGTTTGATGGGACAGTGTAGTGGGAGCTTTACTCTGTATCTAACCCATGCTGTACCTGCCCTGGGAGTGGTTGATGGGACAGTGTAGAGGGAGCTTTACTCTGTATCTAACCCTTGCTGTACCTGCCCTGGGAGTGTTTGAATTGACGGTGTAGAGGGAGCTTTACTCTGTATCTAACCCGTATTGTACCTGCCCTGGGAGTGTTTGATGGGACAGTGTAGAGGGAGCTTCACTCTTTATATAACCCGCGCTGTACCTGCCCTGGGAGAGTTTGATGGGACAGTGTAGAGGGAGCTTTACTCTGTATCTAACCCGTGCTGTACCTGCCCTGGGAGTGTTTGATGTGGCAGTGTAGATGGAGCTTTACTCTGTATATTACCCGTGCTGTATCTGCCCTGGGAGTGTTTGATGGGACAGTGTAGAGGGAGCTTTACTCTGTATCTAACCCGTGCTGTACCTGCCCTGGGAGTGTTTGACGGGACAGTGTAGAGGGAGCTTTACTCTGTATCTAACCCGTGCTGTACCTGCCCTGGGAGTGTTTGATGGGACAGTGTAGAGGGAGCTTTACTCTGTATCTAACCCGTGCTGTACCTGGCCTGGGAGTGTTTGATGGGACAGTGTAGAGGGAGCTTTACTCTGTATCTAACCCGTGCTGTACCTGCCCTGGGAATGTTAAAAAAGTGTTTTGAAGCTAACGCGATGTTTGTACAGCAGTTTCCAAATGGCTAATTGGTGATGTCTCTCTGACAGGTGTAACAATCGCACGCAGTGTGTGGTGGTGGCGGGAACAGACGTCTTCCCTGACCCCTGCCCTGGGACCTACAAGTACCTGGAGATCCAGTATGAGTGCGTCCCCTACAGTAAGTAGCATCTCCCATTCTTCTCTCACCTCATGGACCACTGCCCTTTTTGATGAGCCTCCTCATACATAAGAATGCCATTGTGCCCCCCCACCCACAAAATCAATCACCTGTCAGTGGCGGGGGGCACGCTCTGACTGTATTAACTGTGTATTGTGCTGCTGGGCCCAGACATCATGCCTTGATCCTATTGTTCGATTGGTTTTAGCAGGCAGCGTCTGTCCTCTTTGACTTCCCTTTCAGACAATCGCTCGGCAGCATCGAGTCATGGCCCTGTCGCCAAGCCGTGAGACAAGTGACTGGTGTTGCTGGGCCTTTGCTGCTAACTCTTTCCTTCTAACCCTGCTCACAGCTTCTTTTCAAGGCGTCTTCCTCGTTCCTCCTTTCTTCTCCCTTTTTTTTCTCCCCGCAGCACAGCGAGAAGAGGACGCCCTGGCGCCGGCACCTTTAAGAGCTGCTTTGCAGGGGGCTTTGAAAACCGCACATTTGAGTTTGTTCATTCTAGTAAAGTGGTTGGGGGTGGGGGGGGGTGGGGGGGGAGTCCTCATGGTTCCACAACCGTGGCACACGATGCAATCTGATAGAGTGAGGGTCCGCACACCCCCCAATCCCATGGCACATGGTACAGTCTGATAGAGTGAGGGTCCGCACACCCCCAATTCCACGGCACATGGTATAGTCTGATAGAGTGAGGGTCTGCACCCCCCCCAATCCCACAGCACATGGTACAGTCTGATAGAGTGAGGGTCCGCACACCCCCCAATCCCATGGCACATGGTACAGTCTGATAGAGTGAGGGTCCGCACCCCCCCAATCCCACGGCACATGGTATAGTCTGATAGAGTGAGGGTCCGCACACCCCCCTCCAGTCTCATGGCATGTGGTACAGTCTGATAGAGTAAGGGTCTGCACCACCCCCCCAATCCCACGGCACATGGTATAGTCTGATAGAGTGAGGGTCTGCACACCCCCCAATCCCACGGCACATGGTACAGTCTGATAGAGTGAGGGTCCGCATACCCCCCAAATCCCACGGCACATGGTACAGTCTGATAGAGTGAGGGTCCGCACCCCCCCAATCCCACGGCACATGGTACAGTCTGATAGAGTGAGGGTCTGCACATCCCCCAATCCCACGGCACATGGTACAGTCTGATAGAGTGAGGGTCCGCATACCCCCCAAATCCCACGGCACATGGTACAGTCTGATGGAGTGCGGGCCCACACCCCCCCAATTCCACGGCACTTGGTACAGTCTGATAGAGTGAGGGTCCGCACCCCCCCAATTCCACGGCACTTGGTATAATATGACTGCAGTGAAGATGTTAAGTGAGAACGACACATTAAAAGCCTCTGACAGATTCCAGAAAGCCCATTGCTAAGGTTTCACACGCCTGGTTCTCTGTCGTTGTCTGTGTGCTGGTGTTTGCTGATCTTTCCCCGTATCTGTGTGTTGGCTCTGTGTCCAGCCCTGACAGATGCTTCCAATCTCCCCTTCTCTGGCAGAGTCCTGAATGAAATAGGTTTGGACTAGTCCCAACCCAGCGCTGCTGGGTACAAGGCCACAGTCTGACTGCCTCCTTAAATCAGATGCTAGTCAGCACTAAATGGCCAGCCCCATCGCCACCCCCCCCCCCCCACCCCCCACCCTCACACACACCCCTCTTCCCCACAGAGTGAGCGTAAGGAGGGAAAGTTTGAGATGTGAAGGGTTCAGTTTCGGGGAGTAAGCTTGACGGAGCCGAAGCTCTTCGGGAAAAATTGACCACAAACTGCTGGCAGTTTTCCATCCATCCAATTTAATGGTCAGAAATCTCAAGGGAAGCTGGAACAAAGGTTATGTTACAGCTGTATAAAGCTCTGGTTAGACCGTATCTAGAGTACTGTGTTCAGTTCTGGGCACTGCACCTCAGGGAGGAGATAATTGGCCTTGGAGGGGGAGCAGCGCAGATTCACCAGAATGATACCGGGGCTAAAAGGGTTAAATTATGAGGACAGGTTACATAGACTAGGCTTGTATTCCCTTGTGTATCGAAGATTAAGGGGTGATCCAATTGAGGTGTTTAAGATGATCAAAGGAGTTGATAGGGTAGATAGAGAGGAACTATTTCCTCTGGTGGGGGGAGTCCAGAACAAGGGGGCACAACCTTAAAATCAGAGCCAGGCCGTTCAGGGGTGATGTCAGGAAGCACTTCTTCACACAAAGGGTGGTGGAAATCTGGAACTCTCTCCCCCAAAAAGCTGTTGAGGCCGGGGGTCAATTGAAAATTTCAAAACTGAGATTGATAGATTTATGTAGGGTAAGGGGAATTAAGGGTTACGGAACCAAGACAGGTAGATGGAGTTCAGATACAGATCAGCCAGGATCTAATTAAATGGCAGAAACATGCTCAAGGGGCTGAATGACCTCCTCCTGTTCATTTGTTCCTAACGGTCAGAAACTCGTGTGAGCAGCTTGTGCCAAATATTGCCCAAAGGTGCTTCGGGCCTAGCAAGCTCCTTACAACCCGGAACTGAAGTGGAACATTTAGCCCCAGGAGCCAGGCTGGGATGTGTTTTAGAGGCTGGCGTTCAGACGAGTTTGTTAGCACACTGGGGTGGGGGGTAGCTCTCGACTGTGCGCAATAGGTGATCTATTCGAGCTGTTTAAAATGTTAAACGGATTCAATCGGGTTCAATACGGAGAAATTGCTTCCACTGATGGGGAAATCAAGAGCGAGGGGAACATTCGAGCCAGGCCGTTCCGGAGGGAAATCAGGAAGCACTTTTTCACACAAAGGGCAGCAGAAATCTGGAACTCTCTCCCTCAAACGGCTGTGGATGCTGGGGGGACAATTGGAGCTTTCAAGACTGAGAGCGAGAGATTTTTGCTGGGTGCGGGTATCAAGGGATAGAAAGCAAAGGCGGGTAAATGGAGTTGAGGTACAGATCAGCCCTGCTCCGATTGAATGGTGGAGCAGGCTGGACGGGCTGAATGGCCTCCTCCTGTTCCGGTGACAGTGCGGAACAGGTGATAGCGAGTCGGCAGCCCATTTCACCATCTCTTCCCATTTCGAGTTCCATTGGCTTCAATGGGGCGAGACGTAAAAACGGCTGTCGATCCGCTATCGCCCATTTCACACTAGTCAGAGGGGCATAAAGACGTTAAACCAAGGCCACTGGTGGACGTAAAAGATCCCAAGGCACTATTTCGAAAAACAGGGGAGTTTTCCCCGGTGTCCCGGCCAATAGAGCACCTGGTCACTATCATGTTGCTGTTTGTGGGAGCTTGCTGTGTGCAAATTGGCTGCCCCGTTTCCTACATCACAACAGTGACTGCACTTCAAGTACTTCATTGCCTGTGAAGCGCTTTGGGCTGTCCTGAGGGGGTATATAAATCCCAATTCTTTCTTTCTTTAATGGGAGCAAACCACTGAGATATTCCACTTGATCTGTCAGCAACAAACACACAATTCTTTAGCTCCTGGTTATACGATTGACGTGCGGATATGAATTGCAGCACAAGTGAACATCAACTTGCAATTATAGAGTGCCTTTAACACAGCTGAACGGTCCAAAACACTTCACAGAGCTGTAATCAAAAACATGAAGCTGAGTTACAGAAGGAGGTGTTCGGAGGGTGACTAACAGCTCAGACAAAGCGGCAGGTTTTCAGGGGAGTCTTAAAGGAAGAGAGGGAGGCGGAGAGGCGGAGGAGGTCAAGGAAGGGAATTCTAGGCAGCTGAAGCAATGGTCGTCAATGTTGGGGCAAAGGGATTTGGGAAAGCACAGAGTGGTTGAAGTAGATAGAATTGATGAATAAGTGAGGGAGAAGGGAATAGAAGGATATAGGTGCAGGGTAGGAGGTGGTAATTAGAGTGAAAGAGGCGCGTGTGAAGTATAAATACCGCCATAGACCAACTGGCCTATTTCTGTGCTGTAGATTCTATGGGGGAAAAATTCAGTTGGTTAGCACCTCCCATTAGCGCCTGCAGAGTGCGGTAATGGGGCGCTGATGCAGTAGCGCCGGAGCGAGGCGAATCCAGCGCTGCACGACAAATCCGGCTCCACCCCCACTCGTTGCGCCGCCGGTACGAGGTACCGCCGGCGACTTCACCACCAGGCAGATTGTGACGTCAGTGAGCGTGCAACGCTCACTGGGCGCCCGATCTGGAAAATTTATTGTCGCCACTTGCCTTTGCACCTCGAGCAGACAGCGACAGGGAGAGCTGGCGCACAGCTGATGGATGCCGGCTCCAGGGACATTATTTAAAGGCATCAGCATTAATCACTCGCAGCTGTCAGGGCACGTTAGTTTCAGTGGTTTCTTGTCAGTTTCACCCAGTGGATCAGTTTCTATGAGTGATTTCAAGCTTCCTTTGTATCAGCAGTCTTCTGGCAAGTGCAAAGTGGCTACATTTACTGTTCAAAGATTCAAACTGCTCCACTTGGCTACATTAATGGGGACAGTACTGGCGCCACCTCGTCCTCCAGGATCTACGGTGGAGAGAGCGTAGGCAGCCAGAAATAAGGGAACATCTGTGCAGAGGGATGAGGAGGGTCATCAGGGCTCACACCAGGAGGCCTTACCCTCCGAGGGTATTCCGACAGCACCTCTCCTACCTTCAGTGAAGCGAGGAGCAGTGTATTAGACGGCTCCGCATCACCAAAGTGCTGGTCACAGAACTCTGCCACCTCCTCCAAACAGACCTCCAGCCTCACACCAGGATGACTTAAACCCCAGATCCCTTTTGCTCACCACATGCCCATCATACCATCCCTGTGTCATGCCATATCACAGCATCCTCCTGGGCGCAAAGGTGAAATGAGAGAGACCACAAAAAATTTCAAACCCCATGAATAAATATATGCATAAACATATCACACATATCACATTCATTCCAATAACTAATGACCCTTGTGCCTGCCATAGATGAATAGCTGCCATTGTGTGCAAGGTGTGAGATGTGGGTGTGAGTGTTGGTAGGTAGAGATCGTTGGTGGGTGAGTGCTGGGGGTCTGGTGCTTTGGGCAGTGTGTGAAGCTTGTGGTACAGATGGTGGTATGTAGCATTTGTTGAAGCATTCAATCACCCTGACCACCTGACTGAGGTGGATCAGCCATGAGCACACCTGCTTCAGTCCTCCAGCTCCTTCTCCTTGTTGAGCTTCTCCTTGCTGAGGCAGCTGCACAGCCAGCACTGCTGAGAATGAGGTGCTGCAGCATCAATGAACCTCCCCTTTAAGTACTGGGAAAAGCCTGTGGCAATGATGAGTTGCGATTAGACTGCACCCGATATTGGTCCACCCTTTGAGTGTAACCCCACTGAGCTCGGCCTTTAAGTCTTGATTTAGCGCCCCAATCATTTCTTTGAGCAGTGAGAATGAATTTTGTTTGCAGTCTAAAGAATTAGCGCCTGGCGCTAATTCTCAAACTTTTCTAAAGATACCGCCCATTCCTGGGCTATAATGAATTTCTAGCCCTATGTATTTCAATGTAGAACAGCCCAGAGTCAGAGGAATGAAGAGTTGTGGGGTTGGGGGAGGAAGAATGGTTGTAGGGCTGGAGGAGGTTAGAGAGATCGGGGGGGGGCCGAATCCATAAAGAGATTTAAACACAAGGATGAGAATTAGAAATTTGAGGCATTGGTGGACGGGGAGACAATGTAGGTCAGCGAGCACAGGCAGGTGATGGGTGAATGAGACGTGGTGCGGGGTAGAATACGCGCAGCAGAGTTTTGGGTGAACTGATGTCTACGGCGGGTGGAAGATGGGAGGCCGGCCAGGACAGCATTGGAATAGGGCGAGTCTGGAGGTAACAAAGTTCACGAATGAGGCTTTCAGCAGCGGATGAGCTGAGGCGGGGCGGAGACGGGCGATGTTACGGAGGTGAAAGTAGGCGGTCTTGGTGATGGAGAGGACACAGGGTCGGACGCTCAGCTCAGGGTTAAAGAGGTATAATCCTGTGCAGTATGGACAGTAATCATGTACCAATATTGATTTACCCCAGAGTGACTATTATCCAGTACAACTGTGAGTCTTTGCCCCATGCCAGTGTGTTATTGACCCGAGTATCATGTTGGTATTCATCCCAGTATCGATCCTGAGCCATTTGTGGGCATTTACCCCGGTATCAGAATGGGTATACGCCACAGTCGCAGCATGGATATTTACCCCGTCATCAGCATGGCTATTAATCCAACCCCAGTCTAGGCCATTAACTCGCCATCAGTCTGGGTAGTTAACCCAATACCACAGTGGCAGTCAATTCAACGCCAGTCAAAATCTTGCACCAGTAGCTATTTACCCTGGCATGAACACAGATACTTACCCCAGTTCCAGAGTAGCTATGGATCCAGTATCAGTTTTTTAAAATTCATTCACGGGATGTAGGCGTCGCTGGCGAGGCCAGCATTTATTGCCCATTCCTAATTGCCCTTGAGCCACCTTCTTGAACCGCTGCAGTCCGTGTGGATAGTAATTCTGTACCAGTAGGAATATTTAGCTCACACCCGCATGGCTATCAATCCCAGTACTGGCGTGGGTGTTTATACCAGAACTATTGGAGCCAATTTTTCATTTCCCACCCTGCTTTTCAACCGCCCCCACTCCCCCCACCCCCACCTCACCACCCCCATCGGCCAGCTGTCTGTCAGTGCACATTTGGTGCTTGAAGCTCACCGATTTTATTATAATGAGGCCCAATCCCTAAAATCGAGTGAGCTTCTTGCCGGCAACTTTAGCGGGGTCAGTGGGATCGCGCGATGGCCACCCGATTCACGGGGGTCCCACCCGATCACCGCCCCATTGCATGTATTTATACCCACTTATATCGCGCCTATCCCGACCTCAGGACGTCCCAAAGTGCTTTACAGCCAATGAAGTGCTTTTTAAAGTGTAGTCACTGTTGCAATGTAGAAAACGCAGCAGCCAATTTGCGCACAGCAAGACCCCACAAGCTGTTATGTGATAATGACCAGATCATCTGTTGTTTCAGTGATGTTGATTGAGGGATAAATATTGGCTAGGACACCGGGGAGAACTCCCCCCTGCTCTTCTTCGAAATAGTGCCGTGGGATGTTTTACGTCCACCTGAGAGAGCAGACGGGGACTCGATTTAACGTCTCATCCGAAAGATGGCACCTCCGACAGTGCAGCACTCCCTCAGCACTGCAGTGGAGTGTCAGCCTAGATTACGTGCTCAAGACTAGGGTATCGGTATAGGTTTACCACAGAATCCACTTGACTATTAACCGTTGACTGTATTCTCCCCAGTGTCAGTGTGGGTATTTTCCCCAGTGTTTACCCAGACTATGGGGTTACTTATCCCAGTTCCTGGATGAGTATGTTCTTCACTAGCTGTGACTTGCAAAACAATAAAGGATGAATTTATGAACTATAGTCGGAGGTAAATTGTGCAAGCGTTTGTAATATATAATAATATAATATTAGTGCCAATGTGGACTATGGTATACAGAACCCACTTGTGCTCATATCCTCAGCCCCATAATGTCCCTCCATCCTCAGCCTCAGTAATGCACCCATCCCCCCCAGCCTCACCCCCCTTGACAATCACACCTACCCCAGGCCCCGAACTTTGGGCTCACCATTGCCAGGTGGTAGAAACCAACCCGCTCCATCCCTGCTTCAACGCAGCTCTCGTCTGCCTCTCCAACCCCACTCCCGCGACCTTCCACCCGACTGCTCCTTTCTCCATCCTGTGCTCCAGTCCCGACCCTCCTGCCCCACTGCCCAGGTTGTGTTCCGAGCTACTCAAGACCAAAACGCCATTGGTCCACACCAGCCATGTTCTTCAGTGTTGGGGCTTGGAGCAGATGCACAGGCCTGACACTGAGAGCCCGGTGATTGATATTCTCTGATGGTCTAAGCCTTTCCCTCGGCAGTTTAAACGCTCCGCCCCACCCTTAACATTCACACCAGACACCATTGGAGCTACCTGATGGTGACTTTAAATGTCCTTTTACTGGCCACCGGCTGGACACGGGGCTGGTCTGTCGCAGAGCCAGTGATCAGCGTTAACCTGTGATCAGCTCTCTCAGGTCTCCCTGTTACGTTGCCCGAGGGAGGGGTGTGAGATCACTGAGATTATTGGTGGATGTTCTCTAAACAGCAACAGCAACAACTTGCATTTATACAGCGCCTTTAACGTAGTAAAACGTCCCAAGGCGCTTCACAGGAGCGATTATCAAACAAAATTTGACACCGAGCCACATAAGGCGATATTAGGACAGGTGACCAAAAGCTTGGTCAAAGAGGTAGGTTTTAAGGAGCGTCTTAAAAGAGGAAAGAGAGGGGCGGAGAAGTTTAGGGAGGGAATTCCAGAGCTTAGGGCCCCAGGCAGCTGAAGGCACGGCCGCCAATGGTGGGGCGAAGGAAATCTTTTGAAAATCTGTGAGCTATGGACTTTACTTAAGACTCTTAACCAGAATGTGTGAAAGGGCTTCACCAATCAATCTGGGTTGGACTGGATCCCTGGTCCCTGCTAAAACCTCCTTGTTGTCTGCAGTGGTGTCGATGTCAGTCACATAGAGTCAGTGAACCCTTACTATCTTCTCACAACTAAAGAAGGATGGGTGGAAGAACCCCCCTGAGGAGGGGACACGGAGGCAGGAGAGGGACACAGAGAAGTAGAAAAGAGCGTGGGCACCTGAAGGCGCGAAGGCAGACAGACACAGGGAAAGGGTCCTAACATACAGGAGAGAGAGGGCAGGGAGGACCAGGTTACAGAGAGGCAGATATAGGAGCAGGCACAGGCAGATGAAAGGAATGGGGCTTGTGTCCTCTCCCATATCTGTCTGCCCCGTCACTTTATCTGCCTGTGCCCTCTCCTAGTATTTAGCATTAACTCACCTTTCGCACTTGCAAGGGGTCTGAAATATGAAAGCAAGATGTTTGGCAGATACATAAAAGGGACCAGGCACTACCAAGTTACTTTTAAATGTCACCTTTACTGTAGAAAACATCACAAGGCAGTTCACAAAGCAGATAATAACAGATAGCAAGCATTAGTCATGGAAAGGTTAGGGGAGGTGAGTCATGAGGTAGGTTTGAGGAGCCTTTGGAAGGTGGAGAGAGAGGTAGCAAGGGGGATGGGTTGAGGGAGAGCAGCCCAGAGAGTTGGAACAAGAGACCTTAAGGCCCACTGAAGGTGGAGCAGAGGGAGGAGGGATACAGAGGAGGAAGAGGAGGGCACTCACTGGCATGTAGCACTGGAGGAGTTTGCACAGGTGGGGGCATGAGGCCTTGGAGGGATTTGTCAATGAGGACAAGGATGTTTGACTTTGATGACTGGGGGGACAGCAAGGACAGGAGTGATAGCCAATTGGTGCGGCGTGCAATAGGATGCAGGTGGCAGAGTGAGTTGGAGTTTGGAGCTTACTCAAAGAGCTATGTTTTAAGGAGCGTCTTAATGGAGAGGAGAGAGGTGGCAAGGCGGAAAGGTTTAGGGAGGGAATTCCAGAGTTTAGGACCTAAACAGCTGAAGGCACGGCCACCGATGTAGAGCGATGAAAATCGGGGATGCGCAAGAGGCCAAAATTGGAGGGGCGCAGAGACCTCGGAGGGTTGTGGGGCTGGAGGAGGTTACAGAGGTCTCGGAGGGTTGTGGGGCTGGAGGAGGTTACAGAGGTAGGGAGGGTTGTGGGGCTGGAGGAGGTTACAGAGATCTCGGAGGGTTGTGGGGCTGGAGGAGGTTACAGAGATAGGGAGGGTTGTGGGGCTGGAGGAGGTTACAGAGGTAGGGAGGGGCGGGGCCAGGGAGGGCTTTGAACACAAGGATGTGAACGGTACTTGGTGCAAATTAGGATTCGGGCAGCAGAGTTTTGGAGGAGCTGAAGTTTACCGAGGTGGGAGGCCTGCCAGGAGAGCATCGCAATAGTCGAGCCTGGAGGTAACAAAGGCAATGGGTTAGCTTATGTTGGCTTCAGTCTGACTGAGCAACTGGGGAGGGGATTAGGGAGGAGGATAAATGAGGCGCTCGGATAGTTTCACTCTTGCTAGTTGTGACTTGGAGAAGTTTCTAACTCGTCCTTGGTTTGATACCAGACAAGCTCCCAGACAACACGTTGGTGCTTATGGAGGCGAGAGGGATCAGCGTTAACCTTTGATCAGGTCTCCCTGTCACATTGCCTGAAGGAGGGATGTGAGATTACTGAGATTGTTGGTGGATGTTCTCTAAGCAGCAGCAACAACAACTTGCATTTATATAGCGCCTTTAACGTCGCAAAACATCCCAAGGCGCTTCACAAGAGCGTAAATCAGGCAAAAATTTGACAGCGAGCCGCAGAAGGAGATATCAGGACAGATGAACAAGCGCTCGGTCAAAGAGGCGAGGGGAGAGGTAGAGCTGGGTGTCACCGGTAGACATGTGGAAACGGGCTGACTCCATTGCCAATTGATAATGTTGCTGAGGGACAGTGGCTAGATGCGGAATAGGAGACCAGCCAAGGACTGGGACCTCCGAGCACAGCTGAGGTAACCGTGCAAGGGAGGGGGAGGGAGAGACCTTGCAGGAGACATGCTGGCTCCGATGTGACTGGCAGGAGTGGGAGCAAGCGAGTGAGGAGGAGAAGGCAAATACAGAAGAACAGTTGTACAGATCAAGGTTACAGACCAATAGTGTAGAGGGGAGGGCGAAACAGGTGAAGGGAGAGTTCAAACATAAGATATAAGTGGAGGCCAGACAGAAGACAGGGAGGGTTGAGGAGATAATGAGGGGCAGGCAGACCCAGGAAGAAAGAAGTGCACTTCAACATGAAAATACTGAATCGGGGTGAATTGCAGTACTGCCCACTTCCTGTACCCTGGTTGTGCGACCCTATCAACAGTCCCCCTGTTCCCTGTACTGCTGCTGTACATTCCTGTCCAAATGCCTTGACGAGATTACGAAAGGATGGCCAGACATGAGCTGTTTGTTGTTCAAATACAGTAAAACCAAACCTGACTCTTTTCAGTTCCGTTTGTTCTGAGAAAGTGCCAAGCGATAACCCATTGTTTTTGGTTCCGATGCTGCAGTAGGATTGTTATTGAATTAATCACAGATTCTGTCTCATTGTTTCAGCTCTGTCTTGTGTCCCCCCTAACTAACTCTTTCCACATCATTGTCTGGGAGGAACTAACGTGACCTTTCTCCTTAGAAGAAGCTGTATAATCACTTTTTGCTGTTGCAGATCTAGCACTGTGTAAAGAGAGGTGGGACCAGGCTGACCATTCGAATCACTCTCCTTCCTAATGCTAAATCTTTATATGAAGAATACTTTTTAAGAGTTGGCCGAATATCTATCCCGTCTTGTCCCCTTCTCTCTATCGCTTCTCTCCTATCACTGTCACATTCTGAATGTTAGTCTTTGGTGTTTCTCTCTATTGCTATTACCTGACTCTCTTTCCCTTCATCCTCTCTCTCTTCTTACATTCTTTCTTTCGTCCCACACTCTCCCACTCTATCTCTCTGTCTCTCCTCTTTCCCTCTCTTTCTCTTCTCTATCTTCGCCGTGATTGTCACTCTTCCCTCACTCTCTCCTCTCACTCATTCTCCCTCTCTCTCTCCACACTCGCTCTCTTCTCATAGACACACTCTCTTGCTTATATGCGAATAAACATTCAGATTGGTGCAGTCGTAACTAACTCCTTTTATTTTTGACCCTCCAAAACATTCCCAAAGATTAATAAAGGAAGTGTAATTATTGCAGTGTGCTTACTCCCATCAGGTAGCCTTCTAATGTTTAGTTAACGATATGCAGCTACCAGCCATATCACTTCCCCCCCCTCAGAATTATAGGGTGAAAATAATTATCTCCA
This sequence comes from Squalus acanthias, assembly GCA_030390025.1. Lineage (NCBI taxonomy): Eukaryota > Metazoa > Chordata > Chondrichthyes > Squaliformes > Squalidae > Squalus > Squalus acanthias. The sequence goes on along the minus strand of CM059445.1, from coordinate 4,842,416 downwards.
ACAATGAAGTAAAAACAGAAAATGCTGGAAATACTCAGCAGGTCAGGCAGCATCTGTGGAGAGAGAAACAGAGTTAACGGCCCAGAAATTGATCTCGCTCTGTTCCCGCGGGGGTAAGCCTTCCCCGCGATGTCTCACCTCGCTTGTGCTTTTTCAGATCCAGCTCGCACGAACTTGATGTTCCAGACATCAGCTGTGCTGGGCTTGCGTATCCCAGCGGCGTAGTGAATTCGTGCGAGCTGTGGGATCACGTGACTCAGTTAGAGCCAATGGCAGCACACCATCTTCCATTCATAAGTCTCACAGCATGGCTGTGAAATCTATGAATCTTACACCCCCCCAAAATAACAGCTAAACCTCAATTAAATTAAAAAAAAAACCATCACATTAATAAAATAAGTATAGTTAATTAAATTAACCATTTTAAATAAAAAATTAAATTTTTGAAAAAATTTAAAATCTTTTAAAAAGTTTTAAAAATAAACTTACCTGTCTTTAAAGTCTCTAAAAAAGATATACCTGTAAAAAAAAATTCAAAAAAATACTTAATTCACTACTTACCTTCTTAAAAGCGGGTCTTACTCCTCCTTTTTACATTTCCAAAATCTTCCCTACTTACCTGCGCGTCCAAAGCATGAAGTGCACAGCGTGCGCGCAGCCTGTAGCGTGCACGCGATGCACCGAGGACCCGCCCCCTTTTCAGAAGAGCAATTGCCGGTTTTCAGCGCATGCGCAGGGCATGCAGAAAACCGGCAATTGGAGTGGGAATACGCGAGAGTACGCAGTGCGTACTCTCGCGTCCCGGGATCAATTTTCGGCCCAACGTTTCAGGTCGATGACCTTTCGTCAGAACTGGAAAACGTTAGAGATGTAACAGGTTTTTAAGCAGGTGCAGAGGCAGGGAAAGGGAAGAGGGGAGGAAAGAACAAAAGGGAAGGGCTGTGAAGGCAGGAGAGATTAAAAGACAAAAGGGATGATGGTGCAAGGCAAAAGGAGATGGTAATGAGACAAGTTAAGAAACAAAAGAGGAGGAGTAAATGGGAATGGCAGAATCATCAACAGCTGCCATCTGAAAAAGTAGCGGCAGAGGTTATGATCTCAGTGTTGAGTCCTGAAGGCGGTAAAGTGCCTAAACGAAAGATGAGGTGCCGTTCCTCGAGCTTTCGTTGAGCTTCGTTGGAACAGTGTAGGAGGCCGAGGACTTTTTTTTAAATCTCCAACACTGAGCCCAGTTGACAGCTAAAAAACCATTAAGCAATTACATCTTACAATAACGTGATGGAAAATTAACCATTGCACTCATCCGTTCATATGCAGGAAAGGTGGGTGTTACGGACGCTAGAACCACAGCGAAAGTCACTGCACTCATAATTATCTGCAAGTCCAAATGATTTCGAGGCTCCCTTGACCTCTGAGGATATCTTGGAGTAGGTTTGGCAATGGTCGAGTTGGATCCACTCACAGGAATAGTGGATGGGAACTTCTCGGGATCTGTTTAACACTGTCAGATGTCACACCAGGTTATACTTGAACCTTTCGGCAATAACGAGTGCCTTTGGGCACGGCGAAGATAGAGTGTAAGATTAGAGGCGAGTTAAGGAGAAATCTTTTTACCCAGAGGGTGGTGGGGGTCTGGAACTCACTGCCGGAAAGGGTGGTCGAGGCAGAAAAAGTCATCGCATTTAAAAAGTACTTGGATAGGCACTTGAAGTGCCGTAACCTACAGGGCTACGGACCAAGAGCTGGAAAGTGGGATTAGGCTGGATGGCTCTTTTTCGGCCGGCACAGACACGATGGGATGAATGGCCTCCCTCTGTACTGTAAACTTCTATGATCCTATGAGATGTTCTTTGGCCCTGTGAACCAACTCCACATACATTTTGTCTTTAGATTGGGAAGCAGCGATCAGATTCTCAATCCATGTGGGTGTTGCAGGCCAGCTGGTAATAAGTAAAACTGCTCCCTTGTTGGCCTCTATTATGGTTCAGTTGCCTCAAAATAAAAAGTAAGTCTTTCTACACACGCGCTCCAGCTCGACCCCATTCGATACTCTCTGATTTTTCAAACTAGTGCGACATGATAAATAATAAATTCAGTGACAAATAGACCAGCACCTAAGTAACAAAGATGTCCAATATTCAATATTTTTAACAATGCACTGTCCTTTATCCTTGTTACCACTGTTATGCCTGAATAAACTCTCTGATTGGTGTGGTAGTAACTAACTACTTTTACTTCCAGACCCAAAGAATAACAAAGGAATGCAAGAGAAATGTGATTGCTACACTCTGCTTATTCCCAACTAGTGTTTAGTTAATATCCAAGTTCCAGACATATCACTCTTCTTTCTCTCTTTTTCTGCTTTCTCCTCCTCTCTCTCCTTTCTCTCTCGCCTCAATTACTCTCACTCACTCCTCTTACACTCTCTTCTCTTCATCTCTTCTATCGCATCTCTCTCCTCTTACTCTTTTAATTCTATTATCTCTCTAAATCGTCTCTCTACTCTCTCATCTCTTTCCCCATTCTCACGCTCGTACTTTGTCTCTCTCTCTCTCCCCTCTCACTCACACTCTCTCTCCACTTTCTCTCCTCATTGCCCTCTCTCTCTCTCTTGCCTCTCTCTCCTCCTCCTCTCTCTCACCGCTCTCTTTAATCCCCTCCCCTCTCGCTCTCTATAATGGGATCTCCGCTGAGTGGTTTATTGCTGTGAATTGATTTCACAATAGTGATGTCACTAAGTGCACAGTGTAATTTAACAGAGCAGAAAAGGTATTAGCAGTTTATCAATATTAACAATTAATATTTTACTGCAATAAACAGGATGCAGACTCCCTGTCTCAGATACGTATAGATCTTTCCTTTTAATTCACGTCCAAATGCTTCTCTTTTTCCTTTCAATATCACATGCATGTGTTTGTCAGGGTGGAGGAGGATTGTTCTGGGAAATGGAATACGTGTCCGCCACAAGGCAGGTTCTCCACTGTTAGTGACTGTATTGCATCTCTCCTGCCGTGTGGCTCTGTGTCCCACTTCGTATTGTGTCTCCCCCTTGTTTGTCTCTCCGTCATCTCCGGCCAGCTGTCTGTCTCCTTGTTGTATCAGCTCTGTAACTCAGCAGCAGTGCTTCAGTAATGCTGGTGGCATTGTCAGTAGCAGAGTGTTAAATCACCGTTAATAGTGATAACACACCAGCAATAGTGATAACACAAACAGTACTAGTGATAACACACAGTACTAGTGATAATACATCAGAAATACTTGTAACACACCAGTAATAGTGATAACACACCAGTAATATTGATAACACACACAGTAATAGTGATAACACATCAGAAATACTCGTAACACACCAGTAATAGTGATAACACACACAATAATAATGATAACACACTGAAAATAGTGATAACACACACTGGTAATAGTGATAACACACACCTGTAATAGTGATAACACACCAGTAATCATGATAACACACAAAGTAATAGTGATAACGCACTGGTAATACTGAATACACACACAGTAATAGTGATAACACACACAGTAATCATGATAACACAATGGTAATAGTGATAATACACCGTGTAATAGAGATAACACACACAGCAATAGTGATAACATACTAAGTAATAATGATAACACACAGTAATAGTGATAACACACCGGTAATAGTGATAATGCATCAGTAATAGTGACAACACACAAAGTAATAGTGATAACACACACAGTAATAGTGGGAATACTCCGGCAATAGTGATAACAAACACCAGTAATAGAGAGAACATACACAGCAATAGAGAAAACACACACAGTAATCGTGATAACTCACTGGTAATACTGAAAACACACAGTAATAGTGAAAACGCACTGATAATACTGATATGATGCACCAGTAATAGTGATAACACAATGGTAATAGCGATAACACACACATTAATAGTGATAACACACCGATAATACTGATAACACACACATTAATAGTGATAACACACCGGTAATAGTCATAAAACACACAGTATAGTGAAAACACAACGATAATAGTGATAAAACATTGATATACGGATAACGCACACATTAATAGTGATAACACGCCCATTAATAGTGATAACACACTGGTAATAAGAACATAAGAACACAAGAAATAGGAGCAGGAGTAGGCCATTCGGCCCTTCGAGCCTGCTCCGCCATTCAATGAGATCATGGCTGATCTTCTGCCTCAACTCATAAGAACAGTAGTGATAATACACTCCGTATGAGTGATAACACACCAGTAATAGTGATAACACACTCAGTATTAGTGATAACACTTTGGTAATAGTGATAGTACACACAGTAATAGCGATAGCACACACAGTAATAGTGATAACATACCGGTAATAGTGATAACACACCAGTAATAGTGATAACGCTCCAGTAATAGTGACAACACACAAAATAATAGTGATAACACACACAGTAATAGTGATAACACTCTGGTAATAGTGATAACACACCAGTATTAGTGATAACACTCCGGTAATAGTGATAGCACACACCGGTATTAGTGATAACACACCGGTAATTGTGATAACATGCAATGTTATAGAGATATCACATGTAGCAATAGTGATATACACACAGGTAATAGTGATATCACAAACAGTAATAATGATAAGAGACAACGGTAATAGTGATAATACACCGGTAATAGTGATAACACACAGTAATATACATAACACACCAGTAAAAGTGATAACACACACAGTAATAGTGATATACACAGAGATAGTGATAACACACCGGTAATAGTGATAACACACCAGTAATAATGATAACACCCTGGTAATAGTGATAACACATTCAGTAATAGTGATAACTCACACAGTAATAGTGACAATGCACTGGAAATAGTGATAACACACCAGTTATAGTGATAACACACGCAGTAATAGTGATAATGCGCCAGTAATAATGTTAACATACACAGTAATAGTGACAACGCACCATTAATAGTGATAACGCACCAGTAATAGTGATAACTCACAGTACTAGTGATAATGCACCAGTAATAATGATAACACACACAGTAATAGTAATAACACAATGGTAATAGTGATAACACACACATTAATAGTGATAGCACACCGATAATAATGATAACACACACATTAATAGTGATAACACACCGGTAATAGTCATAACACACAAAGTAATAGTGATAACACACACAGTAATAGAGGTAACACTCCGGCAATACTGATAACACTCCAGTAATAGTGGTAACACACAGTAATAGTGATAACACACTCAGTATCAGTGATAACACTTCGGTAATAGTGATAACAAACTCAGTAATAGTGATAACACACCAGTTATAGTGATAACACACCTGTAATAGTGATAGCACACACAGTATTAGTGCTAACACTTCGGTAATAGTGATAACACACACAGTACTAGTGATAACACACCGGTAATAGTGATAGCACACACCGGTAATGGTGATAACACACCGGTAATTGTGATAACGTGCAATGTTATAGAGATATCACATGCAGCAATAGTGATATACACACAGGTAATAGTGATATCACACACAGTAATAATGATAAGAGACAATGGTATTAGTGATAATACACCGGTAATAGTGATAACACACAGTAATATACATAACACACCAGTAAAAGTGATAACACACACAGTAATAGTGATAACACACACAGAGATAGTGATAACATACAGGTAATAGTGATAACACACACAGTAATAGTGATAATACTCCAGTAATAGTGATAGCACACACCGGTAATAGTGATAACAATCCGGTAATAATGATAACACACCAGTAATAATGATAACACCCTGGTAATAGTGAGAACACATTCAGTAATAGTGATACCTCACACAGTAATAGTGACAATGCACTGGAAATAGTGATAACACACCAGTTCTAGTGATAACACGTGCAGTAATAGTGATAACACGCCAGTGATCATGATAACATACACAGTAATAGTGACAACACACCAGTAATAGTGATAACGCACCAGTAATAATGATAACTCACTGTACTAGTGATAATGCACCAGTATAAGTGATAACACACACAGTAATAGTGATAACACAATGGTAATAGTGATAACACACACATTAATAGTGATAACACACTGGTAATAGTCATAACACACAAAGTAATAGTGATAACACACACAGTAATAGAGGTAACACTCCGGCAATACTGATAACATTCCAGTAATAGTGGTAACACACAGTAATAGTGATAACGCACACAGTAATAGTGACAACACACAGAGTAATAGTGATAATGCACCAGTAATAGTGATAACACACACAGTACTAGTGATAACACAGCAGTAATAGTGATAAAACAAACACTAATATTGTTAACGCAATGGTAATAGTGATAACACACACAGTAATAGCGATAACAGACTGAGTAACAGTGAAAACACACCAGTAATAGTGATAACATTCACATTAATAGTGATAACACACTGGTAATACTGATAACACACAGAGTATAGTGATAATACAATGGTAATAGTGATAACACACACTGTTATAGTGATAACACACGCAGTAATAGTGATAACACAATAGTAATAGTGATAACACACACACATTAATAGTGATAACACACACAATATAGTGATAACACAATGGTAATAGTGATAAAACACTGATAATATGGATAACAGTATAGTGATAACACACCAGTAATAGTGATAACACACTCAGTATTAGTGATAACACTTCGGTAATAGTGATAACACACTCAGTAATAGTGATACCACACCGGTAATAGTGATAACACTCCGGTAATAGTGACAACACACAAAATAATAGTGATAACACACACAGTAATAGTGATAGCACTCTGGTAATAGTGGCAACGCACCAGTAATAGCGATAACACCGTGGTAATAGTGATAACACAAACACTAATATTGATAACGCACCGGTAATAGTGACAACACACACAGTAATAGTGACAACACACACAGTAATAGTGACAATGCACTGGTAATAGTGATAACACACTGGTTATAGTGATAACACACTGGTAATAGTGATAGCACACACAGTATTAGTGATAACACTTCGGTAATAGTGATAACACACTCAGTACTAGTGATGACACACCGGTAATAGTGATAACACACCGGTAATAGTGATAGCACACACAGGTAATAGTGATAACACACCGGTAATTGTGATAACGTGCAATATTATAGATATATCACATGCAGCAATAGTGATATATACACAGGTAATAGTGATATCACACACAGTAATAACGATAAGAGACAATGGTATTAGTGATAATACACCGGTAATAGTGATAACACAAAGTAATATACATAACACACCAGTAAAAGTGATAACACACACAGTAATAGTGATAACACACACAGAGATAGTGATAACGCACACAGTGATAAAGTGATAAAGCAACGGTAATAGTGATAATAAACTGGAAATAGTGATAACACACAAAGTTACAGTGACAACACACTGGTAAAGGTGATAACGCACCAGTAATAGTGATAACGCACAGTAATAGTGATAATGCACCAGTAATAGTGATAACACACACAGTGATAGTGATAACACACCAGTGATAGTGATAATGAACACCGGTAATAGTGATACCACACAGTAATGGTGATAATGCAATGATAATACTGATAACAAGCACCAGTAATAGTGATAACACAATGGTAATAGTGATAACACACACATTAATAGTGATAACACACTGATAATACTGATAACACATAGTATAGTGATAACACAATAGTAATAATGATAACACACCGATAATACGGATAACACACACATTAATAGTGATAACACACTGGTAATAATGATAACACACACATTAATAGTGATAATACTCTCAGTATTAGTGATAACACACCAGTAATAGAGATAACAAAATGGCAATATTGATAATGAACACCGGTAATAGTGATACCACACAGTAATAGAGATAACACTCGCAGAAATAGTGATAACACCCTGGTAATAGTGATAGCACACTCAGTAATAGTGACAATGCACTGATAATAGTGATAACACGCCGGTTATAGTGATAACACACACAGTAATAGTGATAACGCACCAGTAATAATGATAACCCACACAGTAATAGTGATAACACCCCAGTAATAGTGATAACACACAGTAATAGTGATAACTCACACAGTAATAGTGACAACACACTGGTAATAGTGATAAAACACACAGGTAATAGAGATAACACTCGCAGAAATAGTGATAACACCCTGGTAATAGTGATAGCACACTCAGTAATAGTGACAATGCACTGATAATAGTGATAACACGCCGGTTATAGTGATAACACACACAGTAATAGTGATAACGCACCAGTAATAATGATAACCCACACAGTAATAGTGATAACGCCCCAGTAATAGTGATAACACACAGTAATAGTGATAACTCACACAGTAATAGTGACAATGCACTGGAAATGGTGATAACACACCAGTTATAGTGAAAACACACACAGTAATAGTGATAACGCGCCGGTGATAATGATAACACCCACAGTAATAGTGACAACGCACCAGTAATAGTGATAACGCACCAGTAATAGTGATAACTCACAGTAATAGTGACAATGCACCAGTAATAGTGATAACACATGCAGTAATAGTGATAACACACCAGTAATAGTGATAATGAACACTGGTAATAGTGATACCACACAGTAATAGTGATAATGCAATGATAATACTGATAACACGCACCAGTAATAGTGATAATACACACATTAATAGTGATAACACACCGATAATACTGATAACATACACATTAATAGTGATAACACACCAGTAATAGTGATAATGCACATAGTATAGTGATAAAACAATAGTAATAATGATAACATACCGATAATACGGATAACACACACATTAATAGTGATAACACACCGGTAATAGTGATAACAAACACTCATTAATAGTGATAACATACTCAGTATTTGTGATAACACACCAGTAATAGAGATAACACAACTGTAATAGTGATAAAGAACACCGGTAATAGTGATACCACACAGTAATAGTGAAAACACACCGGTAATAGTGATAAAACACAGAGGTAATAGTGATAACACACTCACTAATAGTGACAATGCACTGATAATAGTGATAACACACTGGTTGTAGTGATAACACGCACAGTAATAGTGATAATGCACCAGTAATAATGATAACACACACAGTAATAGTGATAATGCCCCAGCAATAGGGATAACACACACAGTAATAGTGATAACACACCAGTAATAGTGATAACACAACGGTAATAGTGATAACACACACCAGAATAGTGATACCACACAGTAATAGTGATAACACACCCAGTAATAGTGATAAAACACACAGTAATAGTGATAACACTCGCAAAAAAAGTGATAACGCCCTGGTACAAGTTATAACACACCGGTAATAGTGATAAGATGCAGTAATAGTGATAACACATTGGTAATAGTGATAATCCACAGTAATAGTGATAACACACATAGTAGTAGTGATAATACATACTGGCATTAGTGATAACACACACAGTAATCGTGATAATACACCAGTAATAGTGATAGCACACACATTAATAGTGATACCACACCGGTAATAAAGTTAACACACCAGTAATAATGATAACACACACCAGTAATAATGATAACACACAGATTAATAATGATAACACGTCGATAAAAGTGATAACACACACAGTAATAGTGATAACACATGCAGCAATCGTGATAACACACACTATAATAGTGATAACACACAGTAATAGTGATAACACACTGGTAATAGTGACAATGCACTGATAATAGTAATAACACACCGGTAATAGTGATAACACATACCGGCAATAGTGATAGCACACACAGTAATAGTGATAATACACTGGTAATAGTGATAGCACACACATTAATAGTGATAACACACCGGTAATAATGATAACACACAGATTAATAATGATAACACATCGATAAAAGTGACAACACACACTGTAATAGTGATAACACAATAGTAATAGAGATAACACACACTGTTATAATGATAAGACATGCAGCAATTGTGATAACACACACCGGTAATATTGATAACACACACTATAATAGTGATAATAGTGATAACACACCGGTAATAGTGATATGCACATTAACACACACAGTAATAGTGATAACACACCGGTAATAATGATAACACACAGATTAATAATGATAACACATCGATAAAAGTGATAACACACACTGTAATAGTGATAACACAATAGTAATAGAGATAACACACACTGTTATAATGATAACACACGCAGCAATCGCGATAACACACACCGGTAATAGTGATAACACACGCTATAATAGTGATAACACACACATTAAAAGTGATAACACACACTATACTAGTGATTCCACACCAGTAATAGTGATAACACACACCAGTAATAGTGATAACACACACCAGTAATAGTGATAATGCATCAGTAATAGTGATAACTCACACTAATAGTGATAATGCACCGGTAATAGTGATAACACGCACAGTAATAGTGATAACACACCAGTAATCATGATAATGAACACTGGTAATAGTGATACCACACAGTAATAGTGATAACGCACCAATAATACTGATAACACGCACCCGTAATAGAGATAACACAATGGTAATAGTGATAACACACACATTAATAGTGATAACACACCGATAATACTGATAACATACATATTAATAGTGATAACACACCGGTAATAATGATATGCACATTAACACACGCAGTAATAGTGATAACACATCGGTAATAATGATAACACACAGATTAATAATGATAACACATCGATAAAAGTGATAACACACACTGTAATAGTGATAACACAATAGTAATAGAGATAACACACACTGTTATAATGATAACACACGCAGCAATCGAGATAACACACACTATAATAGTGATAACACACACATTAAAAGTGATAACACACACTATACTAGTGATTACACACAAGTAATAGTGAGAACACACACCAGTAATAGTGATAACACAGCAGTAATAGTGATAACTCACACTAATAGTGATAATGCACCAGTAATAGTGATAACACACACAGTAATAGTGATAACACACCAGTAATAGTGATAAAGAACACCGGTAATAGTGATACCACACAGTAATAGTGATAACGCACCAATAATACTGATAACACGCACCAGTAATAGTGATAACACAATGGTAATAGTGATAACACACATTAATAGTGATAACACACCGATAATACTGATAACACACACATTAATAGTGATAACACTCATTAATAGTGATAACACACTCAGTATTAGTGATAACACACCAGTAATAGAGATAACACAATGGTAATAGTGAAAACACACACCGGAATAGTGATACCACACAGTAATAGTGATAACACACCCAGTAATAGTGATAAAACACACAGTAATAGTGACAACACACCGATAATTGTGATAACACACATATTAATAGTGATAACACACATTAATAGTGATAACACACTCAGTATTAGTGATAACACACCAGTAATAGAGATAGCACAATGGTAATAGTGATAACGAACACCGGTAATAGTGATACCACACAGTAATAGTGATAACACATACAGGTAATCATGATAACACTCACAGAAATAGTGATAACACCCTGGTAATAGTGATAACACACTCAATAATAGTGACAATGCACTGATAATAGTGATAACACACTGGTTATAGTGATAACACACACAGTAATAGTGATAACGCACCAGTAATAATGATAACACACACAGTAATAGTGATAATGCCCCAGTAATAATAATAACACACCAGTAATAGTGATAACACAATGGTAATAGTGATAACACACACCGGAATATTGATACCACACAGTAATAGTGATAACACACCCAGTAATAGCGATAAAACACACAGTAATAGTGATAACACTCGCAAGAAAAGTGATAACGCCCTGGTAATAGTTAAAACACACCGGTAATATTGATAAGACACAGTAATAGTGATAATACACTAGTAATAGTGATAATCCACAGTAATAGTGATAACACACACAGTAGTAGTGATAATACACACTGGCATTAGTGACAACACACACAGTAATTGTGATAATACACCGGTAATAGTGATAGCACACACATTAATAGTGATACCACGCCGGTAATAAAGTTAACACACCAGTAATAATGATAACACACACCAGTAATAATGGTAACACACAGATTAATAATGATAACACGTCGATAAAAGTGATAACACACACAGTAATAGTGATAACACACTGGTAATAGTGATAACCCACAGTAATAGTGATAGCACATGGGTAATAGTGATAATCCACAGTAATAGTGATAACACACACAGTAGTAGTGATAATACACACTGGCATTAGTGATAACACACACAGTAATAGTGATAATACACCGGTAATAGTGATAGCACACACATTAATAGTGATACCACACCGGTAATAAAGTTAACACACCAGTAATAATGATAACACACACCAGTAATAATGATAACACACAGATTAATAATGATAACATGTCGATAAAAGTGATAACACACACAGTAATAGTGATAACACACTGGTAATAGTGATAACCCACAGTAATAGTGATAACACACTGATAATTGTGATAACATACACAGTAATAGTGATAACACACCAGTAATCGTGATAACACACATATTAATAGTGATAACACACATTAATAGTGATAACACACTCAGTATTAGTGATAACACACCAGTAATAGAGATAGCACAATGGTAATAGTGATAACGAACACCGGTAATAGTGATAGCACACAGTAATAGTGATAACACATACAGGTAATCGTGGTAACACTCGCAGAAATAGTGATAACACCCTGGTAATAGTGATAACACACTCAGTAATAGTGACAATGCACTGATAATAGTGATAACACACCGGTTATAGCGATAACACACACAGTAATAGTGATAATGCCCCAGTAATAATAATAACACACACAGTAATAGTGATAACACACCAGTAATAGTGATAACACAACGGTAATAGTGATAACACACACCGGAATAGTGATACCACACAGTAATAGTGATAACACACCCAGTAATAGTGATAAAACACACAGTAATAGTGATAACACTCGCCAAAAAAATGATAACGCCCTGGTAATAGTTATAACACACCGGTAATATTGATAAGACACAGTAATAGTGATAACACACTGGTAATGGTGATAATCCACAGTAAGAGTGATAACACACACAGTAGTAGTGATAATACACACCGGCAATAGTGACAACACACACAGTAATAGTGATAATACACTGGTAATAGTGATAGCACACACATTAATAGTGATACCACACCGGAAATAAAGTTAACACATCAGTAGTAATGATAACACACACCAGTAGTAATGATAACACACAGATTAATAATGATAACACACACTATAATAGTGATTACACACCAGTAATAGTGATAACACACACCAGTAATAGTGATAACACACACCGGTAATAGTTATACACACTGGTAATAGTGATAACATACACAGTAATAGTGATAACTCACATGGGTAATAGAGATAACACACACAGAAATAGTGATAACACACACTGGTAATAGTGATAACACACTCAGTGATAGTGATAACATTCCGGTAATAGTGATAACACACTGGTAATTGTGATAACACACACAGTAATAGTGATAATAGTAATAGTGATAGCACACCAGTTACCAGTGTTCACTGGCTCTGCTCTCGGAGGGAAGAAGCAGAGAATAGCCAGAGAGCTTGGACTGGCGCTCTGCTTTAGGTGACTTTCTCTGGAGATGACAACATCAGCTTCTACCTTGATAGTATTTCACTCATCTCATGCATCAGTGTTGGAGTAAATGGCACATATAATGTTTTGCTCAGTCTAGCATGCGATTGGTCTTAACTACTGCATTTGAAGGAATACCTGGTGACTAGTTTAAGATGGCTGTCCATCAACCTCAGCAGAAGCAACACTCCTGCAGACTTCTGTAACGAGTCCTCCAAATCAAGAGGAACGGAGTAAGCTAGTAATACTTGCACCAAGTTCCAGCATCATGAATGGTCCTTTGAAGAAAAGGCAGAATCCTTGGTGCCTGGGTTCAAGTTCAGCCTAGGCTGACAGGCTGAAAGTCTCCTCTGCCTACTGGCTGTAAGGGACCCAGGTGAAATAGTTATGGGCAGCCTCAGTCCTAGTGACTACAGCAAATACCTGGCCAAAGTTTGTCACTCAGAAAATTTCACACTGGTGCTCTTGGAGAGGCGTAGGTACGATTCCAAGGTTGGGTCTCATGCATATTGATTCTACAATATAGAGGGAGCTTTACTCTGTATCTAACCCGTGCTGTACCTGCCCTGGGAGTGTTTGATGGGACAGTGTAGAGGGAGCTTTCCTCTGTATCTAACCCGTGCTGTACCTGCTCTGGGAGTGTTTGATGGGACAGTGTAGAGGGAGCTTTACTCTGTATCTAACCCGTGCTGTACCTGCCCTGGGAGTGTTTGATGGGGACAGTGTAGAGGGAGCTTTACTCTGTATCTAACCCGTGCTGGACCCGCCCTGGGTGTGTTTGATGGGACAGAATAGAGGGAGCTTTACTCTGTATCTAACCTGTGCTGTACCTGCCCTGGGAGTGTTTGATGGGACAGTGTAGAGGGAGCTTTACTCTGTATCTAACCTGTGCTGTATCTGCCCTGGGAGTGTTTGATGGGAAAGTGTAGAGGGAGCTTTACTCTGTATCTAACACATGCTGTACCTGCCCTGGGTGTGTTTGATGTGACAGTGTAGAGGGAGCTTTACTCTGTATCTAACCCCGTGCTGTACCTGCTCTGGGAGTGTTTGATGGGACAGTGTAGAAGGAGCTTTACTCTGTATCTAACGCATTGAATCTGCCCTGAGAGTGTTTGATGGGACAGTGTAGAGGGAGCTTTTCTCTGTATCTAACCCGTGCTGTACCTGCCCTGGGAGTGTTTGATGGGACAGTGTAGAGGGAGCTTTACTCTGTATCTAACCCGTGCTGTACCTGCAATGGGAGTGTTTGATGGGACAGTGTAGAGGGAGCTTTACTCTGTATCTAACCCGTGCTGTACCTGCCCTGGGAGTGTTTGATGGGACAGTGTAGAGGGAGCTTTACTCTGTATCTAACCCGTACTGTACCTGCCCTGGGAGTGTTTGATGGGACAGTGTAGAGGGAGCTTTACTCTGTATCTAACCCGTGCTGTACCTGCCCTGGGAGTGTTTGATGGGACAGTGTAGAGGGAGCTTTACTCTGTATCTAACCCATGCTGTACCTGTCCTGGGAGTGTTTGATGGGACAGTGTAGAGGGAGCTTTACTCTGTATCTAACCCGTGCTGTACCTGCCCTGGGAGTGTTTGATGGGACAGTGCAGAGGGAGCTTTACTCTGTATCTAACTCATGTTGTATCTGACCTCGAAGTGCTTGACTATCACCACTGCCCCCTGTGACCTTTCTGGGTTAGGGATACATACGGTTACGGTAGTGTAGTGGTTATGGTACTGCTTATTAGTAACCTAGAGGCCTGGACTCATAATCCAGAGCACTGTGAGTTCAAATCCCACCAGGGCAGTTTGAGAATTTGAGTTAAGTTTAAAAAATCTGGAAATACAAAGCTGGCATCAGTAAAAGTGACCATGAAGCTGTTGGATTGTTATAAAAACCCAACAATTTTAGTACTAGCCTTCAGGGAAGGAAACCTGCTGTCTTTACCCAGTCTGGCCTGTTTGTGATTCCAGACCCACACCAACATGGCTGACTCTTATCTGCCCTCTAGTGGACTAGCAAGTCACTCTGCTGTATCCAGGGCAACTAGGGATGGGCTATAAATGCCGGTTTACCAGCGACGCTCCCGAGAATTTTTTTAAAGCCCCGCCGCCTCCATATTTGGGGGAATGGAGGCTCCGCCCCCCCCTGGCCCCCCCCCCCACTCTCCAATGGGCCATTCAACACAGACTGCGCCCAAAAGTGTCCAGAGCTTGTGTGGGAATCTGCCAGAACGGCCGTGGGCTGTCGAGCCCAGAGCTTCGTGGTACATGACAGTTTAGACATGAGACCCTCATGTAGGTGGCACTGAGAGGTTCATGGTACAGACTGGCTCCGCCTCTCCCTGCGCTCACCGAGAACCTGGAGCTCTCTTTGTTCAGGAGCACCAGAGAGGGAGGACCAAACCTTTTAAACACCAGGAGATAGGACAACGCAGATAAATCCCTCAAAATCCACTTTCACGTGACGGGTGGGTGGGGGTGGGGGGGGGGTGACAGAAGAGCTTGACCAAGGAACAGCTTTGACCTGGACTGCAGAGGACACCAATCACCTCTCTCTAACGGGAAACCGGGTTAGAAACGTTGATTGCTGAGACAGGAATTACAATTCAGTTATTGGCAAAAGAGGGAAAAAGTCCTCTGCTCTGATGGAGAGGGAGAGGGAACGCAGTGGGCTGCAGTGGCAACATTCTTTTCACCATCAGTTTACAGATAGATCGGACAGATAGGGTGAAGGACTTTTTTCCTTCTGCTACCTGTTAATGCCCTAAACCCAGTGGATTTGGATGATCTCAGACCCATTCTCTAAAGTTGGTGTACTGACTTTGGATCCTCTCACTCCCAGTCCTTATAGCAGGGTATTGAGTTTGGACGGTCCCATTCCCTGCAGTCATCTTATTGGGTTTGGTGAGTCTCAGTCTGATTCCTTGCAGTCAGTGTTTTGAGTTTAGAGCCTCCGAATTGACCGAGTGGAGTTGCAGTGCAGAAATCGGCTCCTATTCTGGGTCCAATCTGCACTACTTTTACACTCCCGCTGTTCGAGGCTGTAGAGTTGAAGGATGCCGATGAAAGTGTCTGAAGAGACGTTCTGTATCTGGGAGTGAGGGCCTGAGTCAGAACAGGGCTGAGGGAAGGACCACACGTATTGCAACCCACCCTGAGAGCCCCTCCAATTACTGGTTGTCCGGCTGTGAAATGTTCCATTTCTCAGTAAGATTCCTCCCTCTTTGAACAGTGTGCCTGCCTCTATTTCCTCCTGTCCTGTGTGTAAAGTAGAATTCAACATTTTTTAATGCATTTCACATCAAAAAAATACATTTGGGATTGTGACAGATGTAGTAAAAGCTTCAAATACATCACAGCTTATCGGGCAACCACCAATTACCAATAGGTTCTGTACCTGTGCTCCAGAATGGTTTAAAGTCCAATATTGCAAAGTCGGTTGCAAAATTAATCATTATCATATGCCCATATGTATTACTGTTTTTTATTGTCTGTTCTTTGATGGAAACTGTGTTAAAGTACTGTACGTTATTATATATTCAGGCCTCATGATTGCAGAATAGTGCAATCCATCAGATACACACAACTGTTCTCTGCAGTGTTACAAGTTCTCACAGTCCAATGCATCATGATTGGATAGAGCAATACGGTGCTGTCTATGGTTTATATGCCTGGGCTTTATAACTCTGTGCAGGATAATTATTCATGTGCACTTCCATTATTGTAAAAGAACACAGGCCAATGTAAGTGTGACTGCCCAATCTCGAGGCCGTTCAGAGTAACCAGGCAACCAGTTAGGGACCTGAGCAGAGTTGCAACAATCCACCTGGGTTGATCTTCTCCCCCTCTCCCGTTAGACACTCCACTCTGTCACGTGTTACACTCTCCTCGTCATCACCTCTTCGACTCTGCACTCCCTTTCCAGTTAAGCTCTCCACTCCTGCTGCCTGGACACTCTCCACCTCCCCTGCCGTAAGACACTCCTCTTCCTTTCCTTCGAAACTCTCCACTTACTCCCCTATTAAACTCTCCACGCCTTCTCCTGCCAGTCTCTACTCCCTCTCATATTGGACTCTCCCCTCCATCAACCTCTTATTTTCGCCACTCCTTCTCCTTTAACACCCTCCACTGCTTCTCCTGTTACACTCACCACCCTCTCTCCTGTTAGACTCCCAGCTCCATCATCTCTTAGGCTTCCCATTCTGTCACGTCTTAAACTCTTCTCCCATTACTTGTTAGACATTCCATTGCCTGTTAGACTCTCCATCCCCTAACCTATTAGACTCTCCTCCCATTGCCCATTAGACCCTCCTCCCATTGCCCATTAAACCCTCCTCTCCATTGCCCATTAGACCCTCCTCCCATTGCCCATTAGCCTCTCCTCCCATTGCCCATTAGACCCTCCCCCCATTGCCCATTAGACCCTCCTCTCCATTGCCCATTAGACCCTCCTCTCCATTGCCCATTAGACTCTCCTCCCATTGCCCATTAGACCCTCCTCTCCATTTCCCATTAGATCCTCCCATTGCCCATTAGACCCTCCTCCCATTGCCCATTAGACCCTCCTCCCATTGCCCATTAGACCCTCCTCCCATTGCCCATTAGACTCTCCTCCCATTGCCCATTAGAGTCTCCTCCCATTGCCCATTAGACTCTCCTCCCATTGCCCATTAGACCCTCCTCTCCATTGCCCATTAGACTCTCCCCCCATTGCCCATTAGACTCTCCTCCCATTGCCCATTAGACTCTCCTCCCATTGCCCATTAGACTCTCCTCCCATTGCCCATTAGACTCTCCTCCCATTGCCCATTAGACTCTCCTCCCATTGCCCATTAGACCCTCCTCCCATTGCCCATTAGACTCTCCTCCCATTGCCCATTAGACTCTCCTCCCATTGCCCATTAGACTCTCCTCCCATTGCCCATTAGACTCTCCTCCCATTGCCCATTAGACTCTCCTCCCATTGCCCATTAGACTCTCCTCCCATTGCCCATTAGACTCTCCTCCCATTGCCCATTAGACTCTCCTCCCATTGCCCATTAGACTCTCCTCCCATTGCCCATTAGACTCTCCTCCCATTGCCCATTAGACTCTCCTCCCATTGCCCATTAGACTCTCCTCCGATTGCCCATTAGACTCTCCTCTCCATTGCCCATTAGACTCTCCTCTCCATTGCCCATTAGACCCTCTTCCCATTGCCCATTAGACTCTCCTCTCCATTGCCCATTAGACTCTCCTCCCATTGCCCATTAGACTCTCCTCTCCATTGCCCATTAGACTCTCCTCCCATTGCCCATTAGACCCTCCTCCCATTGCCCATTAGACTCTCCTCCCATTGCCCATTAGACTCTCCTCCCATTGCCCATTAGACCCTCCTCCCATTGCCCATTAGACTCTCCTCCCATTGCCCATTAGACCCTCCTCCCATTGCCCATTAGACCCTCCTCTCCATTGCCCATTAGACCTTCCTCCCATTTCCCATTAGACCCTCCTCCCATTGCCCATTAGACTCTCCTCTCCATTGCCCATTAGACTCTCCTCCCATTGCCCATTAGACCCTCCTCTCCATTGCCCATTAGACCCTCCTCTCCATTGCCCATTAGACTCTCCTCCCATTGCCCATTAGACTCTCCTCTCCATTGCCCATTAGACCCTCCTCTCCATTGCCCATTAGACTCTCCTCCCATTGCCCATTAGACTCTCCTCTCCATTGCCCATTAGACTCTCCTCCCATTGCCCATTAGACCCTCCTCCCATTGCCCATTAGACTCTCCTCTCCATTGCCCATTAGACCCTCCTCTCCATTGCCCATTAGACTCTCCTCCCATTGCCCATTAGACTCTCCTCTCCATTGCCCATGAGACCTTCCTCCCATTGCCCATTAGACACTCCTCTCCATTGCCCATTAGACTCTCCTCTCCATTGCCCATTAGACTCTCCTCCCATTGCCCATTAGACTCTCCTCTCCATTGCCCATTAGACTCTCCTCCCATTGCCCATTAGACCCTCCTCTCCATTGCCCATTAGACCTTCCTCCCATTGCCCATTAGACTCTCCTCTCCATTGCCCATTAGACCCTCCTCCCATTGCCCATTAGACCCTCCTCTCCATTTCCCATTAGACCCTCCTCCCATTGCCCATTAGACCCTCCCCCCATTGCCCATTAGACTCTCCTCTCCATTGCCCATTAGACCCTCTCTCCATTGCCCATTAGACTCTCCTCCCTTTGCCCATTAGACCCTCCTCCCATTGCCCATTAGACCCTCCTCCCATTGCCCATTAGACCCTCCCCCCATTGCCCATTAGACCCTCCTCTCCATTGCCCATTAGACTCTCCTCCCATTGCCCATTAGACCCTCCTCCCATTGCCCATTAGACCCGCCTCTCCATTTCCCATTAGACTCTCCTCCCATTGCCCATTAGACTCTCCTCTCCATTGCCCATTAGACCCTCCTCCCATTGCCCATTAGACCCTCCCCCCATTGCCCATTAGACTCTCCTCTCCATTGCCCATTAGACCCTCTCTCCATTGCCCATTAGACCCTCCTCCCATTGCCCATTAGACTCTCCTCCCATTGCCCATTAGACTCTCCTCCCATTGCCCATTAGACCCTCCTCCCATTGCCCATTAGACCCTCCTCCCATTGCCCATTAGACCCTCCCCCCATTGCCCATTAGACCCTCCTCCCATTGCCCATTAGACCCTCCCCCCATTGCCCATTAGACTCTCCTCTCCATTGCCCATTAGACCCTCTCTCCATTGCCCATTAGACCCTCCTCCCATTGCCCATTAGACTCTCCTCCCATTGCCCATTAGACTCTCCTCCCTTTGCCCATTAGACCCTCCTCCCATTGCCCATTAGACCCTCCTCCCATTGCCCATTAGACCCTCCCCCCATTGCCCATTAGACCCTCCTCTCCATTGCCCATTAGACTCTCCTCCCATTGCCCATTAGACCCTCCTCCCATTGCCCATTAGACTCTCCTCCCTTTGCCCATTAGACCCTCCTCTCCATTGCCCATTAGACTCTCCTCCCATTGCCCATTAGACCCTCCTCCCATTGCCCATTAGACTCTCCTCCCATTGCCCATTAGACCCTCCTCTCCATTGCCCATTAGACTCTCCTCCCATTGCCCATTAGACCCTCCTCCCATTGCCCATTAGACTCTCCTCCCATTGCCCATTAGACCCTCCTCTCCATTGCCCATTAGACTCTCCTCCCATTGCCCATTAGACCCTCCTCCCATTGCCCATTAGACTCTCCTCCCATTGCCCATTAGACCCTCCTCCCATTGCCCATTAGACCCTCCTCTCCATTGCCCATTAGACTCTCCTCCCATTGCCCATTAGACCCTCCTCTCCATTGCCCATTAGACTCTCCTCCCATTGCCCATTAGACCCTCCTCTCCATTTCCCATTAGATCCTCCCATTGCCCATTAGACTCTCCTCCCATTGCCCATTAGACCCTCCTCCCATTGCCCATTAGACCCTCCTCTCCATTGCCCATTAGACCCTCCTCTCCATTGCCCATTAGACCCTCCTCCCATTGCCCATTAGACTCTCCTCCCATTGCCCATTAGACCCTCCTCTCCAGTTCCCATTAGATCCTCCCATTGCCCATTAGACTCTCCTCCCATTGCCCATTAGACCCTCCTCCCATTGCCCATTAGACCCTCCTCCCATTGCCCATTAGACCCTCCTCCCATTGCCCATTAGACTCTCCTCCCATTGCCCATTAGACTCTCCTCCCATTGCCCATTAGACTCTCCTCTCCATTGCCCATTAGACTCTCCTCCCATTGCCCATTAGACTCTCCTCTCCATTTCCCATTAGATCCTCCCATTGCCCATTAGACCCTCCTCCCATTGCCCATTAGACTCTCCTCCCATTGCCCATTAGACCCTCCTCCCATTGCCCATTAGACTCTCCTCCCATTGCCCATTAGACTCTCCTCCCATTGCCCATTAGACCCTCCTCCCATTGCCCATTAGACTCTCCTCCCATTGCCCATTAGACTCTCCTCCCATTGCCCATTAGACTCTCCTCTCCATTGCCCATTAGACTCTCCTCCCATTGCCCATTAGACTCTCCTCTCCATTTCCCATTAGATCCTCCCATTGCCCATTAGACCCTCCTCCCATTGCCCATTAGACTCTCCTCCCATTGCTCATTAGAGTCTCCTCCGATTGCCCATTAGACTCTCCTCTCCATTGCCCATTACTTGTCAGGTTTCCCTTTGATTTAACTGTTGTAGTCTCCACTATCCAATCTGTTACACTGTCCATTTCATTACCTGTGGCCACCCCCTCTCCTGTTAAACTCTCCATTGCATCACTTGTGAAATTGTTCATAATGTTGGGACAAAGCCTCATTCCAGTTTTGGATGCTTAGACGTCATGCAGTTGCTACGCTAACACTGCTGTGCTTTAGCCTGAACCCACTGAGCCTGAAGCGTCTGCATTGAGTTAGTGGGTTATCCACATGAGTGTGTGTTGACAGTAAGACAGCCAACAACTTAACCAATTAGATAAAACGGTGAAATGGGTTGCAGACGCACAGAAAATAAGATCACGGACAAGACCATGGGGTTTTATCAACCATTTGGAGTGACAGCGAAACAGGTTAGAGTGCGGAAATGGTGAATGGGGTGGTCCCAGATGTCTCCGCGGAAAGACATCAAGAGATTTAACAAGGGCATTAATACTGAAACAAGCCAAGACGAGGCTGTCCTGTGGGTGTGACGTCAAAGCATGTTCTACCATCATACGAAACAAATCAGCTCCTTAACTGGTTAGCCAATGGTTGGCGCATCACTTAACATCCCCCCCAGTTTAACTGGTTGCTAAGTAACCACAGGGCCTAGTGATTGGTTGCTCACAAGTCCAATAGGATTGACTAGAGTTGGCGCAGAGTGTAAAGTGAGATGCAGCTCTCTGCCCAGATACATGGGCACTGGGTCAGCACACGTGTAACCTCGATTAATGGACCCTCTTCTTTCATTCAATCAAAGTAGGTAATGGCTCAGGCCCCATTTTCTGGCGATCCGGTTATTCCATCTGTTCTCATTTAATCAACCTTGTCATCATTTTTCCAAGGGATTGTGAAATGTGACTTGTCAAAGGCTGTGGAGATTCGGGGGCCTCTTAACTAACCCTTTCTCTTACTCGAAACTGTGTAATAATCTGCTAGCTGCTAATATTAGTTCTACACAAGATTGCTGTTGAGTTCTGGGAGTAGATGAAGGATATTCAACGAGAACAAAATCATTTCATTATTCTGTGACAGGTTTGTTGAATCGTCAGCTTTAAAAAAAAAAGAAAAATTATTCCACTGGTTGCAGTGCTCGAAAATATGTTAATCTATTTTCTCTTTTTTCTTGCACCTTTTTCACTCTCTCTCTCTTCCGATGCTTAAATAGAAGTGGAACAAAAAGGTAAAGCTATAACATACACAGTTCCAACCCCAACACTTTGTTTTTGTACCTATATAATTGTTTACTCCCTTACCCCCTTTCTCTGGTGTGCTGGCCCCAGCAGGGGCACATGTGTAGCCAAGAATTAATTCCGACGCTATCTCTACCTGTAACTAGCAGTCATTAGCCTGTATCACATACCTAACATGGGGACATCAGTAAGTGTAAAAAAAGTCGTTCGGGATGTGTGTTTTACCTCCTTAGGGATATACCTCACCCATGGGTGCCTCAGTGTGTCCGTAAACGCCATCTGCCTGATTTTATCCAGAACCTTCTTCATGTTTCCCATAGCAACCGGGTTTCCTGGGCTACCTCACTCGCTGCTCCTCTCTCTCCTCTTGCTTTTTTCGATCTTCCTTTTCCGCACCTGTAAACTTTGATTATCTATGATTTGGTTCTTTGATTGGTTTCCGTGCGCGATGACTCGACCAGACGCAAGATTGAATTTATTTATTTATTTACTGCTTAAGTTGAGGAGGTGTTTTTTTTTTCCTTTTTTAAAAACTGGTCACGTGCTTTCAAACAAAAACAGAAAAACAAAAGATACGTGGTAACTTTGTGCTCGGTACAGCCAGGATGTGATGCAATCATGATGTGATATTCTGACCACTTTTGACGCGAGGTGGGGGCAACACTGAGGGATTAATTGTAATCGGGGAACGATGGACTTAACGACCACTTAAGGTGCAGGGAGCAGGATCAGCGGGAAAGTGCGCCTTCCATTGCTGCCCAACCGCTCAGTGTTTTCATCCGATCTGCATCTCACTTTACACTCTGGGTCTCTTGGGCTTCGTGGGGCAAGAGGTGGGAGTGAGTCTCGAGGCTGCGCCGGTCGAAGGCGTCAGGCAGTCACGAGTGGACCAACATCACGCGTCAACGGTTTAAGCGCGTGTTTTCCCGGCTCTGCGATTAGGTCGCCAAACCTCCAGGATTGCCCCTGGAGTCTCCAGGAGTCGAAGGTCAATCTCCAGGACCCGAGCAACGCCTGGGAGAAAAATCAGAGGGGGCGTTCAAAAATTTTGTGATTTCTTTTCATTTTTCTTTCAACGCTTTTGTTTGTTAGTTGTAAAAGTATCGGTGATGGGGAATCTAGGCTGTTTGACTGACGGTCAAGAAATATCCAATCAGGTAAACCAAGAGTCTGTTCGCTTTCCGATTGGCTGTAAGAAGGCGGGGCGCCGGGCGGATGGACGTGTTGGGCGACCAATGGCGGGAGTGTGGGGGGCGGGGTGTTTGGAGGCAGCAGGTCATGTGACGACACCTCCAGTGGCATGGCGACCGTGAAAGCCTGTTACAAGCACTCTGACACAAGCAAGAGCATATTATTAGTCTGGTGACTATTAGAGGTTCATTTCTTGCATTCAGTGAGCAGCTCGTGGGTTTGAGTCTGACCAGTGTCCATTAGTGTTGGATTTGCTCAGCTCATCGCTCCCGGTTCAAAACCAGTGACGCCATTTTTTTTTACTTAGCCTGGGCTACCTGTGCTCTGAGTGTGTATCCCTGTGATACTCATAAGAACATAAGAATTAGGAGTGGGAGTAGGCCTTACGGCCCCTCGAGCCTGCTCCGCCATTCACGAAGATCATGGCTGATCTTCGACCTCAGCTCCACTTTCCTGCTTTATCTCCATATCCCTTGATTCCGCTAGAGTCCAATAATCTATCGATCTCGGCCGTGAATATACTCATCGACTGAGCATCCACAGCCCTCTGGGGCAGAGAATTCCAAAGATTCCCAACCCTCTGAGTGAAGAAATTTCTCCTCATCTTGTTCCAAAATGACCGACCCCTTATCCTGAGACTCTGCCCCCTAGGTTCTAGACACTCCAGCCAGAGGAAACAACCTCTCAGCATCTACCCTGTCAATCCCCCTCAGAATTTGATTTTAGAAGAATGAGATCACCTCTCATTCTTCTAAACTCCAGAGAGTATAGATCCAATCTGCTCAATCTCTCATGCTCCAGGTGTTCCCTGTGATACTCGTGCTCTGAGTGTGTTTCACTGTGATACTCATGCCCTGAGTGTGTTCCCCTGGTGTACTCGTGCTCTGAGTGTGTTCCCCTGGTGTACTCGTGCTCTGAGTGTGTTCCCCTGGTGTACTCGTGCTCTGAGTGTGTTTCTCTGGGGTACTCGTGCTTTGAGTGTGTTCCCCTGTGGTACTCGTGCTCCAAGTGTGTTTCTCTGGGGTACTCGTGCTCTGAGTGTGTTTCCCTGTGGTACTCGTGCTCCGAGTGTGTTTCCCTGTGGTACTCGTGCTCCGAGTGTGTTTCCCTGTGGTACTCGTGCTCTGAGTGTGTTTCTCTGGGGTACTCGTGCCCTGAGTGTGTTCCCCTGGGGTACTCGTGCTCCGACTGCCTTTTCCTGTGGTACCAATTACCAATCTAGCTGAAGGCTGCTCATTTGTTTTAACATATTCACGCACACAATTTTACAAATTCTCTTAAAGTTGGAGTTGTCAGCACACAAAGCTGAAATACACGAGTTTAAAAAAAAGGTTATTTGCAAATAAATAATAGCATTGTGCAATAAGTGTTAACAGTGCAACTTGTATAAATGAATAACGTCTGTAAAGGATCAGTCAGCCTTTGTAAGAATGGCTCTTGATTCAGCTCAAGTCTCTGTGAAATGGTGAGCAATTCTCTTGGTCAGTTCCGCCAGAGCTGTGGTACTCGTGCACCGAGTGTGTTTCTCTGTGGTACTCGTGCTCTGAGTGTGTTTCCCTGTGATACTCGTGCTCCGAGTGTGTTTCTCTGTGGTATTCGTGCTCCGAGTGTGTTTCCCTGTGATACTCGTGCTCCGAGTGTGTTTCCCTGCGACACTCGTGCTCCAAGTGTGTTTCCCTGTGGTACTCGTGCTCCGAGTGTGTTTCCCTGTGGTACTCGTGCTCCGAGTGTGTTTCCCTGTGGTACTCGTGCTCCGAGTGTGTTTCCCTGGGGTACTCGTGCTCCGAGTGTGTTTCTCTGGGGTACTCGTGCTCTGAGTGTGTTTCCCTGTGGTACTTGTGCTCCGAGTGCGTTTCCCTGTGACACTCGTGCTCTGAGTGTGTTTCCGTGTGACACTCGTGCTCTGAATGTGTTTCCCTGTGGTACTCGTGCTCTGAGTGTGTTTCCCTGTGGTACTCGTGCCCTGAGTGTGTTTCCCTGTTATACACGTGCTCTGAGTGTGTTTCTCTGTGATACTCGTGCTCCGAGTGTGTTTCCCTGTGACACTCGTGCTCCGAGTGTGTTTACCTGTGGTACTCGTGCTCCGAGTGTGTTTCCCTGTGACACTCGTGCTCCGAGTGTGTTTACCTGTGGTACTCGTGCTCCGAGTGTGTTTCCCTGTGATACTCGTGCTCCGAGTGTGTTTCCCTGTGATACTCGTGCCCCGAGTGTGTTTCCCTGTGATACTCGTGCTCCGAGTGTGTTTCCCTGTGATACTCGTGCTCTGAGTGTGTTTCCCTGTGATACTCGTGCTCCGAGTGTGTTCACCTGTGGTACTCGTGCTCCGAGTGTGTTTACCTGTGGTACTCGTGCTCCGAGTGTGTTTACCTGTGGTACTCGTGCTCCGAGTGTGTTTACCTGTGGTACTCGTGCTCCGAGTGTGTTTTTCTGTGCTGTGCTATGAATAATGGCCAACCATTGATCTGGACAATGTCAACATAACTTGTTCTGTCCTATAACCCAATGCCTCAGATTCATATTAGCACCTAATTTGTTGTATTGATGTTGTTTTACCGCCCAGCTGCTTTGAAATGTATGATCAATGATCGCTCCCAAATCTTTTTTCTGTTTTAGCTACTATCAGTGAAGAAGCTTCAAAAAGGATCCTTTTGGTGTTGAACACATTTACTGTTACTCCTTGTGCACCTCACTCAGCATTTACATCCACGTGACAATCTATCTGCCATCTCTTAGCTCATCTACTTCAGTCTCTCTGACGACCATAATCTCTACTGGCCATGTAACAACCGGATTGTCGTAAAAACCCATCTGGTTCACTAATGATCTTTAGGGAAGGAAATCTGCCGTCATTACCCGGTCTGGCCTATATGTGGCTCCAGACCCACACTAACGTGGTCGACTTTTAACTGCCCTCTGAGATGGCCTAGCAAGCCACTCAGTTGTATCAAACCACTACGACAAATTATAATAAGAATAAAACCGGACGGACCATCCGACATCGACCTCGGCATCGGGTTCGGACACTACAAAGGCACACCTAGCCCAGTCGACCCTGCAAAGTCCTCCTCGCTAACACCTGGGGACTTGTAGAATCATAGAAATTTACAGCACAGAAGGAGGCCATTCAGCCCATCGTGTCCGTGCCGATCGAAAAAGAGCTATCCAGCCTAATCCCACTTTCCAGCTCTTGGTCCGTAGCCCTGTAGGTTACGGCACTTCAAGTGCACATCCAAGTACTTTTTAAATGTGATGAGGGTTTCTGCCTCTACCACTCTTTCAGGCAGTGAGTTCCCGACCCCCACCACCCTCTGGGTGAAAAAAGTTCTCCTCAACTCCCCTCTAATCCTTCTACCAATTACTTTAAATCTCTGCCCCCTGGTTATTGAGCTCTCTGCTGAGGGAAATAGGTCCTTCCTGTCCACTCTATCCGGGCCCCTCATTATTTTATACACCTCAATTAAATCTCCCCTCAGCCTCCTCTGTTCCAAAGAAAACAGCCCCAGCCTATCCAATCTTTCCTCATCGCTAAAATACTCCAGCCCAGGCAACATCCTCATAAATCTCTGTATATTCTCTAGTGCAATCACATCTTTCCTGTAATGTGGTGACCAGAACTGCATGCAGTATTCTAGCTGTGGCCTAACTAGTGTTTTCTACAGTTCAAGCATAACCTCCCTGCTCTTATATTCTATGACTCGGCTAATAAAGGAAAGTATCCCGTATGCCTTCTTAACCACCTTATTTACCTGTCCTGCTACCTTCAGGGATCTGTGGACAAGCACGCCAAGGTCCCTCTGATCTTCTGCACTTCTCAGTATCCTACCAATTATTTTGAATTCCCCTGCCTTGTTAGCCCTTCCCAAATGCATTTCCTGGGATTGAATTCTATTTGCCACTTTTCTGTCCACCTGAACAGTCCATTGATATCTTCCTGCAGTCTACAGCTTTCTTCCTCACTATCAACCACAAGGCCAGTTTTTGTATCATCTGCAAACTTCTTAATCATGACCCCTACATTGAAATCTAAATCATTGATATATACCACAAAAAGGAATTGTGCCAAAATTGGGAGAGCTGTCCCACAGACTAGTCAAGCAACAGCCTGACATAGTCATACTCACAGAATCATACCTTTCAGCCAATGTCCCAAACTCCTCCATCACCATCCCTAGGTATGTCCTGTCCCACTGGCAGGACCGACCCACCAGGGGTGGTGGCACAGTGGTATACAGTTCAGGAGGGAGTGGCCCTGGGAGTGCTCAACATTGACTCTGGACCCCATGAAATCTCATGGCTTCAGGTCAAGCATGGACAAGGAAACCTCCTGCTGATTACCACCTACTGCCCTCCCTCAGCTGATGAATCAGTACTCCTCCGTGTTGAACATTACTTGGAAGAAGCACTGAGAGTACCAAGTGCACAGAATGTACTCTGGGTGGGGGACTTCAATGTCCATCACCAAGAGTGGCTCGGTAGCACCACTACTGACCGAGCTGGCCAAGACCTGAAGGACATAGCTGCCAGTCTGGGCCTGCGACAGGTGGTGAGAGAACCAACACGAGGGAAGAACCTACTTGACCTCGTCCTCACCAATCTCCCTGTCGCAGATGCATCTGTCCATGACAGTATTGGTAGGAGTGACCACCGCACAGTCATTGTGGAGACAAAGTCCCGTCTTCACACTGAGGACACCCTCCATCGTGTTGTGTGGCACTACCACCGTGCTAAATTAGATAGATTCAGAACAGATATAGCAGTTCGAAACTGGGCATCCATGAGGAGGAGGCTCCATGAATATCCCCATCCTCAATGATGACAGAGCCCAACACCTGAGTGCAAAAGACAAGGCTGAAGCGTTTGCAACCATCTTCAGCCAGAAATGTTGAGTGGATGATCCACCATGGCCCACTCCTGAGGTCCACACCATCACAGAAGCCAGTCTTCAGCCAAATCAATTCACTCCAAATGGTATCAAGTCTTCAGCCAAATCAATTCACTCCACATGGTATCAAGAAATGGCTGAGCGCACTGGATACAGCAAAGGCTATGGGCCCTGACAACATCCCGGCTGTGGTGCTGAAGACTTGTGCTCCAGAACAAGCCACGCCTCTAGCCAAGCTGTTCCAGTACAGCTACAACACTGGCATCTACCCGACAATGTGGAAAACTGCCCAGGTATGTCCTGTCCACAAAAAGCAGGACAAATCTAATCTGGCCAATTACCGCCCCATCAGCCTACTTTCAATCATCAGCAAAGTGATGGAAGGTGTCGTCGACAGTGTTATCAAGCGGCACTTACTCACCAAAAACCTGCTCACCGATGCTCAATTTGGGTTCTGCCAGGACCACTCAGCTCCAGACCTCATTACAGCCTTGGTCCAAACATGGACAAAAGAGCTGAATTTCAGAGGTGAGGTGAGAGTGACTGCCCTAGACATCAAGGCAGCATTTGACCGAGTGTAGCATCAAGGAGCCCTAGAAAACTGAAATCAATGGGAATCGGGGGGAAAACTCTCCACTGGCTGGAGTCATACCCAGCACAAAGGAAGATGGTTGTGGTGGTTGGAGGCCAATCATCTCAGGCCCAGGTCATCATCAAGTATCATCTACAAGATGCGCCTCCCAAGCCCGCGACCTCTTCCACCTAGAAGGACAAGGGCAGCAGGCGCATGGGAACACCACCACCTCCAGGTTCCCCTCCAAGTCACACACCATCCTGACTTGGAAATATATCGGCCGTTCCTTCATCGTCGCTGGGTCAAAATCCTGGAACTCCCTCCCTAACAGCACTGTGGGAGCAACTTCACCACACGGACTGCCGCGGGCCAAGAAGGCGGCTTACCACCACCTTCTCAAGGACATTTAGGGATGGGCAATAAATGCTGGCCTTGCCAGCGACGCCCACATCCCATGAATGAATTTTTAAAAAATGCCCGAGGAACATCACTGGTAGCTTTTTCTCAGGCAGAGAAGTTTCCATTTATTTGCAACTCTGAGTGTGTTTCCCTGTGGTCCTTGTGCTCCGAGTGTGTTTCCCTGTGGTACTCGTGCTCTGAGTGTGTTTCCCTGTGGTACTCGTGCTCTGAGTGTGTTTCCCTGTGGTACTCGTGCTCTAAGTGTGTTTCCCTGTGGTACTCGTGCTCCGAGTGTGTTTCCCTGTGGTACTCGTGCTCTAAGTGTGTTTCCCTGTGGTACTCGTGCTCTGAGTGTGTTTCCCTGTGGTACTCGTGCTCTAAGTGTGTTTCCCTGTGGTACTCGTGCTCTGAGTGTGTTTCCCTGTGGTACTCGTGCTCTGAGTGTGTTTCCCTGTGGTACTCGTGCTCTGAGTGTGTTTCCCTGTGGTACTCGTGCTCTGAGTGTGTTTCCCTGTGGTACTCGTGCTCTGAGTGTGTTTCCCTGTGGTACTCGTGCTCTGAGTGTGTTTCCCTGTGGTACTCGTGCTCTGAGTGTGTTTCCCTGTGGTACTCGTGCTCTAAGCGTCTTTCTCTCTGGTACCTCGCTCGACCCCTCCACTGCCTCTGATTTGTCACGCTGCTTCTCCACCATCTAGCATTGGATGAGCAGAAACTTTCTCCAATTAAATATTGGGAAGACCAAAGCTATTTTCTTCACCCCCCCGCCAACCCTCCCACCACCACAAACACCATTCCCGAGCCACTAGCTCCATCCCGTTCCTGGCCACTGATGCTGAATCAGACTGTTCGCAACCTTGGCATTCTATTTGACTCTGAGTTGAGCTGAGCACCCCATATCCTTTCCATCACCAAGACCACCTACATCCACCTCCGTATAATCACCCGTCTCTGCCCTTGCCGCATCTCATCTGCTGCTGAAACCCTCATCCATGCCATTGTTACCTCTGGATGTGACTATCTCAATGGTCTCCTGGCTAGCCTCCCATCTTCCACCTTCAGTAAACTTGATCTCATTCAAAACTCTGCTGCCCGTGACCTAACTCGCAACAAGTCCCGTTCACCCATCACCCCTGTTCGCGTTGCCCGAAATTGGCTCTTGGTCCACCAATGCCTCAGATTTCAAATTCTCATCCTTGTGTTAAAATCCCTCCATGGCCTCGCCCCCTCCCTATCTCTGTAGCCCCCTCCAGCCCCACAACCCTCCCAGATCTCTGTGTTCCTCCAACTCTGGCCTCTTGTGCATCTCCCACTTCCTTCACTCCACCATTGGTGGCCGTGCCCTCAGCTCTCTCGGCCTTAAGCTCTGAAATTCCCTCCCTTAACCTCTCCGCCTCTCTACCTCTCCCTCCTCCTTTAAGACGCTCCTCAAAACCTACCTCTTTGACCAAGCTTTTGGTCACCTGTCCTAATGTCTCCTTCTGTGGCTCGGTGTCAAATTTTGTCTGATAATCGCTCCTGTGAAGCACCTTGGGATGTTTTACTATGTTAAAGGCGCTATAGAAATACGAGTTGTTTTTGGTACTCGTGCTCCGAGTGTGTTTCCCTGTGGTACTCGTGCTCTGAGTGTGTTTCCCTGTGGTACTCGTGCTCTGAGTGTGTTTCCCTGTGGTACTCGTGCTCTGAGTGTGTTTCCCTGTGGTACTCGTGCTCTGAGTGTGTTTCCCTGTGGTACTCGTGCTCTGAGTGTGTTTCCCTGTGGTACTCGTGCTCTGAGTGTGTTTCCCTGTGGTACTCGTGCTCTGAGTGTGTTTCCCTGTGGTACTCGTGCTCTGAGTGTGTTTCCCTGTGGTACTCGTGCTCTAAGCGTCTTTCTCTCTGGTACCTCGCTCGACCCCTCCACTGCCTCTGATTTGTCACGCTGCTTCTCCACCATCTAGCATTGGATGAGCAGAAACTTTCTCCAATTAAATATTGGGAAGACCAAAGCTATTTTCTTCACCCCCCCGCCAACCCTCCCACCACCACAAACACCATTCCCGAGCCACTAGCTCCATCCCGTTCCTGGCCACTGATGCTGAATCAGACTGTTCGCAACCTTGGCATTCTATTTGACTCTGAGTTGAGCTGAGCACCCCATATCCTTTCCATCACCAAGACCACCTACATCCACCTCCGTATAATCACCCGTCTCTGCCCTTGCCGCATCTCATCTGCTGCTGAAACCCTCATCCATGCCATTGTTACCTCTGGATGTGACTATCTCAATGGTCTCCTGGCTAGCCTCCCATCTTCCACCTTCAGTAAACTTGATCTCATTCAAAACTCTGCTGCCCGTGACCTAACTCGCAACAAGTCCCGTTCACCCATCACCCCTGTTCGCGTTGCCCGAAATTGGCTCTTGGTCCACCAATGCCTCAGATTTCAAATACTCATCCTTGTGTTAAAATCCCTCCATGGCCTCGCCCCCTCCCTATCTCTGTAGCCCCCTCCAGCCCCACAACCCTCCCAGATCTCTGTGTTCCTCCAACTCTGGCCTCTTATGCATCTCCCACTTCCTTCACTCCACCATTGGTGGCCGTGCCCTCAGCTCTCTCGGCCTTAAGCTCTGAAATTCCCTCCCTTAACCTCTCCGCCTCTCTACCTCTCCCTCCTCCTTTAAGACGCTCCTCAAAACCTACCTCTTTGACCAAGCTTTTGGTCACCTGTCCTAATGTCTCCTTCTGTGGCTCGGTGTCAAATTTTGTCTGATAATCGCTCCTGTGAAGCACCTTGGGATGTTTTACTATGTTAAAGGCGCTATAGAAATACGAGTTGTTTTTGGTACTCGTGCTCCGAGTGTGTTTCCCTGTGGTACTCGTGCTCTGAGTGTGTTTCCCTGTGGTACTCGTGCTCTGAGTGTGTTTCCCTGTGGTACTCATGCTCCGAGTGTGTTTCTCTGTGATACTCGTGCTCTGAGTGTGTTTCCCTGTGGTACTCGTGCTCCGAGTGTGTTTCCCTGTGGTACTCGTGCTCCGAGTGTGTTTCTCTGTGATACTCGTGCTCTGAGTGTGTTTCCCTGTGGTACTCGTGCTCTGAGTGTGTTTCCCTGTGATTCTCGTGCTCTGAGTGTGTTTCCCTGTGGTACTCGTGCTCCGAGTGTGTTTCTCTGTGATACCCGTGCTCTGAGTGTGTTTCTCTGTGGTACTCGTGCTCTGAGTGTGTTTCCCTGTGGTATTCGTGCTCCGAGTGTGTTTCACTGTGGTACTCGTGCTCCGAGTGTGTTTCTCTGTGGTACTCGTGCTCTGAGTGTGCTTCCCTGTGATTCTCGTGCTCTGAGTGTGTTTCCCTGTGGTACTCGTGCTCTGAGTGTGTTTCTCTGTGGTACTCGTGCTCTGAGTGTGTTTCCCTGTGGTACTCGTGCTCCGAGTGTGGTACCCTGGGGTACTCGTGCTCCGAGTGTGTTTTATGAAAGGGAAATCGTGTTTGACAAATTTGCTAGAGTTCTTTGAGGATGTAACAAACAGGGTGGATAAAGGGGAACCAGTAGGTGTCGTGTATTTGGATTTCCAGAAGGCATTCGTTGAGGTGCCACATAAAAGGTTACTGCACAAGATATGAGCTCACGGGGTTGGGGGTAATATATTGGCATGGATAAGGGATTGGCTAACTAACAGAAAACAGAGAGTTGCGATAAATGGGTAATTTTCCGGTTGGCAATCAGTAACTAGTGGGGTGCCACAAGGATCAGTGCTGGGGCCTCAACTATTTACAATTTACATTAATACTTGGATGAAGGGACCGAGTGTACTGTAGCCAAATTTGCTGATGATTCAAAGATAGGTGGGTTAGCAAGTTGTGAGGAGGACACAAAGGGCTGGATTTTGAATGACCCATGGAGTCGGGTTTGGAGGCGTGTGGGGGGTTAAATTTGCGGGGTCGGGGTTTTCGACCCCATCCCGACTCCATCCCGCCTCCACGCAATTTTGACAGAATCAGTCACGGGGTTCCCGACTCCATCCCGCCTTCAAGAGGCGGGAGAGGCCATTAAAGCCCTTAACAAGCTCTAAATTGGCTCTGTAATGCTATTTTGAAACGTTTTAGCTAGTTTAACCCTTTTCTGACGTGAGGCACGCCTGATGTGAAACACTCCAGTGAAACCTGGCAGGAGCACAAATGGATAGCTGACTATCGGCTGCAGGTCCACTATTACAACGGAGATGTGATGAAGGTAGTAGTAGTATTAGGTCTGAACGCTGCCTCTGATGCTGCTGCATTGAATGTCTTCAGAGACCGCCGGGGAGGACTTGATTGGCCAAAAAATTCTCTCTCTCTCTCTCTCTCTCTCGTCCTCTCTCACCAACAGTCTCTGAGACTAGGCAGTCAGCAATGATGACATCATCAGAGGCGACTTTCAGACTGAAAACACTAATTAGTTCATGGGTTCCCACATGCTCCAACTCAATTGCCCAATTAAGTGAAAATTGCATCAGGCACCCACATTAATCTGGAGTCGGGGGGGGAAACACGAAATGCGGATTACACGACCCCAACCCGACCCCAAGACAAAATCCAGCCCAAAGAATCTGCAAAGGGATCTCGATAGGTTAAGTGAGTGGGCAAAAATTTGGCAGATGGAGTATAATGTGTGAAAATGTGAGGTTAGCCACTTTGAAAGGAGAATGAAAAAGCAAATTATTATTTTTTGGAGTGAGACTACAAATTGCTGCGGTACAGAGGGATCTGGGGGTCTTAGTACATGAAACACAAAGGGCTGGATTTTCAATGACCCGTGGAGTTGGGTTTGGAGGCGGGGGGGGGGGGTTAAAGTTGCAGATTCGGGGGTCCCGCCCCCATCCCGCCTCCAACCTGCCTCCATGCCAGTTTCTCTGGCGGCGGATACCCGACCTGGTCTGAGACCCGACTCCCCGAGGCGGGAAGGGATTAGTGACAATTAACTGGCTGTTAACAGGCAGTTAACAGGCAGTTTTTTGCATAATCCCTATTTTCAAAAGAAAAGTGTGCGCTTCCCGACAGGTGGCAACCACTCCAAGTTATCGGGGCGGGCCGTGGGTCTGCAGGGGTTGGAGGGGTCGATATGTCCGGTGGGCAGGTGAGTGATGGGTGCATGTGTGCAGAGGTAAGTGTGTAAGGTAAGTGCTAAGTGTTGGAAAAAGTTTTACTTACCTTAACTTCCTCCTGCAGGTGTCAGCCCTTCAGTTCTCGGGAGTCAGAAATCTCACCGGCACAGAAAGCAGGAAAGCCGTGGACCTATCAAAAACAGCAGCCTTCTGTTTTCTGTGCTGGAATGATTTCTAACTCAGCCTGAGAGGAAGGACTGAAGTTAGAAATCATATTGTCAGTGTTTGACAGCTTCACAGAGCTGTCAAACGCTGATATTTCATCTGTCAAAAGCTCTTGACAGATGAAATGTCAATCTGTGACGTCACCTGTTGCCGGGGGGCCCTTAATTGGCCTGCTGAGCCCACTGGGCGGGCTCAACAAGGTCAATCAAGGGAAAATACAGTGGGTTGGCCACATCTCGATGGAGGCGGGTTCACAAGCCAGAATGTGTGATTCCCGACCCCAACCTGACCCCAGATTCAAAATCCAGCCCAAAAGGTTAGCATGCAGGTACAGCAAGTAATTAGGAAGGCTAATGGAATGTTGGCCTTTATTGCAAGGGGTATGGAGTATAAAAGTAGGGAAGTTCTGATGCAACTTTACAGGGCGCTGGTGAGACCACACCTGGAGTACTGTGTACAATTTTGGTCTCCATATTTAAGGAAGGATGTACTTGCATCGGAGGCAGTGCAGAGAAGGTTCACTCGGTTGATTCCGGAGATGAAGGGGTTGTCTTATGAGGAAAGGTTGAGCAGGCTGGGCCTATACTCATTGGAGTTTAGAAGAATGAGAGGTGATCTTATTGAAACATATAAGATTCTGAGGGGGATTGACAGGGTGGATGCAGAGAGGATGTTTCCCCTAGTGGGGGTATCTAGAACTAGGGGTCATAGTTTCAGAATAAGGGGTCACCCATTTAAGACGGAGATGAGGAGGAATTTCTTCTCTGAGGGTCGTGAATCTTTGGAATTCTCTACCCCAGAGAGCTGTGGAGCCGGAGTCATTGAATATATTCAAGGCGGAGATTGACAGATATTTGAACTACAAGGGAGTCAAGGGGTATGGGGAAGAGCGGGAAAGTGGTGTTGAGACCAAGATTGGATCAGCCATGATCTTATTGAATGGCGGAGCAGGCTCGAGGGGCCGATTGGCCGACACCT
Organism: Squalus acanthias; assembly: GCA_030390025.1. Classification (NCBI taxonomy): domain Eukaryota; kingdom Metazoa; phylum Chordata; class Chondrichthyes; order Squaliformes; family Squalidae; genus Squalus; species Squalus acanthias. The sequence goes on along the minus strand of CM059445.1, from coordinate 4,805,782 downwards.
GCTCCTGTTTCTTATGTTCATATGTTCTTATGTGTTTCCCTGTGGTACTCATGATCCAAGTGTGTTTCCCTGTGGTACTCATCTCTGAGTGTGTTTCCCTGTGGTACTCGTGCTCTGAGTGTGTTTCCCTGTGAGACTCGTGCTCCGAGTGTGTTTCCCTGTGGTACTCGTGCTCCGAGTGTGTTTTCCTGTGGTACTCGTGCCCTTAGTGTGTTTCCGGGTGGTACTCGTGCTCTGAGTGTGTTTCCCTGTGGTACTCGTGCTCTGAGTGTGTTTCCCTGTGAGACTCGTGCTCCGAGTGTGTTTCCCTGTGGTACTCGTGCTCCGAGTGTGTTTTCCTGTGGTACTCGTGCCCTTAGTGTGTTTCCGGGTGGTACTCGTGCTCTGAGTGTGTTTCCCTGTGAGACTCGTGCTCCGAGTGTGTTTCCCTCTGGTACTCGTGCTCTGAGTGTGTTTCCCTGTGAGTACTCGTGATCCAAGTGTTTTTCTCTGTGGTACTCGTGCTCCGAGTGTTTTTCCCTGTGATACTCGTGCTCTGAGTGTGTTTCCCTGTGATACTCGTGCTCCGAGTGTTTTTCCCTGTGTGCTCGTGACCTGAGTGTGTTTCTCTGGGGTACTCGTGCTCCGAGTGTGTTTCCCTGTGATACTCGTGCTCTGTGTGTGTTTCTCTGGGGTACTCATGCTTTGATTGTGTTTCCCTGTGGTACTCGTGCCCTGAGTGTGTTTCTCTGGGGTACTCGTGCTCCGTGTGTGTTTCCTTGTGGTACTCGTGCGCCGAGTGTGTTTCCCTGTGATACTCGTGCGCCGAGTGTGTTTCCCTGTAGTACTCGTGCTCCGAGTGTGTTTCCCTGTTGTACTCGTGCTCTGAGTGTGTTTTGCTGTGATACTCGTGCCCTTAGTGTGTTTCCCTGTGATACTTGTGCACCGAGTGTGTTTCCCTGTTGTACTCGTGCTCCGAGTGTTTTTCCCTGTGATACTCGTGCTCTGAGTGTGTTTCTCTGTGGTACTCGTGCTCCGAGTGTTTTTCCCTGTGATACTCGTGCTCTGAGTGTGTTTCTCTGTGGTACTCGTGCTCTGAGTGTGTTACCCTGTGATACTCGAGCTCTGAGTGTGTTTCTCTGTGGTACTCGTGCCCTTAGTGTGTTTCCCTGTGATACTCGTGCTCTGAGTGTGTTTCCCTGTGACACTCGTGCTCTGAGTGTGTTTCTCTGTGGTACTCGTGCCCTTAGTGTGTTTCCCTGTGATACTCGTGCTCCGAGTGTGTTTCTCTGTGGTACTCGTGCTCTGACTGTGTTTCTCTGTGGTACTCGTGCTCCGAGTGTATTTCCCTGTGATACTCGTGCTCTGAGTGTGTTTCTCTGTGGTACTCGTGCTCCGAGTGTTTTTCCCTGTGATACTCGTGCTCTGAGTGTGTTTCTCTGTGGTACTCGTGCTCTGAGTGTGTTACCCTGTGATACTCGAGCTCTGAGTGTGTTTCTCTGTGGTACTCGTGCCCTTAGTGTGTTTCCCTGTGATACTCGTGCTCTGAGTGTGTTTCCCTGTGACACTCGTGCTCCGAGTGTGTTTCCCTGTGGTACTCGTGCTCTGAGTGTGTTTCGCTGTGACACTCGTGCTCCGAGTGTGTTTCCCTGTGACACCCGTGCTCCGAGTGTGTTTCCCTGTGGTGCTCGTGCTCCGAGTGTGTTTCGCTGTGACACTCGTGCTCCGAGTGTGTTTCCCTGTGGTACTCGTGCTCTGAGTGTGTTTCCCTGTGGTCCTCGTGCTCTGAGTTTATTTCCCTGTTGTACTCGTGCTCTGAGTGTGTTTCCCTGTGATACTCGAGTTCTGAGTGTGTTTCTCTGTGGTACTCGTGCCCTTAGTGTGTTTCCCTGTGATACTCGTGCTCTGAGTGTGTTTCCCTGTGATACTCGAGTTCTGAGTGTGTTTCTCTGTGGTACTCGTGCTCTGAGTGCGTTTCCCTGTGGTACTCGTGCGCGAGTGTGTTTCCCTGTGACACTCGTGCTCCGAGTGTGTTTCCCTGTGGTACTTGTGCTCTGAGTGTGTTTCCCTGTGATACTCGTGCCCTTAGTGTGTTTCCCTGTCATAGTCGTGCTCTGTGTGTGTTTCTCTGGGGTACTCGTGCTCTGAGTGTGTTTCCTTGTGGTACTCGTGCGCCGAGTGTGTTTCCCTGTGATACTCGTGCGCCGAGTGTGTTTCCCTGTTGTACTCGTGCTCCGAGTGTGTTTCCCTGTTGTACTCGTGCTCTGAGTGTGTTTTGCTGTGATACTCGTGCCCTTAGTGTGTTTCCATGTGATACTTGTGCACCGAGTGTGTTTCCCTGTTGTAGTCGTGCTCGGAGTGTGTTTCCCTGTGGTACTCGTGCTCTGAGTGTGTTTCTCTGTGGTACTCGTGCTCCGAGTGTGTTTCCCTGTGATACTCAAGCTCTGAGTGTGTTTCTCTGTGGTACTCGTGACCTGAGTGTGTTTCTCTGGGGTGCTCGTGCTCCGAGTGTGTTTCCCTGTGGTACTCGTGCCCTGAGTGTGTTTCTCTGGGGTACTTGTGCTCTGAGTGTGTTTCTCTGTGGCACTCGTGCTCTGAGTGTGTTTCCCTGTGGTACTCGTGCTCCGAGTGTGTTTCCCTGTGGTACTCGTGGTCCGAGTGTGTTTCCCCTTGGTAATCGTGCTCCGAGTGTGTTTCTCTGTGGTACTCGTGCTCCGAGTGTGTTTTCCTGTGGTACTCGTGCCCTGAGTGTGTTTCTCTGTGGTACTCGTGCTCCGAGTGTGTTTTCCTGTGGTACTCGTGCTCCGAGTGTGTTTCTCTGTGGTACTCGTGCTCCGAGTGTGTTTTGCTGTGGTACTCGTGCTCCGAGTGTGTTTCCTTGTGGTACTCGTGCTCTGAGTGTGTTTCTCTGTGGTACTCGTGCTCCGAGTGTGTTTGTCTGGGTTAATCGTGCTCCGAGTGTGCTTCTCTGGGGTACTCGTGCTCCGAGTGTGTTTCTCTGTGATACTCGTGCTCCGAGTGTGTTTCCCTGTTGTACTCGTGCTCTGAGTGTGTTTTGCTGTGATACTCGTGCCCTTAGTGTGATTCCCTGTGATACTCGTGCACCGAGTGTGTTTCCCTGTTGTAGTCGTGCTCTGAGTGCGTTTCCCTGTGGTACTCGTGCTCCGAGTGTGTTTCCCTGTGATACTCGTGCTCTGAGTTTGTTTCTCTGTGGTACTCGTGCTCCGAGTGTTTTTCCCTGTGATACTCGTGCTCTGAGTGTGTTTCTCTGTGGTACTCGTGCTCTGAGTGTGTTTCCCTGTGATACTCGAGTTCTGAGTGTGTTTCTCTGTGGTACTCGTGCCCTTAGTGTGTTTCCCTGTGATACTCGTGCGCGAGTGTGTTTCCCTGTGACACTCGTGCTCCGAGTGTGTTTCCCTGTGGTACTTGTGCTCTGAGTGTGTTTCCCTGTGGTACTTGTGCTCTGAGTGTGTTTCCCTGTGGTACTCGTGCTCTGAGTGTGTTTCCCTGTGGTACTCGTGCTCTGAGTGTGTTTCCCTGTGGTCCTCGTGCTCCGAGTTTGTTTCCCTGTTGTACTCGTTCTTTGAGTGTGTTTCTCTGGGGTACTCGTGCTCCGAGTGTGTTTCCTTGTGCTACTCGTGCTCCGAGTGTATTTCCCCTTGGTAATCGTGCTCCGAGTGTGTTTCTCTGTGGTACTCGTGCCCTTAGTGTGTTTCCCTGTGATACTCGTGCGCGAGTGTGTTTCCCTGTGACACTCGTGCTCCGAGTGTGTTTCCGTGTGGTACTCGTGCTCCGAGTGTGTTTCCCTGTGGTACTTGTGCTCTGAGTGTGTTTCCCTGTGGTACTCGTGCTCTGAGTGTGTTTCCCTCTGGTACTCGTGCCCTGAGTGTGTTTCCCTGTGGTCCTCGTGCTCCGAGTTTGTTTCCCTGTTGTACTCGTGCCCTGAGTGTGTTTCTCTGGGGTACTCGTGCTCCGAGTGTGTTTTCCTGTGGTACTCGTGCCCTGAGTGTGTTTCTCTGGGGTACTCGTGCTCCGTGTGTGTTTCCTTGTGGTACTCGTGCGCCGAGTGTGTTTCCCTGTGATACTCGAGCTCTGAGTGTGTTTCTCTGTGGTACTCGTGCTCCGAGTGTGTTTCTCTGTGGTACTCGTGCTCCGAGTGTGTTTCCCTGTGGTACTCGTGCTCGGAGTGTGTTTCTCTGTGGTACTCGTGCTCTGACTGTGTTTCTCTGGGGTACTCGTGCTCCGAGTGTGTTTCCCTGTGACACTCGTGCTCGGAGTGTGTTTCGCTGTGGTACTCGTGCTCTGAGTGTGTTTCCCTGTGGTACTCGTGCTCCGAGTGTCTTTCCCTGTGACACTCATGCTCCGAGTGTGTTTCCCTGTGGTACTCGTGCCCTCAGTGTGTTTCCCTCTGGTACTCGTGCCCTGAGTGTGTTTCCCTGTGGTACTCGTGCTCTGAGTGTGTTTCTCTGTGGTACTCGTGCTCCAAGTTTGTTTCCCTGTGGTACTCGTGCTCTGAGTGTGTTTCTCTGGTGTACTCGTGCTCTGAGTGTGTTTCTCTGTGGTACTCGTGCTCCAAGTTTGTTTCCCTGTGGTTCTCGTGCTCTGACTGTGTTTCGCTGTTATACTCATGCGCCGAGTGTGTTTCCTTGTGGTACTCACGCTCTGAGTGTGTTTCCCTGTGATACTCGTGCTCTGAGTGTGTTTCCCTGTTGTACTCGTGCGCTGAGTTTGTTTCTCTGGGGTACTCGTGCTCCGAGTGTGTTTGTCTGGGTTAATCGTGCTCCGAGTGTGCTTCTCTGGGGTACTCGTGCTCCGAGTGTGTTTCTCTGTGATACTCGTGCTCCGAGTGTGTTTCCCTGTTGTACTCGTGCTCTGAGTGTGTTTTGCTGTGATACTCGTGCCCTTAGTGTGTTTCCCTAGGATACTTGTGCACCGAGTGTGTTTCCCTGTTGTAGTCGTGCTCTGAGTGCGTTTCCCTGTGGTACTCGTGCTCTGAGTGTGTTTCTCTGTGGTACTCGTGCTCTGACTGTGTTTCTCTGTGGTACTCGTGCTCCGAGTGTGTTTCCCTGTGATACTCGAGCTCTGAGTGTGTTTCTCTGTGGTACTCGTGCTCCGAGTGTGTTTCCCTGTGATACTCGTGCTCTGAGTGTGTTTCTCTGTGGTACTCGTGCTCCGAGTGTGTTTCCCTGTGATACTCAAGCTCTGAGTGTGTTTCTCTGTGGTACTCGTGCCCTTAGTGTGTTTCCCTGTGATACTCGTGCTCTGAGTGTGTTTCTCTGTGGTACTCGTGCCCTTAGTGTGTTTCCCTGTGATACTCGTGCGCGAGTGTGTTTCCCTGTGGTACTCGAGCCCTGAGCGTGTTTCCCTGTGGTAATCGTGCTCCGAGTGTGTTTCCCTCTGGTGCTCGTGCTCCGAGTGTGTTTCCCTGTGGTGCTCGTGACCTGAGTGTGTTTCTCTGGGGTACTTGTGCTCTGAGTGTGTTTCTCTGTGGCACTCGTGCTCTGAGTGTGTTTCCCTGTGGTACTCGTGCTCCGAGTGTGTTTCTCTGTGGTACTCGTGCTCCGATGTGTTTTCCTGTGGTACTCGTGCCCCGAGTGTGTTTCTCTGGGGTACTCGTGCTCCGAGTGTGTTTCCCTGGGGTACTCGTGCTCCGAGTGTGTTTCCCTGTGGTCCGAGTGTGTTTCTCCTTGGTACTCGTGCTCCGAGTGTGTTTCCCCTTGGTAATCGTGCTCCGAGTGTGTTTCTCTGTGGTACTCGTGCTCCGAGTGTGTTTTCCTGTGGTACTCGTGCCCTGAGTGTGTTTCTCCGGGGTACTCGTGCTCCGAGTGTGTTTCCCTTTTGTACTCATGCTCCGAGTGTGTTTCCCTTTTGTACTCGTGCTCTGAGTGTGTTTTGCTGTGATACTCGTGCCATTAGTGTGTTTCCCTGTGATACTCGTGCACCGCGTGTGTTTCCCTGTTGTACTCGTGCTCTGAGTGCGTTTCCCTGTGGTACTCGAGCTCCGAGTGTGTTTCCCTGTGATACTCGTGCTCTGAGTGTGTTTCTCTGTGGTACTCGTGCCCTTAGTGTGTTTTCCTGTGATACTCGTGCGCCGAGTGTATTTCCCTGTTGTACTCGTGCTCCGAGTGTGTTTCGCTGTTGTACTCGTGCTCTGAGTGTGTTTTCCTGTGATACTCGTGCCCTTAGTGTGTTTCCCTGTGATACTTGTGCACCGAGTGTGTTTCCCTGTTGTACTCGTGCTCTGAGTGCGTTTCCCTGTGGTACTCGTGCTCTGAGTGTGTTTCCCTGTTGTACTCATGCTCCAAGTGTGTTTCTCTGGGGTACTCGTGCTCCGAGTGTGTTTCCCTGTGACACTCGTGCTCGGAGTGTGTTTCGCTGTGGTACTCGTGCTCTGAGTGTATTTCTCTGTGGTACTCGTGCTCCGAGTGTGTTTCCCTGTGACACTCATGCTCCGAGTGTGTTTCCCTGTGGTACTCGTGCTCTCAGTGTGTTTCCCTCTGGTACTCGTGCTCTGAGTGTGTTTCCCTGTGGTCCTCGTGCTCCGAGTGTGTTTCCCTGTGATACTCGTGCTCTGAGTGTGTTTCCCTGTTGTACTCGTGCTCTGAGTGTGTTTCTCTGGGGTACTCGTGCTCCGAGTGTGTTTCTCTGGGTTAATCGTGCTCCGAGTGTGCTTCTCTGGGGTACTCGTGCTCCGAGTGTGTTTCTCTGTGATACTCGTGCTCTGAGTGTGTTTCCCTGTGGTACTCGTGCCCTCAGTGTGTTTCCCTCTGGTACTCGTGCCCTGAGTGTGTTTCCCTGTGGTACTCGTGCTCTGAGTGTGTTTCTCTGGTGTACTCGTGCTCTGAGTGTGTTTCTCTGGGGTAATCGTGCTCTGAGTGTGTTTCTCTGTGGTACTCGTGCTCCGAGTGTGTTTCGCTGTTATACTCATGCGCCGAGTGTGTTTCCTTGTGGTACTCACGCTCTGAGTGTGTTTCCCTGTGATACTCGTGCTCTGAGTGTGTTTCCCTGTTGTACTCGTGCGCTGAGTTTGTTTCTCTGGGGTACTCGTGCTCCGAGTGTGTTTGTCTGGGTTAATCGTGCTCCGAGTGTGCTTCTCTGGGGTACTCGTGCTCCGAGTGTGTTTCTCTGTGATACTCGTGCTCTGAGTGTGTTTCCCTGTTGTACTCGTGCTCTGAGTGTGTTTTGCTGTGATACTCGTGCCCTTAGTGTGTTTCCCTGTGATACTTGTGCACCGAGTGTGTTTCCCTGTTGTAGTCGTGCTCTGAGTGTGTTTCTCTGTGGTACTCGAGCTCTGACTGTGTTTCTCTGTGGTACTCGTGCTCCGAGTGTGTTTCCCTGTGATACTCGTGCTCTGAGTGTGTTTCTCTGTGGTACTCGTGCTCTGAGTGTGTTTCCCTGTGATACTCGTGCCCTTAGTGTGTTTCCCTGTGATACTCGTGCGCGAGTGTGTTTCCCTGTGGGTACTCGTGCTCCGAGTGTGTTTCCCTGTGGTACTCGTGCTCTGAGTGTGTTTCCCTGTGGTCCTCATGCTCCGAGTTTGTTTCCCTGTTGTACTCGTGCTCTGAGTGTGTTTTCCTGTGATACTCGTGCTCCGAGTGTGTTTCCCTGTCATAGTCGTGCTCTGAGTGTGTTTCCCTGTCATAGTCGTGCTCTGTGTGTGTTTCTCTGGGGTACTCATGCTTTGATTGTGTTTTCCTGTGGTACTCGTGCTCCGAGTGTGTTTCCCTGTGGTCCTTGTGCTCTGAGTGTGTTTCTCTGTGATACTCGTGCTCTGAGTGTGTTTCCCTGTGGTCCTTGTGCTCTGAGTGTGTTTCTCTGTGATACTCGTGCCCTTAGTGTGTTTCCCTGTGGTCCTTGTGCTCTGAGTGTGTTTCCCTGTGGTACTCGTGCCCTGAGTGTGTTTCTCTGGGGTACTCGTGCTCTGAGTGTGTTTCTCTGGGGTACTCGTGCGCTGAGTGTGTTTCTCTGTGGGTACTCGTGCTCCGAGTGTGTTTCCCTGTTGTACTCGTGCCCTGAGTGTGTTTCTCTGGGGTACTCGTGCTCTGAGTGTGTTTCTCTGGGGTACTCGTGCGCTGAGTGTGTTTCTCTGTGATACTCGTGCTCCAAGTGTGTTTCCCTGTTGTACTCGTGCCCTGAGTGTGTTTCTCTGGGGTACTCGTGCTCTGAGTGTGTTTCTCTGGGGTACTCGTGCGCCGAGTGTGTTTCTCTGTGATACTCGTGCGCCGAGTGTGTTTCCCTGTTGTACTCGTGCTCTGAGTGTGTTTCTCTGTGGTACTCGTGCTCTGACTGTGTTTCTCTGTGGTACTCGTGCTCCGAGTGTGTTTCCCTGTGATACTCGTGCTCTGAGTGTGTTTCTCTGTGGTACTCATGCCCTTAGTGTGTTTCCCTGTGTTACTCGTGCTCTGAGTGTGTTTCTCTGTGGTACTCGTGCCCTTAGTGTGTTTCCCTGTGATACTCGTGCGCGAGTCTGTTTCCCTGTGGTACTCGAGCCCTGAGCGTGTTTCCCTGTGGTAATCATGCTCCGAGTGTGTTTCCCTCTGGTGCTCTTGCTCCGAGTGTGTTTCCCTGTGGTGCTCGTGACCTGAGTGTGTTTCTCTGGGGTACTCGTGAACAGAGTGTGTTTCTCTGTGACACTCGTGCTCTGAGTGTATTTCCCTGTGGTACTCGTGCTCCCGAGTGTGTTTCTCTGTGGTACTCGTGCTCCGAGTGTGTTTTCCTGTGGTACTCGTGCCCCGTGTGTGTTTCTCTGGGGTACTCGTGCTCCGAGTGTGTTTCCCTGTGATACTCGTGCTCTGAGTGTGTTTCTCTGTGGTACTCATGCCCTGAGTGTGTTTCTCTGGGGTACTCGTGCTCTGAGTGTGTTTCCCTGTGATACTCGTGCTCTGAGTGTGTTTCTCTGTGGTACTCATGCCCTGAGTGTGTTTCTCTGGGGTACTCGTGCGCCGAGTGTGTTTCCTTGTGGTACTCGTGCTCCGTGTGTGTTTCCCTGTTGTACTCGTGCTCTGAGTGCGTTTCCCTGTGGTACTCGTGCTCCGAGTGTGTTTCCCTGTGATACTCGTGCTCTGAGTGTGTTTCTCTGTGGTACTCGTGCCCTTAGTGTGTTTCCCTGTTGTACTCGTGCTCTGAGTGTGTTTCCCTGTTGTACTCATGCTCCGAGTGTGTTTCTCTGGGATACTCGTGCTCCGAGTGTGTTTCCCTGTGGTACTCGTGCTCTGAGTGTGTTTCCCTGTGGTACTCGTGAACAGAGTGTGTTTCCCTGTGGTCCTCATGCTCCGAGTTTGTTTCCCTGTTGTACTCGTTCTTTGAGTGTGTTTCTCTGGGGTACTCGTGCTCCGAGTGTGTTTCCCTGTGGTACTCGTGCTCTGAATGTGTTTTCCTGTGATACTCGTGCTCCGAGTGTGTTTCCTTGTGCAACACACGCTCTGAGTGTGTTTCCCTGTTGTACTCGTGCTCTGAGTGTGTTTCTCTGTTGTACTCGTGCTCTGAGTGTGTTTCTCTGGGTTAGTCGTTTTCCAAGTGTGTTTCCCTCTGGTGCTCGTGCTCCGAGTGTGTTTCCCTGTGGTGCTCGTGACCTGAGTGTGTTTCTCTGGGGTACTCGTGCTCCGAGTGTGTTTCCCTGTGGTACTCGTGCCCTGAGTGTGTTTCTCTGGGGTACTCGTGCTCTGAGTGTGTTTCTCTGTGGCACTCGTGCTCTGAGTGTGTTTCCCTGTGGTACTCGTGGTCCGAGTGTGTTTCTCTGGGGTACTCGTGCTCCGAGTGTGTTTCTCTGTGGTACTCGTGCTCCGAGTGTGTTTCCCTTTTGTACTCGTGCTCTGAGTGTGTTTTGCTGTGATACTCGTGCACCACGTGTGTTTCCCTGTTGTACTCGTGCTCTGAGTGCGTTTCCCTGTGGTACTCGTGCTCCGAGTGTGTTTCCCTGTGATACTCGTGCTCTGAGTGTGTTTCCCTGTGGTACTCGTGCGCCGAGTTTGTTTCCCTGTGGTACTCGTGCTCCGAGTGTGTTTCTCTGGGGTACTCGTGCTCTGAGTGTGTTTGTCTGGGGCACTCGTGCTCCGAGTGTGTTTCCCTGTGGTACTCGTGCTCTGAGTGTGTTTCTCTGGGGTACTCGTGCTCTGAGTGTGTTTCCCTGTGGCACTCGTGCTCCGAGTGTGTTTCCCTGTGGTACTCGTGCTCCGAGTGTGTTTCCCTGTGATACTCGTGCCCTTAGTGTGTTTCCCTGTGATAGTCGTGCGCCGAGTGTGTTTCCCTGTGGTACTTGTCCTCTGAGTGTGTTTCCCTGTGGTACTCGTGCTCCGAGTGTGTTTCCCTGTGACACTCGTGCTCCGAGTGTGTTTCTCTGGGGTACTCGTACTCCGAGTGTGTTTCCCTGTGGTACTCGTGCTCTGAGTGTGTTTTCCTGTGATACTCGTGAGCCGAGTGTGTTTCCTTGTGGTACTCACGCTCTGAGTGTGTTTCCCTGTGATTCTCGTGCTCTGAGTGTGTTTCCCTGTTGTACTCGTGCTCTGAGTGTGTTTCTCTGGGGTACTCGTGCTCCAAGTGTGTTTCTCTGGTTAATCGTGCTCCGAGTGTGCTTCTCTGGGGTACTCGTGCTCCGAGTGTGTTTCTCTGTGATACTCGTGCTCTGAGTGTGTTTCCCTGTGGTACTCGTGCTCTGAGTGTGTTTCCCTGTGGTACTCGTGTACTGAGTGTGTTTCACTGTGGTACTCGTGCTCTGAGTGTGTTTCTCTGGGTTACTCGTGCTCCGAGTGTGTTTCCCTGTGGTAATCGTGCTCCGAGTGTGTTTCCCTGTGGTGCTCGTGACCTGAGAGTGTTTCTCTGGGGTACTCGTGATCCAAGTGTGTTTTTCTAGGGTACTCGTGCTCCGAGTGTGTTTCCGTTTGGTACTCGTGCTCCAAGTGTGTTTCCTTGAGGTACTCATGCTCTGAGTGTGTTTCCCTGTGAGACTCATGCTCCGAGTGTGTTTCTCTGGGGTACTCGTGCTCCGAGTGTGTTTCTCTGGGGTACTCGTGCGCTGAGTGTGTTTCATTGTGGGTACTCGTGCTCCGAGTGTGTTTCCCTGTGGTATTCGTGCTCTGAGTGTGTTTCCCTGTGGTACTCGTGCTCTGAGTGTGTTTCCTTGTGGTACTCGTGCTCCAAGTTTGTTTCCCTGTGGTACTCGTGCTCTGAGTGTGTTTCTCTGGTGTACTCGTGCTCTGAGTGTGTTTCTCTGTGAGTACTCGTGCTCCGTGTGTGTTTCCTTGTGGTACTCGTGCTCCGAGTGTGTTTCCTTGTGGTACTCGTGCTCTGAGTGTGTTTCTCTGTGATACTCGTGCGCCGAGTGTGTTTCCCTGTTGTACTCGTGCTCCGAGTGTGTTTCGCTGTTGTACTCGTGCTCTGAGTGTGTTTTCCTGTGATACTCGTGCCCTTAGTGTGTTTCCCTGTGATACTTGTGCACCGAGTGTGTTTCCCTGTTGTACTCGTGCTCTGAGTGCGTTTCCCTGTGGTACTCGTGCTCTGAGTGTGTTTCCCTGTTGTACTCATGCTCCAAGTGTGTTTCTCTGGGGTACTCGTGCTCCGAGTGTGTTTCCCTGTGACACTCGTGCTCCGAGTGTGTTTCGCTGTGGTACTCGTGCTCTTAGTGTGTTTCCCTGTGGTACTCGTGCTCCGAGTGTGTTTCCCTGTGACACTCATGCTCCGAGTGTGTTTCCCTGTGGTACTCGTGCTCTGAGTGTGTTTCCCTCTGGTACTCGTGCTCTGAGTGTGTTTCCCTGTGGTCCTCGTGCTCCGAGTGTGTTTCCCTGTGATACTCGTGCTCTGAGTGTGTTTCCCTGTTGTACTCGTGCTCTGAGTGTGTTTCTCTGGGGTACTCGTGCTCCGAGTGTGTTTCTCTGTGATACTCGTGCTCTGAGTGTGTTTCCCTGTGGTACTCGTGCCCTGAGTGTGTTTCCCTGTGGTACTCGTGCCCTGAGTGTGTTTCCCTGTGGTACTCGTGCTCTGAGTGTGTTTCTCTGTGGTACTCGTGCTCCAAGTTTGTTTCCCTGTGGTACTCGTGCTCTGAGTGTGTTTCTCTGCGGTACTCGTGCGCTGAGTGTGTTTCTCTGTGAGAACTCGTGCTCCGTGTGTGTTTCCTTGTGATACTCGTGCGCCGAGTGTGTTTCCCTGTGGTAATCATGCTCTGAGTGTGTTTTCCTGTGGTAATCGTGCTCCGAGTGTGTTTCCCTGTTGTACTCGTGCTCTGAGTGTGTTTCTCTGGGTTACTCGTGCTCCGAGTGTGTTTCCCTGTGGTAATCATGCTCCGAGTGTGTTTTCCTGTGGTAATCGTGCTCCGAGTGTGTTTCCCTCTGGTGCTCGTGCTCCGAGTGTGTTTCCCTGTGGTACTCGAGCCTTGAGTGTGTTTCCCTGTGGTAATCGTGCTCCGAGTGTGTTTCTCTGTGGTACTCGTGCTCCAAGTTTGTTTCCCTGTTGTACTCGTGCTCCGAGTGTGTTTCCCTGTTGTACTCGTGCTCTGAGTGTGTTTCCCTGTTGTACTCGTGCTCCGAGTGTGTTTCCCCGTGGTAATCATGCTCCGAGTGTGTTTCTGTGTGGTACTCGTGCTCCGAGTGTGTTTCCCCGTGGTAATCATGCTCCGAGTGTGTTTCTCTGTGGTACTCGTGCTCCGAGTGTGTTTCCCCGTGGTAATCATGCTCCGAGTGTGTTTCTCTGTGGTACTCGTGCGCCGAGTGTGTTTCCCCGTGGTAATCATGCTCCGAGTGTGTTTCTCTGTGGTACTCGTGCTCCGAGTGTGTTTCCCCGTGGTAATCATGCTCCGAGTGTGTTTCCCTGTTGTACTCGTGCTCTCAGTGTGTTTCTCTGGGTTACTCGTGCTCCGAGTGTGTTTCCCTGTGGTACTCGTGCCCTGACTGTGTTTCTCTGGGATACTCGTGCTCTGAGTGTGTTTCTCTGGGGTTCTTGTGCTCTGAGTCTGTTTCTCTGTGGTACTCGTGCTCCAAGTGTGTTTTTCTCGGGTACTCGTGCTCCGAGTGTGTTTCCCTTTGGTACTCGTGCTCCGAGTGTGTTTCCTTGAGGTACTCATGCTCTGAGTGTGTTTCCCTGTGAGACTCATGCTCCGAGTGTGTTTCTCTGGGGTACTCGTGCGCTGAGTGTGTTTCATTGTGGGTACTCGTGCTCCGAGTGTGTTTCCCTGTGGTACTCGTGCTCTGAGTGTGTGTCCCTGTGGTACTCGTGCTCTGAGTGTGTTTCCTTGTGGTACTCGTGCTCCAAGTTTGTTTCCCTGTGGTACTCGTGCTCTGAGTGTGTTTCTCTGGTGTACTCGTGCTCTGAGTGTGTTTCCCTGTGAGTACTCGTGCTCCGTGTATGTTTCCTTGTGGTACTCGTGCTCCGTGTGTGTTTCCCTGTTGTACTCGTGCTCTGAGTGTGTTTCCCTGTGATACTCGTGCGCCGAGTGTGTTTCCCTGTTGTACTCGTGCTCCGAGTGTGTTTCCCTGTTGTACTCGTGCTCTGAGTGTGTTTTCCTGTGATACTCGTGCCCTTAGTGTGTTTCCCTGTGACACTCATGCTCCGAGTGTGTTTCCCTGTGATTCTCGTGCTCCGAGTGTGTTTCTCTGTGATACTCGTGCTCCGAGTGTGTTTCCCAGTGACACTCGTGCTCTGAGTGTGTTTCCCTGTGATACTCGTGCTTCGAGTGTGTTTCTCTGGGGTACTCGTGCTCCGAGTGTGTTTCTCTGGGGTACTCGTGCTCCGAGTGTGTTTCTCTGCGATACTCGTGCTCCGCGTGTGTTTCCCTGTGGTACTCGTGCCCTGAGTGTGTTTCCCTGTGGTAATCCTGCTCCGAGAGTCTTTTCCCTGTGATTCTTGTGCTCCGAGTGTGTTTCCTTGTGGTACTCGTGCCCTGAGTGTGTTTCTCTGGGGTACTCATGCTCTGAGTGTGTTTCTCTGGGGTACTCGTGCTCCGAGTGTGTTTCTCTGTGTGCCCCCTGCTCTGGGTGTGTTTCCCTCTGGTACTCGTGCTCTGGGTGTGTTTCTCTGGGTTAATCGTGCTCCTAGTGTGTTTCCCTGTGATACTCGTGCTCTGAGTGTGTTTCCCTGTGGTACTCGTGCTCCGAGTGTGTTTCTCTGTGTGCCCCCTGCTCTGGGTGTGTTTCCCTCTGGTACTCGTGGTCCGAGTGTGTTTCCCTGTGATATTCGTGCTCTGAGTGTGTTTCGTTGTGGTACTCGTGCTCCACCTATGTTTCTCTGGGGTACTCGTGCTCCGAGTGTATTTCCCTGTGGTACTCGTGCCCTGAGTGTGTTTCTCTGGGGTACTCGTGCTCTGAGTGTATTTCCCTGTGGTACTCGTGCCCTGAGTGTGTTTCTCTGGGGTACTCGTGCTCTGAGTGTTTTTCCCCCTGATACTCGTGCTCCGAGTGTGTTTCTCTGTGTGCCCCCTGCTCTGAGTGTGTTTCCCTGTGGTACTCGTGCTCCGAGTGTATTTCCCTGTGGTACTCGTGCTCTGAGTGTGTTTCCCTGTGGTACTCGTGCCCTGAGTGTGTTTCCCTGTGGTAGTCGTGCTGGGAATGTGTTTCTCTGGGGTACTCGTGCTCCGCGTGTGTTTCCCTGTGGCACTCGTGCTCTGAGTGTGTTTCTCTGTGCTACTCGTGCTCCGAGTGTGTTTCTCTGGGGTACTCGTGCTCCGAGTGTGTTTCCCTGTGCTACTCGTGCTCTGAGTGTGTTTCCTTGTGGTACTCGTGCTCTGAGTGTGTTTCCCTGTGATTCTTGTGCGCCGAGTGTGTATCCCTGTGATTCTTGTGCGCCGAGTGTGTTTCCCTGTGGTAATCGTGCTCCGAGTGTGTTTCCCTGTGGTACTCGTGCTCCGAGTGTGTTTCCCTGTGGTACTCGTGCTCCGAGTGTGTTTCCCTGTTGTACTCGTGCTCTGAGTGTGTTTCCCTGTTGTACTCGTGCTCCGAGTGTGTTTCCCTGTTGTACTCGTGCTCCCAGTGTGTTTCCCTGTTGTACTCGTGCTCCCAGTGTGTTTCCCTGTTGTACTCGTGCTCCGAGTGTGTTTCCCTGTTGTACTCGTGCTCCCAGTGTGTTTCCCTGTTGTACTCGTGCTCCCAGTGTGTTTCCCTGTTGTACTCATGCTCTGAGTGTGTTTCCCTGTTGTACTCATGCTCTGAGTGTGTTTCTCTGTTATACTCGTGCTCCGTGTGTGTTTCCCAGTGACACTCGTGCTATGAGTGTGTTTCCCTGTGGTACTCGTGCTGCGAGTGTGTTTCTCTGTGGTACTCGTGCTCCGAGTGTGATTCTCTGGGGTACTCGTGCTCAAAGTGTGTTTCTCTGTGGTACACGTGCTCCGAGTGTATTTCTCTGTGGTACTCGTGCCCTGTGTCTGTTTCTCTGTGGTACTCGTGCTCTGAGTGTGTTTCCCAGTGAGTCTCGTGCTCCGAGTGTGTTTCCCTGTGGTACTCGTGCTCCGAGTGTGTTTCTCTGTGATGCTCGTGCTCCGAGTGTGTTTCTCTGTGGTACTCGTGCTCTGAGTGTGTTTCTCTGGGGTACTCGTGCTCTGAGTGTGTTTCTCTGGGGTACTCGTGCTCCGAGTGTGTTTCCCTGTGGTACTCGTGCTCTGAATGTGTTTTCCTGTGATACTCGTGCTCCGAGTGTGTTTCCTTGTGCAACACACGCTCTGAGTGTGTTTCCCTGTGATACTCGTGCTCTGAGTGTGTTTCCCTGTTGTACTCGTGCTCTGAGTGTGTTTCTCTGGGGTACTCGTGCTCTGAGTGTGTTTCTCTGGGTTAGTCGTTTTCCAAGTGTGTTTCCCTCTGGTGCTCGTGCTCCGAGTGTGTTTCCCTGTGGTGCTCGTGACCTGAGTGTGTTTCTCTGGGGTACTCGTGCTCCGAGTGTGTTTCCCTGTGGTACTCGTGCCCTGAGTGTGTTTCTCTGGGGTACTCGTGCTCTGAGTGTGTTTCTCTGTGGCACTCGTGCTCTGAGTGTGTTTCCCTGTGGTACTCGTGCTCCGAGTGTGTTTCCCTGTGGTACTCGTGCTCCGAGTGTGTTTCTCTGTGGTACTCGTGCTCCGTGTGTGTTTCCCTGTTGTCCTCATGCTCCGAGTGTGTTTTGCTGTGATACTCGTGCCATTAGTGTGTTTCCCTGTGATACTCGTGCACCGAGTTTGTTTCCCTGTGGTACTCGTGCTCCGAGTGTGTTTCTCTGGCGTACTCATGCTCTGAGTGTGTTTGTCTGGGGCACTCGTGCTCCGAGTGTGTTTCCCTGTGGTACTCGTGCTCTGAGTGTGTTTCTCTGGGGTACTCGTGCTCTGAGTGTGTTTCCCTGTGACACTCGTGCTCCGAGTGTGTTTTCCTGTGGTACTCGAGCCCTGAGCCTGTTTCCCTGTGGTAATCATGCTCTGAGTGTGTTTCCCTGTGGTGCTCGTGACCTGAGTGTGTTTCTCTGGGGTACTTGTGCTCCGAGAGTGTTTCCCTGTGACACTCGTGCTCCGAGTGTGTTTCCCTGTGGTACTCGTGCTCTGAGTGTGTTTCCCTGTGGTACTCGTGCTCTGAGTGCGAATCTCTGTGGTACTCGTGCTCCGAGTGTGTTTCCCTGTGGTACTCGTGCTCCGAGTGTGTTTCCCTGTGATACTCGTGCCCTTAGTGTGTTTCCCTGTGATAGTCGTGCGCCGAGTGTGTTTCCCTGTGGTACTCGTGCTCTGAGTGTGTTTCTCTGGGGCACTCGTGCTCTGAGTGTGTTTCCCTGTGGTACTTGTCCTCTGAGTGTGTTTCCCTGTGGTACTCGTGCTCCGAGTGTGTTTCCCTGTGACACTCGTGCTCCGAGTGTGTTTCTCTGGGGTACTCGTACTCCGAGTGTGTTTCCCTGTGGTACTCGTGCTCTGAGTGTGTTTTCCTGTGATACTCGTGAGCCGAGTGTGTTTCCTTGTGGTACTCACGCTCTGAGTGTGTTTCCCTGTGATTCTCGTGCTCTGAGTGTGTTTCCCTGTTGTACTCGTGCTCTGAGTGTGTTTCTCTGGGGTACTCGTGCTCCAAGTGTGTTTCTCTGGTTAATCGTGCTCCGAGTGTGCTTCTCTGGGGTACTCGTGCTCCGAGTGTGTTTCTCTGTGATACTCGTGCTCTGAGTGTGTTTCCCTGTGGTACTCGTGCCCTGAGTGTGTTTCCCTGTGGTACTCGTGCTCTGAGTGTGTTTCCCTGTGGTACTCGTGTACTGAGTGTGTTTCACTGTGGTACTCGTGCTCTGAGTGTGTTTCTCTGGGTTACTCGTGCTCCGAGTGTGTTTCCCTGTGGTAATCGTGCTCCGAGTGTGTTTCCCTGTGGTGCTCGTGACCTGAGTGTGTTTCTCTGGGGTACTCGTGCTCCGAGTGTGTTAAGTGTGTTTCCCTGTGATACTCGTGCTCTGTGTGTGTTTCTCTGGGGTACTCATGCTCCGAGCGTGTTTCTTTGGGGTACTCATGCTCCGAGTGTGATTCCCTGTGGTACTCGTGCTCTGAGTGTGTTTCCCTGTGGTACTCGTGCTCTGAGTGTGTTTCCCTGTGGTACTCGTGTACTGAGTGTGTTTCCCTGTGGTACTCGTGCTCTGAGTGTGTTTCTCTGGGTTACTCGTGCTCCGAGTGTGTTTCCCTGTTGTACTTGTGCTCTGAGTGTGTTTCTCTGGGGTTCTTGTGCTCTGAGTCTGTTTCTCTGGGGTACTCGTGATCCAAGTGTGTTTTTCTAGGGTACTCGTGCTCCAAGTGTGTTTCCTTGAGGTACTCATGCTCTGAGTGTGTTTCCCTGTGAGACTCATGCTCCGAGTGTGTTTCTCTGGGGTACTCGTGCTCCGAGTGTGTTTCTCTGGGGTACTCGTGCGCTGAGTGTGTTTCATTGTGGGTACTCGTGCTCCGAGTGTGTTTCCCTGTGGTATTCGTGCTCTGAGTGTGTTTCCCTGTGGTACTCGTGCTCTGAGTGTGTTTCCTTGTGGTACTCGTGCTCCAAGTTTGTTTCCCTGTGGTACTCGTGCTCTGAGTGTGTTTCCCTGTGAGTACTCGTGCTCCGTGTGTGTTTCCTTGTGGTACTCGTGCTCCGAGTGTGTTTCCCTGTTGTACTCGTGCTCTGAGTGTGTTTCTCTGTGATACTCGTGCGCCGAGTGTGTTTCCCTGTTGTACTCGTGCTCCGAGTGTTTTTCGCTGTTGTACTCGTGCTCTGAGTGTGTTTTCCTGTGATACTCGTGCCCTTAGTGTGTTTCCCTGTGATACTTGTGCACCGAGTGTGTTTCCCTGTTGTACTCGTGCTCTGAGTGTGTTTCCCTGTGGTACTCGTGCTCCGAGTGTGTTTCCCTGTGACACTCGTGCTCCGAGTGTGTTTCCCTGTGGTACTCGTGCTCTGAGTGTGTTTCCCTCTGGTACTCGTGCCCTGAGTGTGTTTCCCTGTGGTACTCGTGCCCTGAGTGTGTTTCCCTGTGGTACTCGTGCTCCAAGTTTGTTTCCCTGTGGTACTCGTGCTCTGAGTGTGTTTCTCTGGGGTACTCGTGCGCTGAGTGTGTTTCTCTGTGAGTACTCGTGCTCCGTGTGTGTTTCCTTGTGGTACTCGTGCTCCGTGTGTGTTTCCCTGTTGTACTCGTGCTCTGAGTGTGTTTCCCTGTGATACTCGTGCGCCGAGTGTGTTTCCCTGTTGTACTCGTGCTCCGAGTGTGTTTCCCTGTTGTACTCGTGCTCTGAGTGTGTTTCCCTGTGGTACTCGTGCTCCGAGTGTGTTTCTCTGTGGTACTCGTGCTCCGAGTGTGTTTCTCTGTGGTACTCGTGCTCCGAGTGTGTTTTCCTGTGGTGCTCGTGCCCTGATTGTGTTTCTGTGGGTTACTCGTGCTCCGAGTGTGTTTCCCTGTGGTAATCATGCTCTGAGTGTGTTTTCCTGTGGTAATCGTGCTCCGAGTGTGTTTCCCTGTTGTACTCGTGCTCTGAGTGTGTTTCTCTGGGTTACTCGTGCTCCGAGTGCGTTTCCCTGTGGTAATCATGCTCCGAGTGTTTTTTCCTGTGGTAATCGTGCTCCGAGTGTGTTACCCCCTGGTGCTCGTGCTCCGAGTGTGTTTCCCTGTGGTACTCGAGCCTTGAGTGTGTTTCCCTGTGGTACTCGTGCTCCAAGTTTGTTTCCCTGTTGTACTCGTGCTCCGAGTGTGTTTCCCTGTTGTACTCGTGCTCCGAGTGTGTTTCCCCGTGGTAATCATGCTCCGAGTGTGTTTCTCTGTGGTACTCGTGCGCCGAGTGTGTTTCCCCATGGTAATCATGCTCCGAGTGTGTTTCCTTGTGCTACTCATGCTCCGTGTGTGTTTCCCTGTTGTACTCGTGCTTTGAGTGTGTTTCTCTGGGTTACTCGTGCTCCGAGTGTGTTTCCCTGTGGTACTCGTGCCCTGACTGTGTTTCTCTGGGATACTCGTGCTCTGAGTGTGTTTCTCTGGGGTTCTTGTGCTCTGAGTCTGTTTCTCTGGGGTACTCGTGCTCCAAGTGTGTTTTTCTCGGGTACTCGTGCTCCGAGTGTGTTTCCCTTTGGTACTCGTGCTCCAAGTGTGTTTCCTTGAGGTACTCATGCTCCGAGTGTGTTTCTCTGGGGTACTCGTGCGCTGAGTGTGTTTCATTGTGGGTACTCGTGCTCCGAGTGTGTTTCCCTGTGGTACTCGTGCTCTGAGTGTGTTTCCCTGTGGTACTCGTGCTCTGAGTGTGTTTCCTTGTGGTACTCGTGCTCCAAGTTTGTTTCCCTGTGGTACTCGTGCTCTGAGTGTGTTTCTCTGTGAGTACTCGTGCTCCATGTATGTTTCCTTGTGGTACTCGTGCTCTGAGTGTGTTTCTCTGTGGTACTCGTGCTCCGAGTGTGTTTCTCTGGGGTACTCGTGCTCCGAGTGTGTTTCCCTGTGACACTCGTGCTCTGAGTCTGTTTCTCTGGGGTACTCATGCTCCGAGTGTGTTTCCCTGTGATTCTCGTGCTCCGAGTGTGTTTCTCTGTGATACTCGTGCTCCGAGTGTGTTTCCCAGTGACACTCGTGCTCTGAGTGTGTTTCCCTGTGATACTCGTGCTTCGAGTGTGTTTCTCTGGGGTACTCGTGCTCCGAGTGTGTTTCTCTGGGGTACTCGTGCTCCGAGTGTGTTTCTCTGTGGTACTCGTGCTCCGAGTGTGTTTCTCTGCGATACTCGTGCTCCGCGTGTGTTTCCCTGTGGTACTCGTGCCCTGAGTGTGTTTCCCTGTGGTAATCCTGCTCCGAGAGTCTTTTCCCTGTGATTCTTGTGCTCCGAGTGTGTTTCCTTGTGGTACTCGTGCCCTGAGTGTGTTTCTCTGGGGTACTCGTGCTCCGAGTGTGTTTCTCTGTGTGCCCCCTGCTCTGGGTGTGTTTCCCTCTGGTACTCGTGCTCTGGGTGTGTTTCTCTGGGTTAATCGTGCTCCTAGTGTGTTTCCCTGTGATACTCGTGCTCTGAGTGTGTTTCCCTGTGGTACTCGTGCTCCGAGTGTGTTTTTCTGTGTGCCCCCTGCTCTGGGTGTGTTTCCCTCTGGTACTCGTGGTCCGAGTGTGTTTCCCTGTGATATTCGTGCTCTGAGTGTGTTTCGTTGTGGTACTCGTGCTCCACCTATGTTTCTCTGGGGTACTCGTGCCCTGAGTGTTTTTCCCTGTGGTAGTCGTGCTGGGAATGTGTTTCTCTGGGGTACTCGTGCTCCGAGTGTGTTTCCCTGTGCTACTCGTGCTCTGAGTGTGTTTCCTTGTGGTACTCGTGCTCTGAGTGTGTTTCCCTGTGATTCTTGTGCGCCGAGTGTGTTTCCCTGTGGTAATCGTGCTCCGAGTGTGTTTCCCTGTGGTACTCGTGCTCCGAGTGTGTTTCCCTGTGGTACTCGTGCTCCGAGTGTGTTTCCCTGTTGTACTCGTGCTCTGAGTGTGTTTCCCTGTTGTACTCGTGCTCCGAGTGTGTTTCCCTGTTGTACTCGTGCTCCCAGTGTGTTTCCCTGTTGTACTCATGCTCCGAGTGTGTTTCTCTGTTATACTCGTGCTCCGAGTGTGATTCTCTGGGATACTCGTGCTCAAAGTGTGTTTCTCTGTGGTACTCGTGCTCCGAGTGTATTTCTCTGTGGTACTCGTGCCCTGTGTCTGTTTCTCTGTGGTACTCGTGCTCTGAGTGTGTTTCCCAGTGAGTCTCGTGCTCCGAGTGTGTTTCCCTGTGGTACTCGTGCTCCGAGTGTGTTTCTCTGTGATGCTCGTGCTCCGAGTGTGTTTCTCTGTGTTACTCGTGCTCTGAGTGTGTTTCTCTGTGGTACTCGTGCTCTGAGTGTGTTTCTCTGGGGTACTCGTGCTCCGAGTGTGTTTCTCTGGGGGACTCGTGCTCCGAGTGTGTCTCTCTGGGGGATTCGTGCTCCGAGTGTGTTTCCCTGCGATACTCGTGCTCTGCGTGTGTTTCCCTGTGGTACTCGTGCCCTGAGTGTGTTTCCCTGTGGTAATCGTGCTCCAAGTGTGTTTCTCTGGGGTACTCGTGCTCCGAGTGTGTTTCTCTGGGGTACTTGTGCTCCGAGTGTGTTTCTCTGGGGTACTCGTGCTCCGAGTGTGTTTCCCTGCGATACTCGTGCTCTGCGTGTGTTTCCCTGTGGTACTCGTGCCCTGAGTGTGTTTCCCTGTGGTAATCGTGCTCCAAGTGTGTTTCTCTGGGGTACTCGTGCTCCGAGTGTGTTTCTCTGGGGTACTTGTGCTCCGAGTGTGTTTCTCTGGGGTACTCGTGCTCCGAGTGTATTTCCCTGTGGTACTCGTGCTCTGAGTGTGTTTCCCTGTGGTACTCGTGCCCTGAGTGTGTTTCCCTGTGGTAGTCGTGCTGGGAATGTGTTTCTCTGGGGTACTCGTGCTCCGCGTGTGTTTCCCTGTGGCACTCGTGCTCTGAGTGTGTTTCTCTGTGCTACTCATGCTCCGAGTGTGTTTCTCTGGGGTACTCGTGCTCCGCGTGTGTTTCCCTGTGGTACTCGTGCTCTGAGTGTGTTTCCCTGTGGTACTCGTGCTCCGAGTGTGTTTCTCTGTGGTACTCGTGCTCCGAGTGTGTTTCTCTGTGTTACTCGTGCTCTGAGTATGTTTCCCAGTGACTCTCGTGCTCCGAGTGTGTTTCCCTGTGGTACTCGTGCTCCGAGTGTGTTTCTCTGTGATACTCGTGCTCCGAGTGTGTTTCTCTGTGTTACTCGTGCTCTGAGTATGTTTCTCTGTGGTACTCATGCTGCGAGTGTGATTCTCTATGGTACTCGTGCTCTGAGTGTGTTTCTCTGGGGTACTCGTGCTCCGAGTGTGTTTCTCTGGGGGACTCGTGCTCCGAGTGTGTCTCTCTGGGGGACTCGTGCTCCGAGTGTGTTTCCCTGCGATACTCGTGCTCCGCGTGTGTTTCCCTGTGGTACTCGTGCCCTGAGTGTGTTTCCCTGTGGTAATCGTGCTCCGAGAGTATTTTCCCTGTGATTCTTGTGCTCCGAGTGTGTTTCCTTGTGGTACTCGTGCTCTGAGTCTGTTTCTCTGGGGTGCTCATGTTCCGAGTGTGTTTCCCTGTAGTACTCGTGCTCTGAGTGTGTTTCCCTGTGGTACTCGTGCTCTGAGTGTGTTTCCCTCTGGTACTCGTGGTCTGAGTGTATTTCTCTGTGGTACTCGTGCTCTGAGTGTGTTTCTCTGTTATACTCATGCTCCGAGTGTGTTTCTCTGGGCTACTCGTGCTCCGAGTGTGTTTCCCTGTGGTACTCGTGCTCCGAGTGTGATTCTCTGTGGTAGTCGTGCTCCAAGTGTGTTTCTCTGGGGTACTCGTGCTCCGAGTGTGTTTCTCTGGGGTACTCGTGCTCCGAGTGTGTTTCTCTGGGGTACTCGTGCTCCGAGTGTGTTTCCCTGAGATACTCGTGCTCCGCGTGTGTTTCCCTGTGGTACTCGTGCCCTGAGTGTGTTTCCCTGTGATATTCGTGCTCTGAGTGTGTTTCGTTGTGGTACTCGTGCTCCACCTATGTTTCTCTGGGGCACTCGTGCTCCGAGTGTATTTCCCTGTGGTACTCGTGCTCCGAGTGTGTTTCCCTGTTGTACTCATGCTCTGAGTGTGTTTCCCTGTTGTACTCGTGCTCCGAGTGTGTTTCCCTGTGACACTCGTGCTCCGAGTGTGTTTCACTGTGGTACTCGTGCTCTGAGTGTGTTTCCCTGTGGTACTCGTGCTCTGAGTGTGTTTCCCTGTGATTCTTGTGCGCCGAGTGTGTTTCCCTGTGGTAATCGTGCTCCGAGTGTGTTTCCCTGTGGTACTCGTGCTCCGAGTGTGATTCCCTTTGGTACTCGTGCTCCAAGTGTGTTCCACTGTGGTAATCGTGCTCCGAGAGTATTTTCCTGTGGTACTCGTGCTCTGAGTGTGTTTCCATGTGGTAATCATGCTCTGAGTTTGTTTCCGAGTGACACTCATGCTTCGACTGTGTTTTTCTGTGATTCTCGTGCTCCGAGTGTGATTCCCTGTGATACTCGTGCTCCGAGTGTGTTTCCCTGTGATACTCGTGCTTTGAGTGTGTTTCTCTGTGGTGCTCGTGCTCTGAGTGTGTTTCGCTGGGGTACTCGTGCTGCGAGTGTGTTTCTCTGTGGTACTCGTGCTCCGAGTGTGATTCTCTGGGGTACTCGTGCTCCGAGTGTGTTTCGCTGTGGTACTCGTGCTCTGAGTGTGTTTCCCTCTGGTACTCGTGCTCAAAGTGTGTTTCTCTGTGGTACTCATGCTCCGAGTGTGTTTCTCTGTGGTACTCGTGCTCTGAGTGTGTTTCCCTGTGGTACTCGTGCTCAAAGTGTGTTTCTCTGTGGTACTCATGCTCCGAGTGTGTTTCTCTGTGGTACTCGTGCTCCGAGTGTGTTTCGCTGTGGTACTCGTGCTCCGAGTGTGTTTCCCTGTGGTACTCGTGCATCGAGTGTGTTTCCCTGTGACACTCATGCTCCGAGTGTGTTTCCCTGTGGTACTCGTGCTCTGAGTGTGTTTCTCTCTGGTACTCGTGCTCTGAGTGTGTTTCCCTGTGGTCCTCGTGCTCCGAGTGTGTTTCCCTGTGATACTCGTGCTCTGAGTGTGTTTCTCTGGGGTACTCGTGCTCCGAGTGTGTTTCTCTGGGTTAATCGTGCTCCGAGTGTGCTTCTCTGGGGTACTCGTGCTCCGAGTGTGTTTCTCTGTGATACTCGTGCTCTGAGTGTGTTTCCCTGTGGTACTCGTGCCCTGAGTGTGTTTCCCTGTGGTATACGTGCCCTGAGTGTGTTTCCCTGTGGTACTTGTGCTCTGAGTGTTTTTCCCTGTGGTACTCGTGTACTGAGTGTGTTTCCCTGTGGTACTCATGCTTTGAGTGTGTTTCCCTATGGTACTCGTGCTCCGAGTGTGTTTCCCTGTGGTACTCGTGCCCTGAGTGCGTTTCTCTGGGGTACTCGTGCGCTGAGTGTGTTTCTCTGTGGGTACTCGTGCTCCGAGTGTGTTTCCCTGTGGTACTCGTGCTCCGAGTGTGTTTCCCTGTGGTACTCGTGCTCTGAGTCTGTTTCTCTGGGGTGCTCATGTTCCGTGTGTGGTTTCCTGTGGTACTCGTGCCCTGAGTGTGTTTCCCAGTGACACTCGTGCTCTGAGTGTGTTTCCCTGTGGTACTCATGCTCCGACTGTGTTTCTCTGGGGTACTCGTGCTCCGAGTGTGTTTCTCTGTGTGCCCCCTGCTCTGGGTGTGTTTCCCTCTGGTACTCGTGCTCTGGGTGTGTTTCTCTGGGTTAATCGTGCTCCTAGTGTGTTTCCCTGTGATACTCGTGCTCTGAGTGTGTTTCCCTGTGGTACTCGTGCTCCGAGTGTGTTTCTCTGTGTGCCCCCTGCTCTGGGTGTGTTTCCCTCTGGTACTCGTGGTCCGAGTGTGTTTCCCTGTGATATTCGTGCTCTGAGTGTGTTTCGTTGTGGTACTCGTGCTCCACCTATGTTTCTCTGGGGTACTCGTGCTCCGAGTGTATTTCCCTGTGGTACTCGTGCCCTGAGTGTGTTTCTCTGGGGTACTCGTGCTCTGAGTGTTTTTCCCCCTGATACTCGTGCTCCGAGTGTGTTTCTCTGTGGTACTCGTGCTCCGAGTGTATTTCCCTGTGGTACTCGTGCTCTGAGTGTGTTTCCCTGTGGTACTCGTGCCCTGAGTGTGTTTCCCTGTGGTAGTCGTGCTGGGAATGTGTTTCTCTGGGGTACTCGTGCTCCGCGTGTGTTTCCCTGTGGCACTCGTGCTCTGAGTGTGTTTCTCTGTGCTACTCGTGCTCCGAGTGTGTTTCTCTGGGGTACTCGTGCTCCGAGTGTGTTTCCCTGTGCTACTCGTGCTCTGAGTGTGTTTCCTTGTGGTACTCGTGCTCTGAGTGTGTTTCCCTGTGATTCTTGTGCGCCGAGTGTGTATCCCTGTGATTCTTGTGCGCCGAGTGTGTTTCCCTGTGGTAATCGTGCTCCGAGTGTGTTTCCCTGTGGTACTCGTGCTCCGAGTGTGTTTCCCTGTGGTACTCGTGCTCCGAGTGTGTTTCCCTGTTGTACTCGTGCTCTGAGTGTGTTTCCCTGTTGTACTCGTGCTCCGAGTGTGTTTCCCTGTTGTACTCGTGCTCCCAGTGTGTTTCCCTGTTGTACTCGTGCTCCGAGTGTGTTTCCCTGTTGTACTCATGCTCTGAGTGTGTTTCTCTGTTATACTCGTGCTCCGTGTGTGTTTCCCAGTGACACTCGTGCTATGAGTGTGTTTCCCTGTGGTACTCGTGCTGCGAGTGTGTTTCTCTGTGGTACTCGTGCTCCGAGTGTGATTCTCTGGGGTACTCGTGCTCAAAGTGTGTTTCTCTGTGGTACTCGTGCTCCGAGTGTATTTCTCTGTGGTACTCGTGCCCTGTGTCTGTTTCTCTGTGGTACTCGTGCTCTGAGTGTGTTTCCCAGTGAGTCTCGTGCTCCGAGTGTGTTTCCCTGTGGTACTCGTGCTCCGAGTGTGTTTCTCTGTGATGCTCGTGCTCCGAGTGTGTTTCTCTGTGTTACTCGTGCTCCGAGTGTGTTTCTCTGTGGTACTCGTGCTCTGAGTGTGTTTCTCTGGGGTACTCGTGCTCCGAGTGTGTTTCTCTGGGGTACTCGTGCTCCGAGTGTGTTTCTCTGGGGGACTCGTGCTCCGAGTGTGTCTCTCTGGGGGACTCGTGCTCCGAGTGTGTATCCCTGCGATACTCGTGCTCTGCGTGTGTTTCCCTGTGGTACTCGTGCCCTGAGTGTGTTTCCCTGTGGTAATCGTGCTCCGAGAGTATTTTCCCTGTGATTCTTGTGCTCCGAGTGTGTTTCCTTGTGGTACTCGTGCTCTGAGTCTGTTTCTCTGGGGTGCTCATGTTCCGAGTGTGTTTCCCTGTAGTACTCGTGCTCTGAGTGTGTTTCCCTGTGGTACTCGTGCTCTGAGTGTGTTTCCCTCTGGTACTCGTGGTCTGAGTGTATTTCTCTGTGGTACTCGTGCTCCGAGTGTGTTTCTCTGTTATACTCATGCTCCGAGTGTGTTTCTCTGGGCTACTCGTGCTCCGAGTGTGTTTCCCTGTGGTACTCGTGCTCCGAGTGTGATTCTCTGTGGTAGTCGTGCTCCAAGTGTGTTTCTCTGGGGTACTCGTGCTCCGAGTGTGTTTCTCTGGGGTACTTGTGCTCCGAGTGTGTTTCTCTGGGGTACTCGTGCTCCGAGTGTGTTTCCCTGAGATACTCGTGCTCCGCGTGTGTTTCCCTGTGGTACTCGTGCCCTGAGTGTGTTTCCCTGTGATATTCGTGCTCTGAGTGTGTTTCGTTGTGGTACTCGTGCTCCACCTATGTTTCTCTGGGGCACTCGTGCTCCGAGTGTATTTCCCTGTGGTACTCGTGCTCTGAGTGTGTTTCCCTGTGGTACTCGTGCCCTGAGTGTGTTTCCCTGTGGTAGTCGTGCTGGGAATGTGTTTCTCTGGGGTACTCGTGCTCCGCGTGTGTTTCCCTGTGGCACTCGTGCTCTGAGTGTGTTTCTCTGTGCTACTCATGCTCCGAGTGTGTTTCTCTGGGGTACTCGTGCTCAAAGTGTGTTTCTCTGTGGTGCTCGTGCTCCGAGTGTGTTTCTCTGTGGTACTCGTGCTCTGAGTGTGTTTCCCAGTGACTCTCGTGCTCCGAGTGTGTTTCCCTGTGGTACTCGTGCTCCGAGTGTGTTTCTCTGTGATACTCGTGCTCCGAGTGTGTTTCTCTGTGTTACTCGTGCTCTGAGTATGTTTCTCTGTGGTACTCATGCTGCGAGTGTGATTCTCTATGGTACTCGTGCTCTGAGTGTGTTTCTCTGGGGTACTCGTGCTCCGAGTGTGTTTCTCTGGGGGACTCGTGCTCCGAGTGTGTCTCTCTGGGGGACTCGTGCTCCGAGTGTGTTTCCCTGCGATACTCGTGCTCCGCGTGTGTTTCCCTGTGGTACTCGTGCCCTGAGTGTGTTTCCCTGTGGTAATCGTGCTCCGAGAGTATTTTCCCTGTGATTCTTGTGCTCCGAGTGTGTTTCCTTGTGGTACTCGTGCTCTGAGTCTGTTTCTCTGGGGTGCTCATGTTCCGAGTGTGTTTCCCTGTAGTACTCGTGCTCTGAGTGTCTTTCCCTGTGGTACTCGTGCTCTGAGTGTGTTTCCCTCTGGTACTCGTGGTCTGAGTGTATTTCTCTGTGGTACTCGTGCACTGAGTGTGTTTCTCTGTTATACTCATGCTCCGAGTGTGTTTCTCTGGGCTACTCGTGCTCCGAGTGTGTTTCCCTGTGGTACTCGTGCTCCGAGTGTGATTCTCTGTGGTAGTCGTGCTCCAAGTGTGTTTCTCTGGGGTACTCGTGCTCCGAGTGTGTTTCTCTGGGGTACTTGTGCTCCGAGTGTGTTTCTCTGGGGTACTCGTGCTCCGAGTGTGTTTCCCTGAGATACTCGTGCTCCGCGTGTGTTTCCCTGTGGTACTCGTGCCCTGAGTGTGTTTCCCTGTGATATTCGTGCTCTGAGTGTGTTTCGTTGTGGTACTCGTGCTCCACCTATGTTTCTCTGGGGCACTCGTGCTCCGAGTGTATTTCCCTGTGGTACTCGTGCTCTGAGTGTGTTTCCCTGTGGTACTCGTGCTCCGAGTGTGTTTCCCTGTTGTACTCATGCTCTGAGTGTGTTTCCCTGTTGTACTCGTGCTCCGAGTGTGTTTCCCTGTGACACTCGTGCTCCGAGTGTGTTTCACTGTGGTACTCGTGCTCTGAGTGTGTTTCCCTGTGGTACTCGTGCTCTGAGTGTGTTTCCCTGTGATTCTTGTGCGCCGAGTGTGTATCGCTGTGATTCTTGTGCGCCGAGTGTGTTTCCCTGTGGTAATCGTGCTCCGAGTGTGTTTCCCTGTGGTACTCGTGCTCCGAGTGTGATTCCCTTTGGTACTCGTGCTCCAAGTGTGTTCCACTGTGGTAATCGTGCTCCGAGAGTATTTTCCTGTGGTACTCGTGCTCTGAGTGTGTTTCCATGTGGTAATCATGCTCTGAGTTTGTTTCCGAGTGACACTCATGCTTCGACTGTGTTTTTCTGTGATTCTCGTGCTCCGAGTGTGATTCCCTGTGATACTCGTGCTCCGAGTGTGTTTCCCTGTGATACTCGTGCTTTGAGTGTGTTTCTCTGTGGTACTCATGCTCTGAGTGTGTTTCTCTGTTATACTCGTGCTCCGTGTGTGTTTCCCAGTGACACTCGTGCTCTGAGTGTGTTTCCCTGTGGTACTCGTGCTGCGAGTGTGTTTCTCTGTGGTACTCGTGCTCCGAGTGTGATTCTCTGGGGTACTCGTGCTCAAAGTGTGTTTCTCTGTGGTACTCATGCTCCGAGTGTGTTTCTCTGTGGTACTCGTGCTCCGAGTGTGTTTCGCTGTGGTACTCGTGCTCTGAGTGTGTTTCCCTGTGGTACTCGTGCATCGAGTGTGTTTCCCTGTGACACTCATGCTCCGAGTGTGTTTCCCTGTGGTACTCGTGCTCTGAGTGTGTTTCTCTCTGGTACTCGTGCTCTGAGTGTGTTTCCCTGTGGTCCTCGTGCTCCGAGTGTGTTTCCCTGTGATACTCGTGCTCTGAGTGTGTTTCTCTGGGGTACTCGTGCTCCGAGTGTGTTTCTCTGGGTTAATCGTGCTCCGAGTGTGCTTCTCTGGGGTACTCGTGCTCCGAGTGTGTTTCTCTGTGATACTCGTGCTCTGAGTGTGTTTCCCTGTGGTACTCATGCCCTGAGTGTGTTTCCCTGTGGTATACGTGCCCTGAGTGTGTTTCCCTGTGGTACTTGTGCTCTGAGTGTTTTTCCCTGTGGTACTCGTGTACTGAGTGTGTTTCCCTGTGGTACTCATGCTTTGAGTGTGTTTCCCTATGGTACTCGTGCTCCGAGTGTGTTTCCCTGTGGTACTCGTGCCCTGAGTGCGTTTCTCTGGGGTACTCGTGCGCTGAGTGTGTTTCTCTGTGGGTACTCGTGCTCCGAGTGTGTTTCCCTGTGGTACTCGTGCTCCGAGTGTGTTTCCCTGTGGTACTCGTGCTCTGAGTCTGTTTCTCTGGGGTGCTCATGTTCCGTGTGTGGTTTCCTGTGGTACTCGTGCTCTGAGTGTGTTTCCCAGTGACACTCGTGCTCTGAGTGTGTTTCCCTGTGGTACTCATGCTCCGACTGTGTTTCTCTGGGGTACTCATGCTCCGAGTGTGTTTCCCTGTGATTCTCGTGCTCCGAGTGTGTTTCTCAGTGACACTCGTGCTCTGAGTGTGTTTCCCTGTGATACTCGTGCTTCGAGTGTGTTTCTCTGGGGTACTCGTGCTCCGAGTGTGTTTCTCTGGGGTACTCGTGCTCCGAGTGTGTTTCTCTGGGGTACTCGTGCTCCGAGTGTGTTTCTCTGCGATACTCGTGCTCCGCGTGTGTTTCCCTGTGGTACTCGTGCCCTGAGTGTGTTTCCCTGTGGTAATCCTGCTCCGAGAGTCTTTTCCCTGTGATTCTTGTGCTCCGAGTGTGTTTCCTTGTGGTACTCGTGCCCTGAGTGTGTTTCTCTGGGGTACTCGTGCTCTGAGTGTGTTTCTCTGGGTACTCGTGCTCCGAGTGTGTTTCTCTGTGTGCCCCCTGCTCTGGGTGTGTTTCCCTCTGGTACTCGTGCTCTGGGTGTGTTTCTCTGGGTTAATCGTGCTCCAAGTGTGTTTCCCTGTGATACTCGTGCTCTGAGTGTGTTTCCCTGTGGTACTCGTGCTCCGAGTGTGTTTCTCTGTGTGCCCCCTGCTCTGGGTATGTTTCCCTCTGGTACTCGTGGTCCGAGTGTGTTTCCCTGTGATATTCGTGCCCTGAGTGTGTTTCTCTGGGGTACTCGTGCTCTGAGTGTGTTTCCCCCTGATACTCGTGCTCCGAGTGTGTTTTTCTGTGTGCCCCCTGCTCTGAGTGTGTTTCCCTGTGGTACTCGTGCTCCGAGTGTATTTCCCTGTGGTACTCGTGCTCTGAGTGTGTTTCCCTGTGGTACTCGTGCCCTGAGTGTGTTTCCCTGTGGTAGTCGTGCTGGGAATGTGTTTCTCTGGGGTACTCGTGCTCCGCGTGTGTTTCCCTGTGGCACTCGTGCTCTGAGTGTGTTTCTCTGTGCTACTCGTGCTCCGAGTGTGTTTCTCTGGGGTACTCGTGCTCCGTGTGTGTTTCCCAGTGACACTCGTGCTATGAGTGTGTTTCCCTGTGGTACTCGTGCTGCGAGTGTGTTTCTCTGTGGTACTCATGCTCCGAGTGTGATTCTCTGGGGTACTCGTGCTCAAAGTGTGTTTCTCTGTGGTACTCGTGCTCCGAGTGTATTTCTCTGTGGTACTCGTGCCCTGTGTCTGTTTCTCTGTGGTACTCGTGCTCTGAGTGTGTTTCCCAGTGAGTCTCGTGCTCCGAGTGTGTTTCCCTGTGGTACTCGTGCTCCGAGTGTGTTTCTCTGTGATGCTCGTGCTCCGAGTGTGTTTCTCTGTGTTACTCGTGCTCTGAGTGTGTTTCTCTGTGGTACTCGTGCTCTGAGTGTGTTTCTCTGGGGTACTCGTGCTCTGAGTGTGTTTCTCTGGGGTACTCGTGCTCCGAGTGTGTTTCTCTGGGGGACTCGTGCTCCGAGTGTGTCTCTCTGGGGGACTCGTGCTCCGAGTGTGTATCCCTGCGATACTCGTGCTCTGCGTGTGTTTCCCTGTGGTACTCGTGCCCTGAGTGTGTTTCCCTGTGGTAATCGTGCTCCGAGAGTATTTTCCCTGTGATTCTTGTGCTCCGAGTGTGTTTCCTTGTGGTACTCGTGCTCTGAGTCTGTTTCTCTGGGGTGCTCATGTTCCGAGTGTGTTTCCCTGTAGTACTCGTGCTCTGAGTGTGTTTCCCTGTGGTACTCGTGCTCTGAGTGTGTTTCCCTCTGGTACTCGTGGTCTGAGTGTATTTCTCTGTGGTACTCGTGCTCCGAGTGTGTTTCTCTGTTATACTCATGCTCCGAGTGTGTTTCTCTGGGCTACTCGTGCTCCGAGTGTGTTTCCCTGTGGTACTCGTGCTCCGAGTGTGATTCTCTGTGGTAGTCGTGCTCCAAGTGTGTTTCTCTGGGGTACTCGTGCTCCGAGTGTGTTTCTCTGGGGTACTTGTGCTCCGAGTGTGTTTCTCTGGGGTACTCGTGCTCCGAGTGTGTTTCCCTGAGATACTCGTGCTCCGCGTGTGTTTCCCTGTGGTACTCGTGCCCTGAGTGTGTTTCCCTGTGATATTCGTGCTCTGAGTGTGTTTCGTTGTGGTACTCGTGCTCCACCTATGTTTCTCTGGGGCACTCGTGCTCCGAGTGTATTTCCCTGTGGTACTCGTGCTCTGAGTGTGTTTCCCTGTGGTACTCGTGCCCTGAGTGTGTTTCCCTGTGGTAGTCGTGCTGGGAATGTGTTTCTCTGGGGTACTCGTGCTCCGCGTGTGTTTCCCTGTGGCACTCGTGCTCTGAGTGTGTTTCTCTGTGCTACTCATGCTCCGAGTGTGTTTCTCTGGGGTACTCGTGCTCAAAGTGTGTTTCTCTGTGGTGCTCGTGCTCCGAGTGTGTTTCTCTGTGGTACTCGTGCTCTGAGTGTGTTTCCCAGTGACTCTCGTGCTCCGAGTGTGTTTCCCTGTGGTACTCGTGCTCCGAGTGTGTTTCTCTGTGATACTCGTGCTCCGAGTGTGTTTCTCTGTGTTACTCGTGCTCTGAGTATGTTTCTCTGTGGTACTCATGCTGCGAGTGTGATTCTCTATGGTACTCGTGCTCTGAGTGTGTTTCTCTGGGGTACTCGTGCTCCGAGTGTGTTTCTCTGGGGGACTCGTGCTCCGCGTGTGTTTCCCTGTGGTACTCGTGCCCTGAGTGTGTTTCCCTGTGGTAATCGTGCTCCGAGAGTATTTTCCCTGTGATTCTTGTGCTCCGAGTGTGTTTCCTTGTGGTACTCGTGCTCTGAGTCTGTTTCTCTGGGGTGCTCATGTTCCGAGTGTGTTTCCCTGTAGTACTCGTGCTCTGAGTGTCTTTCCCTGTGGTACTCGTGCTCTGAGTGTGTTTCCCTCTGGTACTCGTGGTCTGAGTGTATTTCTCTGTGGTACTCGTGCTCCGAGTGTGATTCTCTGTGGTAGTCGTGCTCCAAGTGTGTTTCTCTGGGGTACTCGTGCTC
The DNA here is from genome assembly GCA_030390025.1 of Squalus acanthias. Lineage (NCBI taxonomy): Eukaryota > Metazoa > Chordata > Chondrichthyes > Squaliformes > Squalidae > Squalus > Squalus acanthias. Next base: position 4,773,284 of record CM059445.1, on the reverse strand, counting down.
CGAGTGTGTTTCTCTGGGGTACTTGTGCTCCGAGTGTGTTTCTCTGGGGTACTCGTGCTCCGAGTGTGTTTCCCTGAGATACTCGTGCTCCGCGTGTGTTTCCCTGTGGTACTCGTGCCCTGAGTGTGTTTCCCTGTGATATTCGTGCTCTGAGTGTGTTTCGTTGTGGTACTCGTGCTCCACCTATGTTTCTCTGGGGCACTCGTGCTCCGAGTGTGTTTCCCTGTTGTACTCATGCTCTGAGTGTGTTTCCCTGTGACACTCGTGCTCCGAGTGTGTTTCACTGTGGTACTCGTGCTCTGAGTGTGTTTCCCTGTGGTACTCGTGCTCTGAGTGTGTTTCCCTGTGATTCTTGTGCGCCGAGTGTGTTTCCCTGTGGTAATCGTGCTCCGAGTGTGTTTCCCTGTGGTACTCGTGCTCCGAGTGTGATTCCCTTTGGTACTCGTGCTCCAAGTGTGTTCCACTGTGGTAATCGTGCTCCGAGAGTATTTTCCTGTGGTACTCGTGCTCTGAGTGTGTTTCCATGTGGTAATCATGCTCTGAGTTTGTTTCCGAGTGACACTCATGCTTCGACTGTGTTTTTCTGTGATTCTCGTGCTCCGAGTGTGATTCCCTGTGATACTCGTGCTCCGAGTGTGATTCCCTGTGATACTCGTGCTCTGAGTGTGTTTCGCTGGGGTACTCGATCTCCGAGTGGGTTTCCCTCTGGTACTCGTGCTCAAAGTGTGTTTCTCTGTGGTACTCATGCTCCGAGTGTGTTTCTCTGTGGTACTCGTGCTCTGAGTGTGTTTCCCTGTGGTACTCGTGCATCGAGTGTGTTTCTCTGTGGTACTCGTGCTCCGAGTGTGTTTCTCTGTGGTACTCGTGCTCCGAGTGTGTTTCGCTGTGGTACTCGTGCTCTGAGTGTGTTTCCCTGTGGTACTCGTGCTCTGAGTGTGTTTCCCTGTGGTACTCGTGCTCTGAGTGTGTTTCCCTGTGGTACTCGTGCATCGAGTGTGTTTCCCTGTGACACTCATGCTCCGAGTGTGTTTCCCTGTGGTACTCGTGCTCTGAGTGTGTTTCTCTCTGGTACTCGTGCTCTGAGTGTGTTTCCCTGTGGTCCTCGTGCTCCGAGTGTGTTTCCCTGTGATACTCGTGCTCTGAGTGTGTTTCTCTGGGGTACTCGTGCTCCGAGTGTGTTTCTCTGGGTTAATCGTGCTCCGAGTGTGCTTCTCTGGGGTACTCGTGCTCCGAGTGTGTTTCTCTGTGATACTCGTGCTCTGAGTGTGTTTCCCTGTGGTACTCGTGCCCTGAGTGTGTTTCCCTGTGGTACTTGTGCTCTGAGTGTTTTTCCCTGTGGTACTCGTGTACTGAGTGTGTTTCCCTGTGGTACTCATGCTTTGAGTGTGTTTCCCTATGGTACTCGTGCTCCGAGTGTGTTTCCCTGTGGTACTCGTGCCCTGAGTGCGTTTCTCTGGGGTACTCGTGCGCTGAGTGTGTTTCTCTGTGGGTACTCGTGCTCCGAGTGTGTTTCCCTGTGGTACTCGTGCTCCGAGTGTGTTTCCCTGTGGTACTCGTGCTCTGAGTCTGTTTCTCTGGGGTGCTCATGTTCCGTGTGTGGTTTCCTGTGGTACTCGTGCTCTGAGTGTGTTTCCCAGTGACACTCGTGCTCTGAGTGTGTTTCCCTGTGGTACTCATGCTCCGACTGTGTTTCTCTGGGGTACTCGTGCTCCGAGTGTGTTTCTCTGTGTGCCCCCTGCTCTGGGTGTGTTTCCCTCTGGTACTCGTGCTCTGGGTGTGTTTCTCTGGGTTAATCGTGCTCCTAGTGTGTTTCCCTGTGATACTCGTGCTCTGAGTGTGTTTCCCTGTGGTACTCGTGCTCCGAGTGTGTTTCTCTGTGTGCCCCCTGCTCTGGGTGTGTTTCCCTCTGGTACTCGTGGTCCGAGTGTGTTTCCCTGTGATATTCGTGCTCTGAGTGTGTTTCGTTGTGGTACTCGTGCTCCACCTATGTTTCTCTGGGGTACTCGTGCTCCGAGTGTATTTCCCTGTGGTACTCGTGCCCTGAGTGTGTTTCTCTGGGGTACTCGTGCTCTGAGTGTTTTTCCCCCTGATACTCGTGCTCCGAGTGTGTTTCTCTGTGTGCCCCCTGCTCTGAGTGTGTTTCCCTGTGGTACTCGTGCTCCGAGTGTATTTCCCTGTGGTACTCGTGCTCTGAGTGTGTTTCCCTGTGGTACTCGTGCCCTGAGTGTGTTTCCCTGTGGTAGTCGTGCTGGGAATGTGTTTCTCTGGGGTACTCGTGCTCCGCGTGTGTTTCCCTGTGCTACTCGTGCTCCGAGTGTGTTTCTCTGGGGTACTCGTGCTCCGAGTGTGTTTCCCTGTGCTACTCGTGCTCTGAGTGTGTTTCCTTGTGGTACTCGTGCTCTGAGTGTGTTTCCCTGTGATTCTTGTGCGCCGAGTGTGTATCCCTGTGATTCTTGTGCGCCGAGTGTGTTTCCCTGTGGTAATCGTGCTCCGAGTGTGTTTCCCTGTGGTACTCGTGCTCCGAGTGTGTTTCCCTGTGGTACTCGTGCTCCGAGTGTGTTTCCCTGTTGTACTCGTGCTCTGAGTGTGTTTCCCTGTTGTACTCGTGCTCCGAGTGTGTTTCCCTGTTGTACTCGTGCTCCATTCTCGTGCGTGAGAGTGTGTTTCTCTGGGGTACTCGTGCTCCGAGTGTGATTCTCTGGGGTACTCGTGCTCTGAGTGTGTTTGCCTGTTGTACTCGTGCTCCGAGTGTGTTTCCTTGTGGTACTTGTGCTCCGAGTGTGTTTCTCTGGGGTACTCATGCTCCGAGTGTGTTTGCCTGTTGTACTCGTGCTCTGAGTGTGTTTCCCTGTGGTACTCGTGCTCTGAGTGTGTTTCTCTGGGGTACTCGTGCTCCGAGTGTGTTTTCCTGTTGTACTCGTACTCTGCGTCTGTTTCCCTGTGGTACTCGTGCTCCGAGTGTGTTTCCCTGTTGTACTCGTGCTCTGAGTGTGTTTCCCTGTGGTACTCGTGCTGCGAGTGTGTTTCTCTGGGGTACTCATGCTCCGAGTGTGATTCTCTGGGGTACTCATGCTCCGAGTGTGATTCTCTGGGGTACTCATGCTCTGAGTGTGTTTGCCTGTTGTACTCGTGCTCCGAGTGTGTTTCCTTGTGGTACTTGTGCTCCGAGTGTGTTTCCCTGTTGCACTCGTGCTCCGAGTGTGTTTCCCTGTGGTACTCCTGCCCTTAGTGTGTTTCTCTGTTGTACTCGTGTTCTGAGTGTGTTTCCCTGTGGTATTCGTGCTCCGAGTGTGTTTCCCTGTGGTGCTCGTGCTCTGAGTGTGTTTCCCTGTGGTACTCGTGCCCTGAGTGTGTTTCCCTGTGGTAATCGTGCTCCGAGAGTATTTTCCTGTGGTACTCGTGCTCTGAGTGTGTTTCCATGTGGTACTCGTGCTCTGAGTTTGTTTCCGAGTGACACTCATGCTCCGACTGTGTTTCCCTGTGATTCTCGTGCTCTGATAGTGTTTCCCTGTGATACTCGTGCTCTGAGTGTGTTTCGCTGGGGTACTCGTGCTCTGAGTGTGTTTCTCTGTGGTACTCGTGCTCTGAGTGTGTTTCTCTGTGGTACTCGTGCTCCAAGTGTGATTCTCTGGCGTACTCGTGCTCCGAGTGTGTTTCACTGCGATACTCGTGCTCCGCGTGTGTTTCCCTGTGGTACTTGTGCCCTGAGTGTGTTTCCCTGTGGAAATCGTGCTTCGAGAGTATTTCCCTGTGGTACTCGTGCTCCGAGTGTGTTTCCCTGTGATTCTCGTGCTCCGATAGTGTTTCCCTGTGATACTCGTGCTCTGAGTGTGTTTCGCTGGGGTACTCGTGCTCTGAGTGTGTTTCTCTGGGGTACTCGTGCTCCGAGTGTGTTTCCCTGTGATACTCGTGCTGCGAGTGTGTTTCTCTGTGATTCTTGTGCGCCGAGTGTGTTTCCCTCTGGTACTCATGCTCTGAGTGTGTTTCTCTGTTATACTCGTGCTCCGTGTGTGTTTCCCAGTGACACTCGTGCTCTGAGTGTGTTTCCCTGTGGCACTCGTGCTGCGAGTGTGTTTCTCTGTGGTACTCGTGCTCCGAGTGTGATTCTCTGGGGTACTCGTGCTCAAAGTGTGTTTCTCTGTGGTACTCGTGCTCCGAGTGTGTTTCCCTGTGGTACTCGTGCCCTGTGTGTGTTTCTCTGGGGTACTCGTGCTCCGAGTGTGTTTCCCAGTGACACTCGTGCTCTGAGTGTGTTTCCCTGTGGTACTCGTGCTCTGAGTGTGTTTCTCTGGCGTACTCGTGCTCCGAGTGTGTTTCCCAGTGACACTCGTGCTCTGAGTGTGTTTCCCTGTGGGTACTCGTGCTCCGAGTGTGTTTCTCTGTGGTGCTCGTGCTCCGAGTGTGTTTCACTGCGATACACATGCTCCGCGTGTGTTTCCCTGTGGTACTTGTGCCCTGAGTGTGTTTCCCTGTGGAAATCGTGCTTCGAGAGTATTTCCCTGTGGTACTCGTGCTCTGAGTTTGTTTCCGAGTGACACTCGTGCTCCGAGTGTGTTTCTCTGGGGTACTCGTGCTCCGACTGTGTTTCTCTGGGGTACTCGTGCTCTGTGTGTGTTTCTCTGGGGTACTCGTGCTCCGAGTGTGTTTCCCTGTGATTCTCGTGCTCCGAGTGTGTTACCTTGTGGTACTCGTGCTCCAAGTGTGTTACCTTGTGGTACTCGTGCTCCGAGTGTGTTTCCCTGTTGTACTCGTGCTCCGAGTGTGTTTCTCTGTGATACTCGTGCTCCGAGTGTGTTTGCCAGTGACACTCGTGCTCCAAGTGTGTTTCCCTGTGGTACTCGTGCTCTGAGTGTGTTTCTCTGTTATACTCGTGCTCCGTGTGTGTTTCCCAGTGACACTCGTGCTCTGACTGTGTTTCCCTGTGATACTCGTGCTCTGAGTGTGTTTCTCTGGGGTACACGTGCTCCAAGTGTGTTTCTCTGTGGTACTCGTGCTCTGAGTGTGTTTCTCTGTGGTTCTCGTGTTCTGAGTGTGTTTCTCTGGGGTCCACATGCTTTGATTGTGTTTCCCTCGGGTACTCGTGCTCCGAGTGTGTTTCTCTGGGGTACTCGTGCTCCGAGTGTGTTTCTCTGCGATACTCGTGCTCCGCGTGTGTTTCCCTGTGGTACTCGTGCCCTGAGTGTGTTTCCCTGTGGTAATCGTGCTCCGAGTATTTTCCCTGTGATTCTTGTGCTCCGAGTGTGTTTCCTGGTGGTACTCGTGCTCTGAGTCTGTTTCTGTGGGGAGCTCATGTTCCGAGTGTGTTTCCCTGTAGTACTCGTGCTCTGGGTGTGTTACCTTGTGATTCTCGTGCTCCGAGTGAGTTTCCTTCTGGTACTCGTGCTCTGAGTGTGTTTGCCTGTTGTACTCGTGCTCCGAGTGTGTTTCCTTGTGGTACTTGTGCTCTGAGTGTGTTTCCCTGTTGTACTCGTGCTCCGAGTGTGTTACTCTGTGATACTCGTGCTCCGAGTGTGTTTGCCAGTGACACTCGTGCTCCAAGTGTGTTTCCCTGTAGTACTCGTGCTCTGAGTGTGTTTCTCTGTTATACTCGTGCTCCGTGTGTGTTTCCCAGTGACACTCGTGCTCTGACTGTGTTTCCCTGTGATACTCGTGCTCTGAGTGTGTTTCTCTGGGGTACTCGTGCTCCGAGTGTGTTTCTCTGCGATACTCGTGCTCCGCGTGTGTTTCCCTGTGGTACTCGTGCTCTGAGTCTGTTTCTCTGGGGAGCTCATGTTCCGAGTGTGTTTCCCTGTAGTACTCGTGCTCTGGGTGTGTTACCTTGTGATTCTCGTGCTCCGAGTGAGTTTCCTTCTGGTACTCGTGCTCCGAGTGTGTTTCCCTCTGGTACTCGTGCTCTGAGTGTGTTTCTCTGTGGTTCTCGTGTTCTGAGTGTGTTTCTCTGGGGTCCACATGCTTTGATTGTGTTTCCCTCGGGTACTCGTGCTCCGAGTGTGTTTCTCTGGGGTACTCGTGCTCCGAGTGTGTTTCTCTGCGATACTCGTGCTCCGCGTGTGTTTCCCTGTGGTACTCGTGCCCTGAGTGTGTTTCCCTGTGGTAATCGTGCTCCGAGTATTTTCCCTGTGATTCTTGTGCTCCGAGTGTGTTTCCTGGTGGTACTCGTGCTCTGAGTCTGTTTCTGTGGGGAGCTCATGTTCCGAGTGTGTTTCCCTGTAGTACTCGTGCTCTGGGTGTGTTACCTTGTGATTCTCGTGCTCCGAGTGAGTTTCCTTGTTGTACTCGTGCTCTGAGTGTGTTTGCCTGTTGTACTCGTGCTCCGAGTGTGTTTCCTTGTGGTACTTGTGCTCTGAGTGTGTTTCCCTGTTGTACTCGTGCTCCGAGTGTGTTACTCTGTGATACTCGTGCTCCGAGTGTGTTTGCCAGTGACACTCGTGCTCCAAGTGTGTTTCCCTGTAGTACTCGTGCTCTGAGTGTGTTTCTCTGTTATACTCGTGCTCCGTGTGTGTTTCCCAGTGACACTCGTGCTCTGACTGTGTTTCCCTGTGATACTCGTGCTCTGAGTGTGTTTCTCTGGGGTACTCGTGCTCCGAGTGTGTTTCTCTGCGATACTCGTGCTCCGCGTGTGTTTCCCTGTGGTACTCGTGCTCTGAGTCTGTTTCTCTGGGGAGCTCATGTTCCGAGTGTGTTTCCCTGTAGTACTCGTGCTCTGGGTGTGTTACCTTGTGATTCTCGTGCTCCGAGTGAGTTTCCTTCTGGTACTCGTGCTCTGAGTGTGTTTGCCTGTTGTACTCGTGCTCCGAGTGTGTTTCCTTGTGGAACTTGTGCTCTGAGTGTGTTTCCCTGTGGTACTCGTGCTCCGAGTGTGTTTCCCAGTGACACTCGTGCTCTGAGTGTGTTTCCCTGTGGGTACTCGTGCTCCGAGTGTGTTTCTCTGTGGTACTTGTGCTTCGAGAGTATTTCCCTGTGGTACTCGTGCTCTGAGTTTGTTTCCGAGTGACACTCGTGCTCCGAGTGTGTTTCTCTGGGGTACTCGTGCTCCGACTGTGTTTCTCTGTGGTACTCGTGCTCTGAGTGTGTTTCTCTGGGGTACTCGTGCTCCGAGTGTGTTTCCCTGTGATTCTCGTGCTCCGAGTGTGTTACCTTGTGGTACTCGTGCTCCAAGTGTGTTACATCGTGGTACTCGTGCTCCGAGTGTGTTTCCCTGTTGTACTCGTGCTCCGAGTGTGTTACTCTGTGATACTCGTGCTCCGAGTGTGTTTGCCAGTGACACTCGTGCTCCAAGTGTGTTTCCCTGTAGTACTCGTGCTCTGAGTGTGTTTCTCTGTTATACTCGTGCTCCGTGTGTGTTTCCCAGTGACACTCGTGCTCTGACTGTGTTTCCCTGTGATACTCGTGCTCTGAGTGTGTTTCTCTGGGGTACACGTGCTCCAAGTGTGTTTCTCTGTGGTACTCGTGCTCTGAGTGTGTTTCTCTGTGGTACTCGTGTTCTGAGTGTGTTTCTCTGGGGTCCACATGCTTTGATTGTGTTTCCCTCGGGTACTCGTGCTCCGAGTGTGTTTCTCTGGGGTACTCGTGCTCCGAGTGTGTTTCTCTGCGATACTCATGCTCCGCGTGTGTTTCCCTGTGGTACTCGTGCCCTGAGTGTGTTTCCCTGTGGTAATCGTGCTCCGAGTATTTTCCCTGTGGTACTCGTGCTCTGAGTGTGTTTCCATGTGGTACTCGTGCTCTGAGTTTGTTTCCGAGTGACACTCATGCTCCGACTGTGTTTCCCTGTGATTCTCGTGCTCCGATAGTGTTTCCCTGTGATACTCGTGCTCTGAGTGTGTTTCGCTGGGGTACTCGTGCTCTGAGTGTGTTTCTCTGTGGTACTCGTGTTCTGAGTGTGTTTCTCTGGGGTCCACATGCTTTGATTGTGTTTCCCTCGGGTACTCGTGCTCCGAGTGTGTTTCTCTGGGGTACTCGTGCTCCGAGTGTGTTTCTCTGCGATACTCGTGCTCCGCGTGTGTTTCCCTGCGATACTCGTGCCCTGAGTGTGTTTCCCTGTGTTAATCGTGCTCCGAGAGTATTTTCCTGTGGTACTCGTGCTCTGAGTGTGTTTCCATGTGGTACTCGTGCTCTGAGTTTGTTTCCGAGTGACACTCATGCTCCGACTGTGTTTCCCTGTGATTCTCGTGCTCCGATAGTGTTTCCCTGTGATACTCGTGCTCTGAGTGTGTTTCGCTGGGGTACTCGTGCTCTGAGTGTGTTTCTCTGGGGTACTCGTGCTCCGAGTGTGTTTCCCTGTGATACTCGTGCTGCGAGTGTGTTTCTCTGTGATTCTTGTGCGCCGAGTGTGTTTCCCTCTGGTACTCATGCTCTGAGTGTGTTTCTCTGTTATACTCGTGCTCCGTGTGTGTTTCCCAGTGACACTCGTGCTCTGAGTGTGTTTCCCTGTGGCACTCGTGCTGCGAGTGTGTTTCTCTGTGGTTCTCGTGCTCCGAGTGTGATTCTCTGGGGTACTCGTGCTCAAAGTATGATTCTCTGGGGTACTTGTGCCCTGTGTGGGTTTCTCTGGGGTACTCGTGCTCCAAGTGTGTTTCTCTGGCGTACTCGTGCTCCGAGTGTGTTTCCCAGTGACACTCGTGCTCTGAGTGTGTTTCCCTGTGAGTACTCGTGCTCCAAGTGTGTTTGCCTGTGGTACTCGTGCTCCGAGTGTGTTTCCCAGTGACACTCGTGCTCTGAGTGTGTTTCCCTGTGGTACTCGTGCTTCGAGAATATTTCCCTGTGGTACTCGTGCTCTGAGTTTGTTTCCGAGTGGCACTCGTGCTCCGAGTGTGTTTCTCTGGGGTACTCGTGCTCCGACCGTGTTTCTCTGTGATTCTCGTGCTCCGAGTGTGTTACCTTGTGATACTCGTGCTCCGACTGTGTTTCTCTGTGGTACTCGTGCTCTGAGTGTGTTTCTCTGGGGTACTCGTGCTCCGAGTGTGTTTCCCTGTGATTCTCGTGCTCCGAGTGTGTTACCTTGTGGTACTCGTGCTCCGAGTGTGTTACCTTGTGGTACTCGTGCTCCGAGTGTGTTTCCCTGTTGTACTCGTGCTCCGACTGTGTTTCTCTGTGATACTCGTGCTCCGAGTGTGTTACCTTGTGGTACTCGTGCTCCGAGTGTGTTTCCCTGTTGTACTCGTGCTCCGAGTGTGTTTCTCTGTGATACTCGTGCTCCGACTGTGTTTGCCAGTGACACTCGTGCTCCGAGTGTGTTTTCCTGTTGTACTCGTGCTCTGAGTGTGTTTCTCTGTTATACTCGTGCTCCGTGTGTGTTTCCCAGTGACACTCGTGCTCTGAGTGTGTTTCCCTGTGGGTACTCGTGCTCCGAGTGTGTTTCTCTGTGGTAATCGTGCTCCGAGTATTTTCCCTGTGATTCTTGTGCTCCGAGTGTGTTTCCTGTGGTACTCGTGCTCTGAGTGTGTTACCTTGTGATTCTCGTGCTCCGAGTGTGTTTCCTTCTGGTACTCGTGCTCCGAGTGTGTTTCCCTGTGGTACTCGTGCTCTGAGTGTGTTTCGCTGTGATACTCGTGCTCTGAGTGTGTTTCGCTGTGGTACTCGTGCTCTGAGTGTGTTTCGCTGTGATACTCGTGCTCTGAGTGTGTTTCTCTGGGCTACTCGTGCTCCGAGTGTATTTCCCTGTGGTACTCGTACTCTGCGTCTGTTTCCCTGTGGTACTCGTGCTCCGAGTGTGTTTCCTTGTGGTCCTCGTGGTCTGAGTGTGTTTCCGAGTGACACTCGTGCTCTGAGTGTGATTCCCTTTGGTACTCGTGCTCCGAGTGTGTTTCCCTGTGGTACACGTGCTCCGAGTGTGTTTCCCTTTGGTACTCGTGCTCCGAGTGTGTTTCCCTGTGGTACTCGTGCTCTGAGTGTGTTACCTTGTGGTACTCGTGCTCCGAATGTGTTTCTCTGTGGTACTCGTGCTCCGAGTGTGTTTCCCTGTAGTACTCGTGCTCTGAGTGTGTTACCTTGTGGTACTCGTGCTCCGAGTGTGTTTCTCTGGGGTACTCGTGCCCTGAGTGTGTTTATCTGTGGTACTCGTGCTCCGAGTGTGTTTCCCTGTGATTCTCGTGCTCTGAGTGTGTTTCCCTATGGTACTCGTGCTCCGAGTGTGTTTTCCTGTGGTAATCGTGCCCTGAGTGTCTTTCCCTGTGGTACTTGTGCTCCGAGTGTGTTTCTCTGTGATACTCGTGCTCCGAGTGTGTTTCCCTGTGAGTAATCGTGCTCCGAGTGTGTTTTCCTGTTTTACTCATGATCCGAGTGTCTTTCCCTGTGGTACTCGTGCTCTGCGTCTGTTTCCCTGTGGTACTCGTGCTCCGAGTGTGTTTCCCTGTGGTTCTCGTGCTCTGAGTGTGTTTCTCTGTGGTACTCGTGTTCCGAGTGTGTTTGCCAGTGACACTCGTGCTCTGAGTGTGATTCCCTTTGGTACTCGTGCTCCGTGTGCGTTTCACTGCGATACTCGTGCTCCGCGTGTGTTTCCCTGTGGTACTCGTGCCCTGAGTGTGTTTCCATGTGGTACTCGTGCTCTGAGTTTGTTTCCGAGTGACACTCATGCTCCGACTGTGTTTCCCTGTGATTCGCGTGCTCCGAGTGTGTTTCCCTGTGATACTCGTGCTACGAGTGTGTTTCCCTGTGGTACTCGTTCTCTGAGTCTGTTTTTCTGTGGTGCTCGTGCTCTGAGTGTGTTTCGCTGGGGTACTCGTGCTCTGAGTGTGTTTCCCAGTGACACTCGTGCTCTGCGTGTGTTTCCCTGTGGTACTCGTGCTGCGAGTGTGTTTCTCTGTGGTACTCGTGCTCAAAGTGTGTTTCTCTGGCGTACTCTTACTCTGAGTGTGTTTATCTGTTATACTCGTGCTCTGCGTGTGTTTCCCTGTGGTACTCGTGCTGCGAGTGTGTTTCTCTGTGGTACTCATGCTCCAAGTGTGTTTCTCTGGGGTACTCGTGCTCCGAGTGTGTTGCCCAGTGACACTCATGCTCTGAGTGTGTTTCCCTGTGGGTACTCGTGCTCCGAGTGTGTTTCCCTGTGGTACTCGTGCTGCGAGTGTGTTTCTCTGGGGTACTCGTGGTCTGAGTGTGTTTCCGAGTGACACTCGTGCTCTGAGTGTGTTTCCCTCTGGTACTCGTGCCCTGAGTGTCTTTCCCTGTGATACTCGTGCTCCGAGTGTGTTTCTCTGGGCTACTCATGCTCCGAGTGTGTTTCTCTGGGTTACTCGTGCTCTGAGTGTGTTTCTCTGGGCTACTCGTGCTCTGAGTGTGTTTCTCTGGGGTACTCGTGCTGCGTGTGTGTTTCCCAGTGACACTGGTGCTCTGTGTGTGATTCCCTGTGGTACTCGTGCTGTGAGTGTGTTTCTCTGTGGTACTCGTGCTCCGAGTGTGATTCTCTGTGGTACTCGTACTCTGAGTGTGTTTCTCTGGGGTACTCGTGCTCTGAGTGTGTTTCCCTCTGGTACTCGTGCTCTGAGTGTGATTCCCTTTGGTACTCGTGCTCCGAGTGTGTTTCCCTGTGGTACACGTGCTCCGAGTGTGTTTCCCTGTGATATTCGTGCTCCGAGTGTGTTTCTCTGTGGTACTCGTGCTCTGAGTGTGTTACCTTGTGGTACTCGTGCTCCGAATGTGTTTCTCTGTGATATTCGTGCTCCGAGTGTGTTTCCCTGTGGTACTCGTGCTCCGAGTGTGTTTCCCAGTGACACTGGTGCTCTGAGTGTGTTTCTCTGGGGGACTCGTGCTCCGAGAGTATTTTCCTGTGGTACTCGTGCTCCGAGTGTGTTTCCCTGTGGTACTCGTGCTCCGAGTGTGTTTCCCTGTAGTACCCGTGCTCTGAGTGTGTTACCTTGTGGTACTCGTGCTCCGAGTGTGTTTCTCTGGGGTACTCGTGCCCTGAGTGTGTTTATCTGTGGTACTCGTGCTCTGAGTGTGTTTCTCTGGGGTACTCTTGCTCCGAGTGTGTTTCCCTGTGGTACTCGTGCTCTGAGTGTGTTTTCCTGTGGTACTCGTGCTCTGAGTGTGTTTCCCTGTGGTACTCGTGCTCCGAGTGTGTTTCCCTGTGGTACTCGTGCTCCGAGTGTGTTTCCCTGTGGTACTCGTGCTCCGAGTGTGTTTCCTTGTGGTACTCGTGGTCTGAGTGTGTTTCCGAGTGACACTCGTGCTCTGAATGTGATTTCCTGTGGTAATCGTGCTCCGAGAATATTTTCCTGTGGTACTCGTGCTCCGAGTGTGTATTCCTGTTTTACTCATGATCTGAGTGTGTTTCTCTGGGGTACTCGTGCCCTGAGTGTGTTTCCCTGTGGTACTCGTGCTCCAAGTGTGTTTCTCTGGGGTACTCGTGCTCCGAGTGTGTTACTCTGTGGTACTCGTGCTCCGAGTGTGTTTCCCTCTGGTACTCGTGCTCTGAGTGTGTTTCCCTGTGATACTCGTGCTCTGAGTGTGTTTCCCTGTGGTACTCGTGCTCCAAGTGTGTTTCTCTGGGGTACTCGTGCTCCGAGTGTGTTACTCTGTGGTACTCGTGCTCTGAATGTGTTTCTCTGGGTTACTCGTGCTCTGAGTGTGTTTCCCTGTGATACTCGTGCTCTGCGTGTGTTTCCCTGTGGTACTCGTGCTCCAAGTGTGTTTCCTTGTGGTACTCGTGCTCCGAGGGTGTTTCCGAGTGACACTCGTGCTCCAAGTGTGTTTCCCTGTGGTACTCATGCCCCGAGTGTGTTTCCTTGTGGTACTTGTGGTCTGAGTGTGTTTCCGAGTGACACTCGTGCTCCGAGTGTGATTCCCTTTGGTACTGGTGCTCTGAGTGTGTTTCCCTGTGGTACTCATGCTCTGAGTGTGTTTCTCTGTGGTACTCGTGGTCCGAGTCTGTTTCCCTGTGGTACTCGTGCTCTGAGTGTGTTTCTCTGGGGTACTCGTGCTCCGAGAGTATTTTCCTGTGGTACTCGTGCTCTGAGTGTGTTTCCTTGTGGTACTCGTGCTCCGAGTGTGTTTCCCTGTGGTACTCGTGCTCTGAGTGTGTTTCCCTGTGAGTACTCGTGCTCCGAGTGTGTTTCCCTGTGGTACTCGTGCTCCGAGTGTGTTTCTCTGGGATACTCGTGCTCCGAGTGTGTTTCGCAGTGGTACACATGCCCTGAGTGTGTTTCCCTGTGGTACTCGTGATCCGAGTGTTTTTCCCTGTGGTACTCGTGCTCCGAGTGTGTTTCCCTGTGGCACTCGTGCCTGAGTGTGTTTCTCTGTGGGTACTCGTGCTCCGAGTGTGTTTCTCTGGGGTAGTCGTGCTCCGAGTGTGTTTCCTTGTGGTACTCGTGCTCCGAGTGTGTTTCCTTGTGGTACTCATGCTCTGAGTGTGTTTCCCTGTGGTACTCGTGCTCCGAGTGTGTTTCCCTGTGGTACTCATGCTTTGATTGTGTTTCCCTGTGGTACTCGTGCTCTGAGTCTGTTTCCCTGTGGGTACACGTGCTCCGAGTGTGTTTCCCTGTGGTACTCGTGCCCCGAGTGTGTTTCCTTGTGGTACTCGTGCTCTGAGTGTGTTTCTCTGTGGCACTCATGCTCCGAGTGTGTTTCCCTGTGGTACTCGTGCTCTGAGTGTGTTTTTCTGTGGTACTCGTGATCCGAGTGTGTTTCTCTGTGGTAGTCCTGCTCTGAGTGTGTTTTTCTGTGGTACTCGTGCTCCGAGTGTGTTTCCTTGTGGTATTCGTGCTCCGAGTGTGTTTCTCTGGGGTACTCGTGCTCTGAGTTTGTTTAGCTGTTGTACTCATGATCTGAGTGTGTTTCCCTGTGGTACTCGTGCTCTGAGTCTGTTTCTCTGGGGTACTCGTGATCCGAGTGTGTTTCCCTGTGGTACACATGCCGTGAGTGTGTTTCCCTGTGGTACTCGTGCTCCGAGTGTGTTTCCCTGTGGTACTCGTGTCCTGAGTGTGTTTCTCTGTGGTACTCGTGCTCTGAGTGTGATTCTCTGTGGTACTCGTGCTCCGAGTGTTTTTCTCTGGGGTACTCATGCTGCGAGTGTGTTTCTCTGTAGTACTCGTGCTCCGAGTGTGTTTCCTTGTGGTACTCGTGGTCTGAGTCTGTTTCCCTGTGGTACTCGTGGTCTGAGTGTGTTTCTCTGCGGTACTCGTGCCCTGAGTGTGATTTCCTGTGGTACTCGTGCTCCGAGTGTGTTTCTCTGGCGTACTCGTGCTCTGAGTGTGTTTTCCTGTGGTACTCGTGCTCCGAGTGTTTTTCCCTGTGGTACTCGTGCTCCGAGTGTGTTTCTCTGTGGTACTCGTGCTCTGAGTGTGTTTCTCTGGGTTACTCGTGCTCCGAGTGTGTTTCCCTGGGGTACTCGTGCTCCGAGTGTGTTTCCCTGTGGTACTCGTGCTCCGAGTGTGTTTTCCTGTGGTACTCGTGCCCTGAGTGTATTTCCCTGTGGGTACTCGTGCTCTGCGTCTGTTTCCCTGTGGTACTCGTGCCCCGAGTGTGTTTCCTTGTGGTACTCGTGATCTGAGTGTGTTTCCGAGTGACACTTGTGCTCTGAGTGTGATTCCCTTTGGTACTCGTGCTCCGACTGTGTTTCCCTGTGGTACTCGTGCTCTGAGTGGGCTTCTCTGTGGTACTCGTGCTCTGAGTGTGTTTTCCTGTGGTACTCGTGCTCCGAGTGTTTTTCCCTGTGGTACTCGTGCTCCGAGTGTGTTTCTCTGTGGTACTCGTGCTCTGAGTGTGTTTCTCTGGGTTACTCGTGCTCCGAGTGTGTTTCCCTGGGGTACTCGTGCTCCGAGTGTGTTTCCCTGTGGTACTCGTGCTCCGAGTGTGTTTTCCTGTGGTACTCGTGCCCTGAGTGTATTTCCCTGTGGGTACTCGTGCTCTGCGTCTGTTTCCCTGTGGTACTCGTGCCCCGAGTGTGTTTCCTTGTGGTACTCGTGATCTGAGTGTGTTTCCGAGTGACACTCGTGCTCTGAGTGTGATTCCCTTTGGTACTCGTGCTCCGACTGTGTTTCCCTGTGGTACTCGTGCCCCGAGTGTGTTTCCCAGGGGTACTCGTGCCCTGAGTGTGTTTCCCCGTGGTACTTGTGCTTTGATTGTGTTTCCCTGTAGTGCTCGTGCTCCGAGTGTGTTTCCTTGTGGTACTCGTGGTCTGAGTGAGTTTTCCTGTGGTAATCGTGCTCTGAGTGTGTTTCCCTGTGGTAATCGTGCTCTGAGTGTGTTTCCCTGTGGTACTCGTGCTCCGAGTGTGTTTTTCTTGGGTACTCGTGCTCCGAGTGTGTTTCTCTGGGATACTCGTGCTTCACGTATGTTTCCCTGTGGTAATCGTGCTCCGAGTGTGTTTCCCTGGGGTAATCGTGCTCTGAGTGTGTTTCCCAGTGACACTCGTGCTCTGAGTGTGTTTCCCTGTGGTACTCGTGCTCCGAGTGTGTTTTCCTGTGGTATTCGTGCCCTGAGTGTGTTTTCCTGTGGTACTCGTGCTCCGAGTGTGTTTCCCTGTGGTACTCGTGCTCCGAGTGTGTTTCTCTGGCGTACTCGTGCTCCGAGTGTGTTTTCCTGTGGTATTCGTGCCCTGAGTGTTTTTCCCTGTGGTACTCATGCTCCGAGTGTGTTTCTCTGTGGTACTCGTGCTGTGAGTGTGTTTCTCTGGGTTACTCGTGCTCCGAGTGTGTCTCCCTGGGGTACTCGTGCTCCGAGTGTGTTTCCCTGTGGTGCTCGTGCTCCGAGTGTGTTTCCCTGGGGTACTCGTGCTCCGAGTGTGTTTCCCTGTGGTACTCGTGCTCCGCGTGTGTTTTCCTGTGGTACTCGTGCCCTGAGTGTATTTCCCTGTGGGTACTCGTGCTCTGCGTCTGTTTCCCTGTGGTACTCGTGCCCCGAGTGTGGTTCCTTGTGGCACTTGTGGTCTGAGTGTGTTTCCGAGTGACACTCGTGCTCTGAGTGTGATTCCCTTTGGTACTCGTGCTCCGACTGTGTTTCCTTGTGGTACTCGTGCTCTGAGTGTGTTTCTCTGTGGTACTCGTGCTCCGAGTGTGTTTCCCTGTGGTAATCGTGCTCGGAGTGTGTTTCTCTGTGATACTCGTGCCCCGAGTGTGTTTCCCAGGGGTACTCGTGCCCTGAGTGTGTTTCCCTGTGGTACTTGTGCTTTGATTGTGTTTCCCTGTAGTACTCGTGCTCCGAGTGTGTTTCCTTGTGGTATTCGTGCTCCAAGTGTGTTTCCCTGTGGTACTCGTGCTCCGAGTGTGTTTCCCTGTGGTACTCGTGCTCTGAGTGTGTTTCCTCGTGATATTCGTGCTCTCAGTGTGTCTCCCTGTGATACTCGTGCTCTGAGTGTGTTTCTCTGTGGTACTCATGCTCTGAGTTTTTTTTCTCTGTGGTACTCGTGCTCCAAGTGTGTTTCTCTGGGGTACTCGTGCTCCGAGTGTGTTTCCCTGTGGTACTCGTGCTCCGAGTGTGTTTCCCTGTAGTTCTAATGCTCTGAGTGTGTTTCCCGATGATACTCGTGCTCTGAGTGTGTTTCACGTTGGTACTCGTGCTGTGAGTATGTTTCACTGTGATACTCGTGCTCTGAGTGTGTTTCTCTGGGGTACTCGTCATCTGAGTGTGTTTCCCTGTGATACTCGTGCTCTGAGTGTGTTTCCCTGTGGTACTCATGCTCTGAGTGTGTTTCTCTGTTGTACTCGTGCTCTGAGTGTGTTTCTCTGTGGTACTCGTGCTCTGAGTGTGTTTCCCTGTGATACTCGTGCTCTGAGTGTGTTTCCCTGTGATACTCGTGCTCTGAGTGTGTTTCCCTGTGATACTCGTTCTCTGAGTGTGTTTCTCTCCGGTACCCGTGCTCCGAGTGTGTTTCCCTGTGAGACTCGTGCTCTGAGTGTGTTTCCCTGTGATACTCGTGCTCTGAGTGTGTTTCTCTCCGGTACCCGTGCTCCGAGTGTGTTTCCCTGTGGTACTCGTGCTCCGAGTGTGTTTCTCTGTGATACACGTGCTTCGAGTGTGTTTCCCTGTGATACTCATGCCCTGAGTGTGTTTCCCTGTGATACTCGTGCCCTGAGTGTGTTTCTCTTTGGTACTCGTGCTCCGAGTGTGTTTCTCTGGGGTACTTGTGCTCTGAGTGTGTTTCTCTGTGGTACTCGTGCTGCGAGTGTGTTTCTCTGTAGTACTCGTGCTCCGAGTGTGATTCTCTGTGGTACTCGTGCTCCGAGTGTGTTTCCCTGTGGTACTCGTGCTCCGAGTGTGTTTCCCTGTGGTACTCGTGTCCTGAGTGTGTTTCTCTGTGGTACTCGTGCTCTGAGTGTGATTCTCTGTGGTACTCGTGCTCCGAGTGTTTTTCTCTGGGGTACTCATGCTGCGAGTGTGTTTCTCTGTAGTACTCGTGCTCCGAGTGTGTTTCCTTGTGGTACTCGTGGTCTGAGTCTGTTTCCCTGTGGTACTCGTGGTCTGAGTGTGTTTCTCTGCGGTACTCGTGCCCTGAGTGTGATTTCCTGTGGTACTCGTGCTCCGAGTGTGTTTCTCTGGCGTACTCGTGCTCTGAGTGTGTTTTCCTGTGGTACTCGTGCTCCGAGTGTTTTTCCCTGTGGTACTCGTGCTCCGAGTGTGTTTCTCTGTGGTACTCGTGCTCTGAGTGTGTTTCTCTGGGTTACTCGTGCTCCGAGTGTGTTTCCCTGGGGTACTCGTGCTCCGAGTGTGTTTCCCTGTGGTACTCGTGCTCCGAGTGTGTTTTCCTGTGGTACTCGTGCCCTGAGTGTATTTCCCTGTGGGTACTCGTGCTCTGCGTCTGTTTCCCTGTGGTACTCGTGCCCCGAGTGTGTTTCCTTGTGGTACTCGTGATCTGAGTGTGTTTCCGAGTGACACTTGTGCTCTGAGTGTGATTCCCTTTGGTACTCGTGCTCCGAGTGTGTTTCCCTGTGGTACTCGTGCTCTGAGTGGGCTTCTCTGTGGTACTCGTGCTCTGAGTGTGTTTTCCTGTGGTACTCGTGCTCCGAGTGTTTTTCCCTGTGGTACTCGTGCTCCGAGTGTGTTTCTCTGTGGTACTCGTGCTCTGAGTGTGTTTCTCTGGGTTACTCGTGCTCCGAGTGTGTTTCCCTGGGGTACTCGTGCTCCGAGTGTGTTTCCCTGTGGTACTCGTGCTCCGAGTGTGTTTTCCTGTGGTACTCGTGCCCTGAGTGTATTTCCCTGTGGGTACTCGTGCTCTGCGTCTGTTTCCCTGTGGTACTCGTGCCCCGAGTGTGTTTCCTTGTGGTACTCGTGATCTGAGTGTGTTTCCGAGTGACACTCGTGCTCTGAGTGTGATTCCCTTTGGTACTCGTGCTCCGACTGTGTTTCCCTGTGGTACTCGTGCCCCGAGTGTGTTTCCCAGGGGTACTCGTGCCCTGAGTGTGTTTCCCCGTGGTACTTGTGCTTTGATTGTGTTTCCCTGTAGTGCTCGTGCTCCGAGTGTGTTTCCTTGTGGTACTCGTGGTCTGAGTGAGTTTTCCTGTGGTAATCGTGCTCTGAGTGTGTTTCCCTGTGGTAATCGTGCTCTGAGTGTGTTTCCCTGTGGTACTCGTGCTCCGAGTGTGTTTTTCTTGGGTACTCGTGCTCCGAGTGTGTTTCTCTGGGATACTCGTGCTTCACGTATGTTTCTCTGTGGGACTCGTGCTCCGAGTGTGTTTCCTTGTGGTACTCGTGCTCCACGTATGTTTCCCTGTGGTAATCGTGCTCCGAGTGTGTTTCCCTGGGGTAATCGTGCTCTGAGTGTGTTTCCCAGTGACACTCGTGCTCTGAGTGTGTTTCCCTGTGGTACTCGTGCTCCGAGTGTGTTTTCCTGTGGTATTCGTGCCCTGAGTGTGTTTTCCTGTGGTACTCGTGCTCCAAGTGTGTTTCCCTGTGGTACTCGTGCTCCGAGTGTGTTTCTCTGGCGTACTCGTGCTCCGAGTGTGTTTTCCTGTGGTATTCGTGCCCTGAGTGTTTTTCCCTGTGGTACTCATGCTCCGAGTGTGTTTCTCTGTGGTACTCGTGCTGTGAGTGTGTTTCTCTGGGTTACTCGTGCTCCGAGTGTGTCTCCCTGGGGTACTCGTGCTCCGAGTGTGTTTCCCTGTGGTGCTCGTGCTCCGAGTGTGTTTCCCTGGGGTACTCGTGCTCCGAGTGTGTTTCCCTGTGGTACTCGTGCTCCGCGTGTGTTTTCCTGTGGTACTCGTGCCCTGAGTGTATTTCCCTGTGGGTACTCGTGCTCTGCGTCTGTTTCCCTGTGGTACTCGTGCCCCGAGTGTGGTTCCTTGTGGCACTTGTGGTCTGAGTGTGTTTCCGAGTGACACTCGTGCTCTGAGTGTGATTCCCTTTGGTACTCGTGCTCCGACTGTGTTTCCTTGTGGTACTCGTGCTCTGAGTGTGTTTCTCTGTGGTACTCGTGCTCCGAGTGTGTTTCCCTGTGGTAATCGTGCTCGGAGTGTGTTTCTCTGTGATACTCGTGCCCCGAGTGTGTTTCCCAGGGGTACTCGTGCCCTGAGTGTGTTTCCCTGTGGTACTTGTGCTTTGATTGTGTTTCCCTGTAGTACTCGTGCTCCGAGTGTGTTTCCTTGTGGTATTCGTGCTCCAAGTGTGTTTCCCTGTGGTACTCGTGCTCCGAGTGTGTTTCCCTGTGGTACTCGTGCTCTGAGTGTGTTTCCTCGTGATATTCGTGCTCTCAGTGTGTCTCCCTGTGATACTCGTGCTCTGAGTGTGTTTCTCTGTGGTACTCATGCTCTGAGTTTTTTTTCTCTGTGGTACTCGTGCTCCAAGTGTGTTTCTCTGGGGTACTCGTGCTCCGAGTGTGTTTCCCTGTGGTACTCGTGCTCCGAGTGTGTTTCCCTGTAGTTCTAATGCTCTGAGTGTGTTTCCCGATGATACTCGTGCTCTGAGTGTGTTTCACGTTGGTACTCGTGCTGTGAGTATGTTTCACTGTGATACTCGTGCTCTGAGTGTGTTTCTCTGGGGTACTCGTCATCTGAGTGTGTTTCCCTGTGATACTCGTGCTCTGAGTGTGTTTCCCTGTGGTACTCATGCTCTGAGTGTGTTTCTCTGTTGTACTCGTGCTCTGAGTGTGTTTCTCTGTGGTACTCGTGCTCTGAGTGTGTTTCCCTGTGATACTCGTGCTCTGAGTGTGTTTCCCTGTGATACTCGTGCTCTGAGTGTGTTTCCCTGTGATACTCGTTCTCTGAGTGTGTTTCTCTCCGGTACCCGTGCTCCGAGTGTGTTTCCCTGTGAGACTCGTGCTCTGAGTGTGTTTCCCTGTGATACTCGTGCTCTGAGTGTGTTTCTCTCCGGTACCCGTGCTCCGAGTGTGTTTCCCTGTGGTACTCGTGCTCCGAGTGTGTTTCTCTGTGATACACGTGCTTCGAGTGTGTTTCCCTGTGATACTCATGCCCTGAGTGTGTTTCCCTGTGATACTCGTGCCCTGAGTGTGTTTCTCTTTGGTACTCGTGCTCCGAGTGTGTTTCTCTGGGGTACTTGTGCTCTGAGTGTGTTTCTCTGTGGTACTCGTGCTGCGAGTGTGTTTCTCTGTAGTACTCGTGCTCCGAGTGTGATTCTCTGTGGTACTCGTGCTCCGAGTTTATTTCCCTGTGGTACTCGTGCTGCGAGTGTGTTTCTCTGGGGTACTTGTGCTGCGAGTGTGTTTCTCTGTAGTACTCGTGCTCCGAGTGTGTTTCCCTGTAGTACTCGTGCTCCGAGTGTGTTTCCCTGTGGTACTCGTGCTCCGAGTCTGTTTCCCTGTGGTACTCGTTGTCTGAGTGTGTTTCTCTGCAGTACTCGTGCCCTGAGTGTGATTTCCTGTGGTACTCGTGCCCTGAGTGTGTTTCCCTGTGGTAATCTTGCTCTGAGTGTGTTTCCTGTGGTACTCGTGCTCCGAGTGTGTTTCTCTGGCGTACTCGTGCTCTGAGTGTGTTTCTCTGGGTTACTCGTGCTCCGAGTGTGTTTCCCTGGGGTACTCGTGCTCCGAGTGTGCTATCCCTGTGGTGCTCGTGCTCCGAGGTGAGTTTCCCTGGGGGTACTCGTGCTCCGAGGTGTTTCCCTGTGGTACTCGTGTACCGCGTGTGTTTTTCCTGTGGTACTCGTGCCCTGAGTGTATTTCCCTGCTGTGTACCGTGCTCTGCGTCTGTTTCCCTGTGGTAACTCGTGCACGAGTGTGTTTCCTTGTGGCACCTTGTGGTCTGAGTGTGTTTCCCTGTGGTAATCGTGCTCTGAGTGTGTTTCTCTGTTATACTCATGCCCCGAGTGTGTTCCAGGGGTACTCGTGCCCTGAGTGTGTTTCCCTGTGGTACTCGTGGTACTGAGTGTGTTTCTCTGCGGTACTCGTGCCCCTGAGTAGTTTTCATGTTGGTAATCGTGCTCTGAGTGTGTTTCCCTGTGGTAATCGTGCTTGAGTGTGTTTCCCTGTGGTACTCGTGCTCCGAGTGTGTTTTTCTTGGGTACTCGTGCTCCGAGTGTGTTTCTCTGGGATACTCGTGCTTCACGTATGTTTCTCTGTGGGACTCGTGCTCCGAGTGTGTTTCCTTGTGGTACTCGTGCTCCACGTATGTTTCCCTGTGGTAATCGTGCTCCGAGTGTGTTTCCCTGTGGTACTCGTGCTCTGAGTGTGTTTCCCTGTGGTACTCGTGCTCCGAGTGTGTTTTCCTGTGGTATTCGTGCCCTGAGTGTGTTTCACTGTGGTACTCGTGTCCTGAGTGTGTTTCCCTGTGGGACCCGTGCTCCGAGTGTGTTTTCCTGTTGTACTCGTGCTCCGAGTGTGTTTCACTTTGATACTCATGCTCTGAGTGTGTTTCCCTGTGATACTCGTGCTCTGAGTGTGTTTCCCTGTGGGTGCTCGTGCTCCAAGTGTGTTTCTCTGTGGTACTCGTGCTCCAAGTGTGTTTCCCTGTGGTACTCGTGCCCTGAGTGTGTTTCTCTGGGGTACTCGTGCTCTGAGTGTGTTTCTCTGTGCTCCTCATGCTCTGAGTGTGTTTCCCTGTGGTACTCGTGCTCCGAGTGTGTTTCCCTGTGATTCTCGTGCTCCGAGTGTGTTTCCCTGTGGTACTCGTGCTCCGAGTGTGTTTCCCTGTGGTACTCGTGCTCCGAGTGTGTTTCCCTGTGGTACTCGTGCTCCCTGAGTGTGTTTCCCAGTGGTACTCGTGCTCGAGTGTGTTTCCTGTGGTACTCGTGCTCTGAGTGTATTTCCTCTGTGAGTACTCGTGCTCTGAGTGTGTTTCCCTGTGGATTCGTGCCTCGAGTGTGTCTCCCTGTGGTACTCGTGCTCTGAGTGTGTTTCCCTGTGGTACTCGTGCTCCCGAGTGTGTTTCCCTGTGGTTCTAGTGCTCGAGTGTGTTTCCCTGAGGTACTCGTGCTCAGAGTGTGTTACCTTGTGGTACTCGTGCTCTGAGTGTGTTTTCCTTTGGTACTCGTGCTCGAGTGTGTTTCACTGTGATACTCGTGCTCTGAGTGTGTTTCTCTGTGGTACTCATGCTCCGAGTGTGTTTCTCTGGGGTACTCGTCATCTGAGTGTGTTTCCCCTGTGATACTCGTGCTCTGAGTGTGTTTCCCTGTGGTACTCATGCTCTGAGTGTGTTTCTCTGTTGTACTCGTGCTCTGAGTGTGTTTCTCTGTGGTACTCGTGCTCTGAGTGTGTTTCCCTGTGATACTCGTGCTCTGAGTGTGTTTCCCTGTGATACTCGTGCTCTGAGTGTGTTTCCCTGTGAGACTCGTGCTCCGAGTGGGTTTCCCTCTGACACTTGTGCTCTCAGTGTGTTTCCCTGTGATACTCGTTCTCCGAGTGTGTTTCCCTGTGGTAATCGTGCTCCGAGTGTGTTTCCCTGTGTTACTCGTGCTCCGAGTGTGTTTCTCTGTGATACACGTGCTTCGAGTGTGTTTCCCT
Source organism: Squalus acanthias (assembly GCA_030390025.1). Classification (NCBI taxonomy): domain Eukaryota; kingdom Metazoa; phylum Chordata; class Chondrichthyes; order Squaliformes; family Squalidae; genus Squalus; species Squalus acanthias. The sequence continues at coordinate 4,750,468 of CM059445.1, read as the reverse complement.
GTGATACTCATGCCCTGAGTGTGTTTCCCTGTGATACTCGTGCCCTGAGTGTGTTTCTCTTTGGTACTCGTGCTCCGAGTGTGTTTCTCTGTGGTACTCGTGCTCCAAGTGTGTTTCTCTGGGGTACTTGTGCTCTGAGTGTGTTTCTCTGTGGTACTCGTGCTCCGAGTGTATTTCCCTGTGATTCTCGTGCTCCGAGTGTGTTTCCCTGTGGGACCCGTGCTCCGAGTGTGTTTTCCTGTTGTACTCGTGCTCCGAGTGTGTTTCCCTGTGATACTCGTGCTCTGAGTGTGTTTCCCTGTGGGTACTCGTGCTCCAAGTGTGTTTCCCTGTGGTACTCGTGCTCCGAGTGTGTTTCCCTGTGGTACTCGTGCTCTGAGTGTGTTTCCTCGTGATATTCGTGCTCTCAGTGTGTCTCCCTGTGATACTCGTGCTCTGAGTGTGTTTCTCTGTGGTACTTATGCTCTGAGTTTTTTTTCTCTGTGGCACCCGTGCTCTGAGTGTGTTTCCCTGTGGTACTCGTGCTCCAAGTGTGTTTCTCTGGGGTACTCGTGCTCCGAGTGTGTTTCTCTGGGGTACTCGTGCTCCGAGTGTGTTTCCCTGTAGTTCTAGTGCTCTGAGTGTGTTTCCCGATGATACTCGTGCTCTGTGTGTGTTTCTCTGGGATATTCGTGCTCCGAGTGTGTTTCCCTGTTATTCTCGTGCTCCGAGTGTGTTTCCCTGTGGTACTCGTGCTCTAAGTGTGTTTCACTGTGATTCTCGTGCTCCGAGTGTGTTTCCCTGTGATACTCGTGCTCTAAGTGTGTTTCACTGTGATACTCGTGCTCCGAGTGTGTTTCCCTGTGGTAATCGTGCTCCGAGTGTGTTTTCCTGTGGTACTCGTGCTCCCTGTATGTTTCCCTGTGGTACTCGTGCTCCGAGTCTGTTTCCCTGTGGTACTCGTTGTCTGAGTGTGTTTCTCTGCAGTACTCGTGCCCTGAGTGTGATTTCCTGTGGTACTCGTGCCCTGAGTGTGTTTCCCTGTGGTAATCTTGCTCTGAGTGTGTTTCCCTGTGGTACTCGTGCTCCGAGTGTGTTTCTCTGGCGTACTCGTGCTCTGAGTGTGTTTCTCTGGGTTACTCGTGCTCCGAGTGTGTTTCCCTGGGGTACTCGTGCTCCGAGTGTGTTTCCCTGTGGTGCTCGTGCTCCGAGTGTGTTTCCCTGGGGTACTCGTGCTCCGAGTGTGTTTCCCTGTGGTACTCGTGCTCTGAGTGTGTTTCCCTGTGATACTCGTGCTCTGAGTGTGTTTCTCTCCGGTACCCGTGCTCCGAGTGTGTTTCCCTGTGGTACTCGTGCTCCGAGTGTGTTTCTCTGTGATACACGTGCTTCGAGTGTGTTTCCCTGTGATACTCATGCCCTGAGTGTGTTTCCCTGTGATACTCGTGCCCTGAGTGTGTTTCTCTTTGGTACTCGTGCTCCGAGTGTGTTTCTCTGGGGTACTTGTGCTCTGAGTGTGTTTCTCTGTGGTACTCGTGCTGCGAGTGTGTTTCTCTGTAGTACTCGTGCTCCGAGTGTGATTCTCTGTGGTACTCGTGCTCCGAGTTTATTTCCCTGTGGTACTCGTGCTGCGAGTGTGTTTCTCTGGGGTACTTGTGCTGCGAGTGTGTTTCTCTGTAGTACTCGTGCTCCGAGTGTGTTTCCCTGTAGTACTCGTGCTCCGAGTGTGTTTCCCTGTGGTACTCGTGCTCCGAGTCTGTTTCCCTGTGGTACTCGTTGTCTGAGTGTGTTTCTCTGCAGTACTCGTGCCCTGAGTGTGATTTCCTGTGGTACTCGTGCCCTGAGTGTGTTTCCCTGTGGTAATCTTGCTCTGAGTGTGTTTCCCTGTGGTACTCGTGCTCCGAGTGTGTTTCTCTGGCGTACTCGTGCTCTGAGTGTGTTTCTCTGGGTTACTCGTGCTCCGAGTGTGTTTCCCTGGGGTACTCGTGCTCCGAGTGTGTTTCCCTGTGGTGCTCGTGCTCCGAGTGTGTTTCCCTGGGGTACTCGTGCTCCGAGTGTGTTTCCCTGTGGTACTCGTGTTCCGCGTGTGTTTTCCTGTGGTACTCGTGCCCTGAGTGTATTTCCCTGTGGGTACTCGTGCTCTGCGTCTGTTTCCCTGTGGTACTCGTGCCCCGAGTGTGTTTCCTTGTGGCACTTGTGGTCTGAGTGTGTTTCCCTGTGGTAATCGTGCTCTGAGTGTGTTTCTCTGTGATACTCATGCCCCGAGTGTGTTTCCCAGGGGTACTCGTGCCCTGAGTGTGTTTCCCTGTGGTACTCGTGGTCTGAGTGTGTTTCTCTGCGGTACTCGTGCCCTGAGTGAGTTTTCCTGTGGTAATCGTGCTCTGAGTGTGTTTCCCTGTGGTAATCGTGCTCTGAGTGTGTTTCCCTGTGGTACTCGTGCTCCGAGTGTGTTTTTCTTGGGTACTCGTGCTCCGAGTGTGTTTCTCTGGGATACTCGTGCTTCACGTATGTTTCTCTGTGGGACTCGTGCTCCGAGTGTGTTTCCTTGTGGTACTCGTGCTCCACGTATGTTTCCCTGTGGTAATCGTGCTCCGAGTGTGTTTCCCTGTGGTACTCGTGCTCTGAGTGTGTTTCCCTGTGGTACTCGTGCTCCGAGTGTGTTTTCCTGTGGTATTCGTGCCCTGAGTGTGTTTCACTGTGGTACTCGTGTCCTGAGTGTGTTTCCCTGTGGGACCCGTGCTCCGAGTGTGTTTTCCTGTTGTACTCGTGCTCCGAGTGTGTTTCACTTTGATACTCATGCTCTGAGTGTGTTTCCCTGTGATACTCGTGCTCTGAGTGTGTTTCCCTGTGGGTGCTCGTGCTCCAAGTGTGTTTCTCTGTGGTACTCGTGCTCCAAGTGTGTTTCCCTGTGGTACTCGTGCCCTGAGTGTGTTTCTCTGGGGTACTCGTGCTCTGAGTGTGTTTCTCTGTGCTCCTCATGATCTGAGTGTGTTTCCCTGTCGTACTCGTGCTCTGAGTGTGTTTCCCTGTGATTCTCATGCTCCGAGTGTGCTTCCCTGTGGTACTCGTGCTCCGAGTGTGTTTCCCTGTGGTAATCGTGCTCCGAGTGTGTTTTCCTGTGGTACTCGTGCTCCCTGTATGTTTCCCAGTGGTACTCGTACTCTGAGTATGTTTCGCTGTGGTACTCGTGCTCTGAGTGTATTTCCTTGTGATACTCGTGCTCTGAGTGTGTTTCCTCGTGAGATTCGTGCTCTCAGTGTGTCTCCCTGTGATACTCGTGCTCTGAGTGTGTTTCCCTGTGGTACTCGTGCTCCGAGTGTGTTTCCCTGTAGTTCTAGTGCTCTGAGTGTGTTTCCCGATGATACTCGTGCTCTGAGTGTGTTTCCTTGTGGTACTCGTGCTCTGAGTGTGTTTTACTTTGGTACTCGTGCTGTGAGTATGTTTCACTGTGATACTCGTGCTCTGAGTGTGTTTCTCTGTGGTACTCATGCTCCGAGTGTGTTTCTCTGGGGTACTCGTCATCTGAGTGTGTTTCCCTGTGATACTCGTGCTCTGAGTGTGTTTCCCTGTGGTACTCATGCTCTGAGTGTGTTTCTCTGTTGTACTCGTGCTCTGAGTGTGTTTCTCTGTGGTACTCGTGCTCTGAGTGTGTTTCCCTGTGATACTCGTGCTCTGAGTGTGTTTCCCTGTGATACTCGTGCTCTGAGTGTGTTTCCCTGTGAGACTCGTGCTCCGAGTGGGTTTCCCTCTGACACTTGTGCTCTCAGTGTGTTTCCCTGTGATACTCGTTCTCCGAGTGTGTTTCCCTGTGGTAATCGTGCTCCGAGTGTGTTTCCCTGTGTTACTCGTGCTCCGAGTGTGTTTCTCTGTGATACACGTGCTTCGAGTGTGTTTCCCTGTGATACTCATGCCCTGAGTGTGTTTCCCTGTGATACTCGTGCCCTGAGTGTGTTTCTCTTTGGTACTCGTGCTCCGAGTGTGTTTCTCTGTGGTACTCGTGCTCCAAGTGTGTTTCTCTGGGGTACTTGTGCTCTGAGTGTGTTTCTCTGTGGTACTCGTGCTCCGAGTGTATTTCCCTGTGATTCTCGTGCTCCGAGTGTGTTTCCCTGTGGGACCCGTGCTCCGAGTGTGTTTTCCTGTTGTACTCGTGCTCCGAGTGTGTTTCCCTGTGATACTCGTGCTCTGAGTGTGTTTCCCTGTGGGTACTCGTGCTCCAAGTGTGTTTCCCTGTGGTACTCGTGCTCCGAGTGTGTTTCCCTGTGGTACTCGTGCTCTGAGTGTGTTTCCTCGTGATATTCGTGCTCTCAGTGTGTCTCCCTGTGATACTCGTGCTCTGAGTGTGTTTCTCTGTGGTACTTATGCTCTGAGTTTTTTTTCTCTGTGGCACCCGTGCTCTGAGTGTGTTTCCCTGTGGTACTCGTGCTCCAAGTGTGTTTCTCTGGGGTACTCGTGCTCCGAGTGTGTTTCTCTGGGGTACTCGTGCTCCGAGTGTGTTTCCCTGTAGTTCTAGTGCTCTGAGTGTGTTTCCCGATGATACTCGTGCTCTGTGTGTGTTTCTCTGGGATATTCGTGCTCCGAGTGTGTTTCCCTGTTATTCTCGTGCTCCGAGTGTGTTTCCCTGTGGTACTCGTGCTCTAAGTGTGTTTCACTGTGATTCTCGTGCTCCGAGTGTGTTTCCCTGTGATACTCGTGCTCTAAGTGTGTTTCACTGTGATACTCGTGCTCCGAGTGTGTTTCCCTGTGGTAATCGTGCTCCGAGTGTGTTTTCCTGTGGTACTCGTGCTCCCTGTATGTTTCCCTGTGGTACTCGTGCTCCGAGTCTGTTTCCCTGTGGTACTCGTTGTCTGAGTGTGTTTCTCTGCAGTACTCGTGCCCTGAGTGTGATTTCCTGTGGTACTCGTGCCCTGAGTGTGTTTCCCTGTGGTAATCTTGCTCTGAGTGTGTTTCCCTGTGGTACTCGTGCTCCGAGTGTGTTTCTCTGGCGTACTCGTGCTCTGAGTGTGTTTCTCTGGGTTACTCGTGCTCCGAGTGTGTTTCCCTGGGGTACTCGTGCTCCGAGTGTGTTTCCCTGTGGTGCTCGTGCTCCGAGTGTGTTTCCCTGGGGTACTCGTGCTCCGAGTGTGTTTCCCTGTGGTACTCGTGTTCCGCGTGTGTTTTCCTGTGGTACTCGTGCCCTGAGTGTATTTCCCTGTGGGTACTCGTGCTCTGCGTCTGTTTCCCTGTGGTACTCGTGCCCCGAGTGTGTTTCCTTGTGGCACTTGTGGTCTGAGTCTGTTTCCCTGTGGTAATCGTGCTCTGAGTGTGTTTCTCTGTGATACTCATGCCCCGAGTGTGTTTCCCAGGGGTACTCGTGCCCTGAGTGTGTTTCCCTGTGGTACTCGTGGTCTGAGTGTGTTTCTCTGCGGTACTCGTGCCCTGAGTGAGTTTTCCTGTGGTAATCGTGCTCTGAGTGTGTTTCCCTGTGGTAATCGTGCTCTGAGTGTGTTTCCCTGTGGTACTCGTGCTCCGAGTGTGTTTTTCTTGGGTACTCGTGCTCCGAGTGTGTTTCTCTGGGATACTCGTGCTTCACGTATGTTTCTCTGTGGGACTCGTGCTCCGAGTGTGTTTCCTTGTGGTACTCGTGCTCCACGTATGTTTCCCTGTGGTAATCGTGCTCCGAGTGTGTTTCCCTGTGGTACTCGTGCTCTGAGTGTGTTTCCCTGTGGTACTCGTGCTCCGAGTGTGTTTTCCTGTGGTATTCGTGCCCTGAGTGTGTTTCACTGTGGTACTCGTGTCCTGAGTGTGTTTCCCTGTGGGACCCGTGCTCCGAGTGTGTTTTCCTGTTGTACTCGTGCTCCGAGTGTGTTTCACTTTGATACTCATGCTCTGAGTGTGTTTCCCTGTGATACTCGTGCTCTGAGTGTGTTTCCCTGTGGGTGCTCGTGCTCCAAGTGTGTTTCTCTGTGGTACTCGTGCTCCAAGTGTGTTTCCCTGTGGTACTCGTGCCCTGAGTGTGTTTCTCTGGGGTACTCGTGCTCTGAGTGTGTTTCTCTGTGCTCCTCATGATCTGAGTGTGTTTCCCTGTCGTACTCGTGCTCTGAGTGTGTTTCCCTGTGATTCTCATGCTCCGAGTGTGCTTCCCTGTGGTACTCGTGCTCCGAGTGTGTTTCCCTGTGGTAATCGTGCTCCGAGTGTGTTTTCCTGTGGTACTCGTGCTCCCTGTATGTTTCCCAGTGGTACTCGTACTCTGAGTATGTTTCGCTGTGGTACTCGTGCTCTGAGTGTATTTCCTTGTGATACTCGTGCTCTGAGTGTGTTTCCTCGTGAGATTCGTGCTCTCAGTGTGTCTCCCTGTGATACTCGTGCTCTGAGTGTGTTTCCCTGTGGTACTCGTGCTCCGAGTGTGTTTCCCTGTAGTTCTAGTGCTCTGAGTGTGTTTCCCGATGATACTCGTGCTCTGAGTGTGTTTCCTTGTGGTACTCGTGCTCTGAGTGTGTTTTACTTTGGTACTCGTGCTGTGAGTATGTTTCACTGTGATACTCGTGCTCTGAGTGTGTTTCTCTGTGGTACTCATGCTCCGAGTGTGTTTCTCTGGGGTACTCGTCATCTGAGTGTGTTTCCCTGTGATACTCGTGCTCTGAGTGTGTTTCCCTGTGGTACTCATGCTCTGAGTGTGTTTCTCTGTTGTACTCGTGCTCTGAGTGTGTTTCTCTGTGGTACTCGTGCTCTGAGTGTGTTTCCCTGTGATACTCGTGCTCTGAGTGTGTTTCCCTGTGATACTCGTGCTCTGAGTGTGTTTCCCTGTGAGACTCGTGCTCCGAGTGGGTTTCCCTCTGACACTTGTGCTCTCAGTGTGTTTCCCTGTGATACTCGTTCTCCGAGTGTGTTTCCCTGTGGTAATCGTGCTCCGAGTGTGTTTCCCTGTGTTACTCGTGCTCCGAGTGTGTTTCTCTGTGATACACGTGCTTCGAGTGTGTTTCCCTGTGATACTCATGCCCTGAGTGTGTTTCCCTGTGATACTCGTGCCCTGAGTGTGTTTCTCTTTGGTACTCGTGCTCCGAGTGTGTTTCTCTGTGGTACTCGTGCTCCAAGTGTGTTTCTCTGGGGTACTTGTGCTCTGAGTGTGTTTCTCTGTGGTACTCGTGCTCCGAGTGTATTTCCCTGTGATTCTCGTGCTCCGAGTGTGTTTCCCTGTGGGACCCGTGCTCCGAGTGTGTTTTCCTGTTGTACTCGTGCTCCGAGTGTGTTTCCCTGTGATACTCGTGCTCTGAGTGTGTTTCCCTGTGGGTACTCGTGCTCCAAGTGTGTTTCCCTGTGGTACTCGTGCTCCGAGTGTGTTTCCCTGTGGTACTCGTGCTCTGAGTGTGTTTCCTCGTGATATTCGTGCTCTCAGTGTGTCTCCCTGTGATACTCGTGCTCTGAGTGTGTTTCTCTGTGGTACTTATGCTCTGAGTTTTTTTTCTCTGTGGCACCCGTGCTCTGAGTGTGTTTCCCTGTGGTACTCGTGCTCCAAGTGTGTTTCTCTGGGGTACTCGTGCTCCGAGTGTGTTTCTCTGGGGTACTCGTGCTCCGAGTGTGTTTCCCTGTAGTTCTAGTGCTCTGAGTGTGTTTCCCGATGATACTCGTGCTCTGTGTGTGTTTCTCTGGGATATTCGTGCTCCGAGTGTGTTTCCCTGTTATTCTCGTGCTCCGAGTGTGTTTCCCTGTGGTACTCGTGCTCTAAGTGTGTTTCACTGTGATTCTCGTGCTCCGAGTGTGTTTCCCTGTGATACTCGTGCTCTAAGTGTGTTTCACTGTGATACTCGTGCTCCGAGGGTGTTTTCCTGTGGTACTCGTGCTCTGAGTGTGTTTCCCTGTGGGTACTCGTGCTCCAAGTGTGTTTCTCTGTGGTACTCGTGCTCTGTGTGTGTTTCCCTGTGATACTCGTGCTCTCAGTGTGTCTCCCTGTGGTACTCGTGCTCTGAGTGTGTTTCCCTGTGGGTACTCGTGCTCTGAGTGTGTTTCTCTCGGGTACTCGTGCTCTGAGTGTGTTTCCCTGTGGTACTCGTGCTCCAAGTGTGTTTCTCTGTGGTACTCGTGCTCTGTGTGTGTTTCCCTGTGATACTCGTGCTCTCAGTGTGTCTCCCTGTGGTACTCGTGCTCTGAGTGTGTTTCCCTGTGGGTACTCGTGCTCTGAGTGTGTTTCTCTGTAGTACTCGTGCTCTGAGTGTGTTTCCCTGTGGTACTCGTGCTCTGAGTGTGTTTCCCTGTGATACTCGTGCTCCGAGTGTGTTTCTCTGGGGTACTCGTGCTCTGAGTGTGTTTCTCTGTAGTACTCGTGCTCCAAGTGTGTTTCCCTGTGGTACTCGTGCTCCGAGTGTGTTTCCCTGTGATACTCGTGCTCTGAGTGTGTTTCTCTTTGGTACTCATGCTCCAAGTGTGTTTCTCTGGGGTACTCGTGCTCTGAGTGTGTTTCCTTGAGATACTTCTGCTCTGAGTGTGTTTCACTTTGGTACTCGTGCTGTGAGTATGTTTCACTGTGATACTCGTGCTCTGAGTGTGTTTCTCTTTGGTACTCATGCTCCAAGTGTGTTTCTCTGGGGTACTCGTGCTCTGAGTGTGTTTCCTTGAGATACTTCTGCTCTGAGTGTGTTTCACTTTGGTACTCGTGCTGTGAGTATGTTTCACTGTGATACTCGTGCTCTGAGTGTGTTTCCCTGTGGTACTCATGCTCTGAGTGTGTTTCTCTGTTGTACTCGTGCTCTGAGTGTGTTTCTCTGTGGTACTCGTGCTCTGAGTGTGTTTCTCTGCGGTACCCGTGCTCCGAGTGTGTTTCCCTCTGACACTCGTGCTCTCAGTGTGTTTCCCTGGGGAACTCATGCTCCGAGTGTGTTTCCCTGTGATACTCGTGCTCCGAGTGTGTATCCCTGTGGTACTCGTGCACTGAGTGTGTTTCCCTTGGGAACTCGTGCTCCGAGTGTGTTTCCCTGTGGTACTCGTGCTCTGAGTGTATTTCCCTGTGGCACTCGTGCTTTGAGTGTGTTTCCCTGTGGTACTCGTGACCTGAGTGTGTTTCCCTGTGGTAATCGTGCTCTGAGTGTGTTTCCCTGTGGTACTCGTGCTCCGAGTGTGTATTATAGAGTCATAGAGTTATACAGCACTGAAAGAGGCCCTTCGGCCCATCGTGTCTGCGCCGGCCATCAATCCCTGTCTATTCTAAGCCCATTTTCCTGCACTTGGTCCGTAGCCTTGTATGCTATGGCGATTCAAGTGCTCATCTAAATGCTTCTTGAATGTTGTGAGGTTTCCTGCCTCTACCACCCTTTCAGGCAGTGAGTTCCAGATTCCAACCACCCTCTGGGTGAAAAAGTTTTTCCTCAAATCCCCTCTAAACCTCCTGCCCCTTACTTTGAAACTATGCCCCCTGATTATTGAGCCCTCTACTAAGGGGAAAAGTTCCTTTCTATCTACCCTATCTATGCCCCTCATAATTTTGTACACCTCAATCAGGTCCCCCCTCAGCCTTCTCTGCTCGAAGGAAAACAACCCCAGCCTGTCCAGTCTCTCTTCATAGCTGAAGCGCTGCAGCCCAGGTAACATCCTGGTGAATCTCCTCTGCACCCTCTCCAATGCAATCACATCCTTCCTATAGTGTGGCGACCAGAACTGCACACAGTATTCCAGCTGTGGCCTAACTAGCGTTTTGTACAGCTCCATCATAACTGGAAAGTACTGCAGTACAAAGGGATCTGGGGGTCCTAGTGCAAGAAAATCAAAAAGTTAGTATGCAGGTGCAGCAGGTGATCAAGAAGGCCAACGGAATGTTGGCTTTTATTGCTAGGGGGATAGATTATAAAAACAGGGAGGTATTGCTGCAGTTATATAAGGTATTGGTGAGACCGCATCTGGAATACTGCATACAGTTTTAGTGTCCATACTTAAGAAAAGACATACTTGCTCTCGAGGCAGTACAAAGAAGGTTCACTCGGTTAATCCCCGGGATGAGGGGGTGGACATACGAGGAGAGGTTGAGTAGATTGGGACTCTACTCATTGGAGTTCAGAAGAATGAGAGGCGATCTTATTGAAACATATAAGATTGTGAAGGGGCTTGATCGGGTGGATGCGGTAAGGATGTTCCCAAGGATGGGTGAAACTAGAACTAGGGGGCATAATCTTAGAATAAGGGGCTGCTCTTTCAAAACTGAGATGAGGAGAAACTTCTTCACTCAGAGGGTAGTAGGTCTGTGGAATTTGCTGCCCCAGGAAGCTGTGGAAGCTACATCATTAAATAAATTTAAAACAGAAATAGACAGTTTCCTAGAAGTAAAGGGAATTAGGGGTTACGGGGAGCGGGCAGGAAATTGGACATGAGGCTGAGTTCGGATCGGTCAGGGCCCTGTGGGTGGCGGAGCGGGCCCAGGGGCTGAGTGGCCTGGTCCTGCTCCTGCTTCTTGTGTTCTTTAGATTTGAGGATCAGATCAGATCAGCCATGATCTTATTGAATGGCGGAGCAGGCTCGAAGGGCCGATTGGCCTACTCCTGCTCCTATTTCTTATGTTCTTATGTTCTTATAACCTCCCTGCTCTTATATTCTATGCCTCAGCTAATGAAGGCAAGTATCCCATATGCCTTTTTAACCACCTTATCTACCTGTCCTGCTGCCTTCAGGGATCTATGTACATGCACACCAAGGTCCCTCTGATCCTCTGTCCTTCCTAGGATCCTACCATTCATTGTGTATTCCCTTGCCTTGTTAGTCCTCCCAAAATGCATCACCTCACACTTTTCAGGGTTAAATTCCATTTGTCACTGTTCTGCCCATCTGACCAACCCGTCTATAGCGTCCTGTAGCCTGAGGCTTCCCTCCTCGCTATTTACCACCCCACCAATTTTCGTGTCATCTGCGAACTTACTGATCATACCTCCTACATTCATATCTAAATCATTAATGTACACTACAAACAGCAAAGGACCCAGCACCGATCCCTGCGGTGCACCACTGGACACAGGCTTCCAGTCACAAAAACAACCTTCGACCATCACCCTCTGCCTCCTGCCACTAAGCCAATTTTGGATCCAATGTGCCCTGGATCCCATGGGCTCTTACCTTCTTGACCAGTCTCCCATGCGGGACTTTGTCAAAAGCCTTACTGAAGTCCATGTAGACTACATCAACTGCACTACCCTCAACTGCACTACCCTCAACCACACACCTAGTCACCCCCTCGAAAAATTCAATCAAATTGGTCAGACATGATCTCCCCCTGACAAAGCCATGCTGACTATCCTTGATTAATCCTTGCCTCTCCAAGTGGAGACTAATTCTGTCCTACCACTGATGTTAGGCTCACTGGCCTGTAATTCCCTGGTTTATCCCTACTACCCTTCTTGAATAATGGTACTACGTTAACTGTTCTTCAGTCCTCTGGCACCTCCCCTGTGACCAGAGAGGTTCTGAAAATTTGTGTCAGAGCCCCTGCAATCTCCTCCCTTGCCTCACACAGCAGCCTGGGATACATCTCGTCTGGGCCTGGGGATTTATCCACTTTTAAGCCCGCTAAAACTGCTAGTACCTTCTACCTCTCAATACTAATTTGTTCAAGTATATCACAATCCCCCTGCCTGATTTTTATGCCTACATCGTCCTTCTCCATAGTGAACACAGATGCAAAATATTCATTTAAAATCCCATCTACATCTTCTGGCTCTACACACAGATTGCCACTTTGGTCCCTCATGGGCCCTACTCTTTCCCTGGTTATCCTCTTGCCCTTAATATACTTATAAAACACCTTGGGATTTTCCTTTATTTTGCTCGCCAGTGTTATTTCATGCCCCCTCTTCGCTCTCCTAATTTCTTTTTTAAGTACCCCCCTGCACTTTCCACACTCCTCTAGGGCTTCCACTGTTTTTAGTCCTTTGTAGCTCCCAAAAGCCTCCCTTTTTTTCCTAATCCATTCTCATATATCCCTTGACATCCAGGGTTCCCTGGGCTTGTTGGTCCCACCCTTGACCTTTATGGGAACATGTTGGCGTTGTACTCTCTCTATTTCCTTTCTGAAAGACTCCCACAGCTCTGATGTGGATTTTCCTACAAGTAGCTGATCCCAGTCCACTTTGGCCAGATCCTGCCTTATCATATTAAAATCGGCCTTCCCCCAATTTAGAACCTTTATTTCCGGTCCATCTTTTTCCTTTTCGATGACTACCTTAAATCTCACCGAATTATGGTCACTGTCACCAAAATGCTCTCCTACTGACACTTCTACCACTTGCCCGGCTACATTCCCTAGAATTAGGTCCAGTACAGCCCCCTCTCTTGTAGGACTTTCTACATGCTGGCTCAAAAAGCTCTCCTGGATGCACTTACAAATTCCGCACCCTCTAAGCATTTCACACTCTGACTATCCCAGTTAATATTGGGGCAGTTGAAATCCCCTACTATTATTACCCTATTATTTCTACACTTCTCTGAGATTTGCCTACATATCTGTTCCTCTATCTCCCCCTGACTGTTTGGGGGCCTATAGTACACTCCCAGCAAAGTGCTTGCCCCCTTTTTGTTTTTAAGTTCTACCCTATGGCCTCATTAGAGGAACCTGCTAAGATATCATCCCTCCTTACAGCAGTAATTAACTCCTTGATTAATATTGCGACACCCCCTCCTCTTTTACACCCCCCTCTGTCTCGCCTGAAGATTCTATACCCCGGAATATTGAGCTGCCAGTCCTGCCCCTCCCTCAACCATGTCTCTGTGATAGCAACAATATCATACTCCCATGTGTTCATCAACACCTTCAATTCATCTGCCTTACTCGCAAGACTCCTTGCATTAAAATAAATGCCATCCAGCCTTGCCATACTCCCTTGTGCCATTACATATTTGCTCTGCCTTCCAGGCTGACTTGTTTTTTCCTCTATATTTGGCTGTGCATCACCCCCTACTATAGCTCTATTCCGTATCCCATCCCCCTGCCAAGTTAGTTTAAACCCCCCCCCAACAGTACTAGCAAACCTCCCCGCAAGGATGTTGGTCCCGTTCCGGTTCAGGTGCAACCTGTCCGACTTGTACAGGTCCCACCTTCCCCAGAAGCAGACCCATGAATCCAGGAAACTAAAGCCCTCCCTCCTGCAGCAACTCTTTAGCCACGCATTCATCTGCTCTATCCTCCTATTCCTATACTCACTAGCACGTGGCACCGGGTGTAATCCAGAGATTACAACCTTTGAGGTCCTGCTTTTTAATCTGCTACCTAGCTCCCTAAATTCTTGTTGCAGGACCTCATTCCTCTTTCTACCCATGTCATTGGTACCAATGTGAACCACGACCTCTGACTGTTCGCCCTCCCCCTTCAGAATGCCCTGCAGCCTGTTCAGTGACATCCTTGACCCTGGCACCAGGGAGGCAACATACCATCCTGGAGTCACGTCTGCGGCCACAGGATCGTCTATCTGTTCCCCTTACGATAGAATCCCCTATCACTATTGCTCTCCCACTCTTTTTCCTCCCCTCCTGTGCAGCTGAGCCACTCGTAGTGCCACAGACTTGGCTCTTGCTGCATTCCCCTGAGAAACCATCTCCCCCATCAGTATCCAAAACGGAAAATCTGTCGGAGAGGGAGATGGACCCAGGGGACTTCTGCACTACCTTCCTAGTTCTTTTACTCTGTCTGGTGGTCACCCATTCCCTGTCTGCCTGTGCACTCTTTACCTGCGGTGTGACCACCTTGTTAAACATGCTATCCACGAAGATCTCAGCTTCGCGGATGCTCCACAGTGACTCCAGCCGCAGCTCCAGTTCCGAAACGCGGATTTCGAGTAGCTGCAGCTGGAGACACTTCCTGCACATGTGTTCGCCCTGGACACCGAAAGTGTCCCTGACTTCCAACATAGCACAGGAGGAGCACTCCACGCTGCCGAGCTGCCCTGCCATGTCCTACCCTTAATTTACTCCCTTTAAATTAAAGAATATTAAATACACTAGGGACCGTACTTCCCTTTAAACACTACTTACTCTAAACTAGAGACCTTACTTTTACTTTAATGACTGGAATGTAGAAATACTGTAGAAATACTCACCGCTGGTTCTCTGTCCCCTCTGTGCAGCTATTTAGCTCCTGCTCTCCTGGAAGCTGACAAAGATGGAAAAAGAAAGGAACACCTCCCTCCCCGAACTCCCTCACTCACCAAACTTGCTGCTTAACACTCTGTTCCGATCTGCACTCTGCACTCTGCCCTGTGGTACTCGTGCTCCAAGTGTGTTTCCTTGTGATACTCATGCACTGAGTGTGTTTCCCTGTGGTACTCGTGCTCCGAGTGTGTTCCTTTGTGGTACTCGTGCTCTGAGTGTGTTTCCCTGTGGTACTCGTGCTCCGAATGTGTTTCCCTGTGTTATTCGTGCTCTGAGTGTGTTTCCCTGTGATACACGTGAGTGTGTTTTCCTCTGGTACTCGTGCTTCGAGTGTGTTTTTCTGTGGTACTCGTGCTCCGAGTGTGTTCCTTTGTGGTACTCGTGCTCTGAGTGTGTTTCCCTGTGGTACTCGTGCTCTGAGTGTGTTTCCCTGTGGTACTCGTGCTCCGAGTGTGTTTCCCTGTGATACACGTGCTCTGAGTGTGTTTTCCTCTGGTACTCGTGCTCGAGTGTGTTTCTCTGTGGTACTCGTGCTCCGAGTGTGTTTCCCTGTGGTACTCGTGCTCCGAGTGTGTTTCATCATGCTGCTCATGCTCTGAGTGAGTTTCCCTGTGGTATTCGTGCTCTGAGTGTGTTTCCCTGTGATACACGTGCTCTGAGTGTGTTTTCCTCTGGTACTCGAGCTCTGAGTGTGTTTCTCTGTGGTTCTCGTGCTCCGAGTGTGTTTCTCTGTGATTCTCGTGCTCTGAGTGTGTTTCCCTGGGGTACTCGTGCTCCGAGTGTGTTTCTCTGTGGTATTCGTGCTCCGAGTGTGTTTTCCTGTGGTAGTCGTGCTCCGAGTGTGTTTCTCTGGGGTACTCGTGCTCCGAGTGTGTTTCCCTGTGGTTCTCGTGCTCCGAGTGTGTTTCTCTGTGATTCTCGTGCTCTGAGTGTGTTTCCCTGGGGTACTTGTGCACCGAGTGTGTTTCCCTGTGGTACTCGTGCTCTGAGTGTGTTTCTCTGTGGTACTCGTGCTCCGTGTGTGTTTCCCTGGGGTACTCGTGCTCTGAGTGTGTTTCCCTGTGGTACTCGTGCTCCGAGTGTGTTTCTCTGTGGTACTCGTGCTCCGAGTGTGTTTCCCTGTGATACTCGTGCTCTGAGTGTGTTTCCCTGTGGTACTCGTGCTCCGAGTGTGTTTCATCATGGTACTCGTGCTCTGAGTGTGTTTCTCTGTGGTACTCGTGCTCCAAGTGTGTTTCCCTGGGGTACTCGTGCTCCGAGTGTGTTTCCCTGGGGTACTCGTGCTCCGAGTGTGTTTCTCTGTGGTACTCGTGCTCTGAGTGTGTTTCTCTGTGGTACTCGTGCTCCGAGTGTGTTCCTTTGTGGTACTCGTGCTCTGAGTGTGTTTCTCTGTGGTACTCGTGCTCCGAGTGTGTATCACTCGGGTACTCGTGCTCTGAGTGTGTTTCTCTGTGGTACTCGTGCTCCGAGTGTGTTTCACTGGGGTACTCGTGCTCTGAGTGTGTTTCTCTGTGATTCTCGTGCTCCGAGTGTGTTTCCCTGTGGTACTCGTGCTCTGAGTGTGTTTCCCTTTGGTAATCGTGCTCCGAGTGTGTTTTTCTGTTGTACTCGTGCTCTGAGTGTGTTTCTCTGGGGTACTCGTGCTCTGAGTGTGTTTCCCTGTGGTACTCGTGCTCTGAGTGTGTTTCCCTGTGGTACTCATGCTCCGAGTGTGTTTCTCTGGGGTACTCGTGCTCCGAGTGTGTTTCTCTGGGCTACTCGTGCTCCGTGAGTGTTTCCCAGTGACACTCGTGCTCTGAGTGTGTTTCCCTGTGGTACTCGTGCTGCGAATGTATTTCTCTGTGGTACTCGTGCCCCGAGTGTGTTTCCCTGTGGTACTCGTGCTCTGAGTGTGTTTCCTTGTGGTTCTCGTACTCCGAGTGTGTTTCTCTGTGGTACTCGTGCTCTGAGTGTGTTTCTCTGTGTTACCCCTACTCCGAGTGTGTATCCCTGTGCTACTCGTGCTCCGAGTGTGTTTCCCTGTGGTACTCGTGCTCTGAGTGTGTTTCTCTGTGTTGCTCCTGCTCCGAGTGTGTATCCCTGTGCTACTCGTGCTCTGAGTGTGTATCCCTGTGCTACTCGTGCTCCGAGTATTTGTGTCTGTGGTACTCGTGCGCCGAGTTTGTGTGTCTGTGGTACTCGTGCTCCGAGTGTTTGTGTCTGTGGTTCTCGTGCTCCGAGTGTGTTTCTCTGTGGTACTCGTGCTCTGAGTGTGTATCCCTGTGCTACTCGTGCTCCGAGTATTTGTGTCTGTGGTACTCGTGCGCAGAGTGTGTGTGTCTGTGGTACTCGTGCTCCGAGTGTGTTTCTCTGTGGTACTCGTGCTCCGAGTGTGTTTCTCTGTGGTACTCGTGCGCAGAGTGTGTGTGTCTGTGGTACTCATGCGCAGAGTGTGTTTCTCTGTGGTACTCGTGCTCCGAGTGTGTTTCTCTGTGGTACTCGTGCGCAGAGTGTGTGTGTCTGTGGTACTCGTGCTCCGAGTGTGTTTCTCTGTGGTACTCGTGCGCAGAGTGTGTGTGTCTGTGGTACTCGTGCTCCGAGTGTGTTTCTCTGTGGTACTCGTGCGCAGAGTGTGTGTGTCTGTGGTACTGATGTTTCGAATGTGATTTGCTGCTGCTGTTTGCCCTGGTGATATTCCTCATCATCGGTTGTATTCTGGTTTAAGTGGAGGTCTTTACGAATTTTATAAAGTGAAGCTATAATTGTTTAAAGGTTACTTAGGATGAAAAGTAAATGATTGTGAATGAGGTTCCAAGAAAAGGGTGTTAGTGTCGAGATAATAGGGCTGGATTTTCTCCTTTTGTATCTAATAATGAAACAAAATAAGCTCCATAATTGCAGCCTTTTTGGATGGAGGAAATTCATCGCTTTACTCTTCACGTATGAATAGATGTCAACCGTGTCTCAGTGGGCAGCACTCTCATCTCTGTGAGTCAGAAGGTTGTGGGTTCAAGTCCCACTCCAGAGAGTTGAGCGCAAAATCCAGGTTGACTCTCCAGTGCAGTGCCGAGGGAGTGCCGCACTGTCGGAGGTGCCGTGTTTCAGATGATATGTTAAACCGAGGCCCCGTCTGCTCTCTCCGGTGGCTGTTAAAGATCCCATGGCCTCTATTTCGAAGAAGAGCAGGGGAGTTCTCTCCCAGTATCCTGGCCAATATTTATCCCTCAATCAACCTCACTAAAAAACAGATTATCTCTGACATGAATCTTGTCATTCATGTGGAAATGACTTGTGAAGTAATACTGGGCGGCCTGCTGGTGGCGCTGTCCAGGGAGAGTATAAATACTCGAGCACGGGCCCAGCTTGCTCAGGACATTCTTTAGCAGGAACTAGTGAAGGACACAACTCGATCTCCATGTTGAAAAACAGTTGATTAAAGCTTCGTTTAACGCTTAGACCAAGTGCCTAGTAGTTTTCTTACTTCAGTCTCATTGCTGTTTTGTGGGAGCTTGCTGTGCGCAAATTGGCTGCCATGTTTCCTACATTACAACAGTGACTACACAGCTAAGTTAATTCATTAACTGTAAAGAGCTTCAGGACATCCTGAAGTTGTGAAAGGTGCTATATAAATGCAAGTCTTTCTTTCTTTTCTTTCTTTGTGTCTTTCTTCCTTTCTTTCTTTCCACCACAGAAGAGGATAGTGCCGGCATTAGGGAGGAAGGGGGCTCAGGTAGCCAGTCAACCTCCACCATCCCATGTACGGCTTTAATGGCCACTTCGCCAGCATTGCTCACTCACCGGAAAAGACTATCCCCGCGACCACTCAGGCCCTGTTCATGGAACCTGGCTGGGTTGCATGTTGGCTGCTACATTTATGTGTATGCCACCTGCCTTTCAAAAAACAAAAAGGTTCCGCCTCAGCGATCAATGGCTAAGGTATGAAACCTTAGAAAGTCGGCTTAACAAGAGGAAATAGTGTTCGCATAAACAGGACTATTTCAGCCTGGCCATAGGGTATGTTCAGGGTGCCCTAGGACTTGGTCTAGGTGTCAGCTGTGGCTCAGTTGGTAGCACTCTTGCCTCTGAGTCAGAAGGTTTTGGGGTCGTGCCCCCTCCGGGGCAAAATCTAGCTTGACACCCCAGTGCAGTACTGAGGGAGTATATTCATGATTTGGGTGAGGTTTTCATGATCAAAAGTCTCCAAGTTTTCAGATTATGGCAAAATCAGAGCCAGGGAAAATAAAAGATTCAAAACGATTTCGATTTTTATCGTTAGTTGAGCCAAGCAGTGGCAAATGCAGTTCAATGTGGCTAAATGTCAAATAATTAGTCCGGGAGCGAAGAACCAAAAGAGGGAGTGCGTTTTAACTGGAACAGTGGCGCTGATCAGGAAGAGCTCTGGGGATCGTCCTGTGAAACTCTCAGCACAGTGCTCGGCTTTTCTTCAATTCATTCACGGGAGGTGGGCAAGGCTGGCATTTATTGCCCATACCTAATTGCCGCAGTAAAAAGCCAAATAAGGTCTCGGGTACACTTGCAGCCACAAGGGTGGAGTAATGGTTACTGGACCTGCAATCCAGAGACCAGGAGTTCACATCCCACCGTTTGAGAATTTCAAATTAGTTTAGATTTTAAAAAAACATTTGGAAATAAAAAGCCCCTAATGAAGCCGTCGGATTGTGGTAAAAACCCAACTGGTTCACTAATGTCCCTTTAGGAAGGGAAACCTGCCGTCCTTACCCGGTCTGGGGCTATATGTGACTCCAGACCCACAGCAATGTGGTTGACTCTTAACTGCCCTCTGAAGTGGCCCAGCAAGCCACTTGGTTGAATCAAAATCAGAGGGCTGTCCTATGATGGGAGATTGTGTAGAATGGGCCTATACTCTCTGGAGTTTAGAAGAATGAGAGGTGATCTCATTGAAACGTACAAGATTCTGAAGGGGATTGACAGGGTAAATGCTGAGAGGTTGTTTCCCCCTGGCTGGTGAGTCTAGAACTAGGGGGCATAGTCTCAGGATAAGGGGTCGGCCATTTAAGACTGAGATGAGGAGGAATTTCTTCACTCAGAGGGTTGTGAATCTTTGGAATTCTCTGCCCCAGAGGGCTGTGAATGCTGAGTCTTTGACTATATTCAAGGCTGAGATAGTTAGATTTTTGGACTCTAGGGGAATCAAGGGATATGGGGATCGGGCGGGAAAGTGGAGTTGAGGTCGATGATCAGCCATGATCTTATTGAATGGCGGAGCAGGCTCGAGGGGCCGTATGGCCGACTCCTGCTCCTATTTCTTATGTTCTTATGTTCTTAAAATGAGGGCAACTAGGGATGGGAAATGAATGCTGGACTTACTAGTGAGAACGAATCCCGAAAATGAATTCTGAAAAAAAAGATAAAGTACAAATCTAAAGAGGTTGTATTGTGACATGTTGATCAGGCCCGATTTGGATGCTGTGTACTGTCCTAGTCCCTTAATCATAGGAAAGAAATTTCCACCATCTACAAGGTACAAGTCAGGAGTGTGATGGAATACTCTCCACTTGCCTGGATGAGTTGCAGCTCCAACAACACTCAAGAAGCTCGACACCATCCAGGACAAAGCAGCCTGCTTGATTGGCACCCCAACCACCACCTTAAACATTCACTCCCTCCACCACCGGCGTACCGTGGCTGCAGTGTGTACCATCTACAAGATGCACTGCAGCAACTCGCCAAGGTTTCTTCAGCAGCACCTCCCAAACCCGCGACCTCTTCCACCTAGAAGGACAAGGGCAGCAGGCGCATGGGAACACCACCACCTCCAAGTTCCCCTCCAAGTCACACACCATCCTGACTTGGAAGTATATCGCCGATCCTTCATCGTCGCTGGGTCAAAATCCTGGAACTCCCTCCCTAACAGCACTGTGGGAGTACCTTCACCACACAGACTGCAGCGGTTCAAGAAGGTGGCTCACCACTACTTTCTCAAGGGCAATTAGGGATGGGCAATAAATGCTGGCCTCGCCAGCGACGCCCACATCCCAGGAACGAATAAAAAAAGAATTACCCCAAAGAAGGGGCAACAAAGACGATTCCAGCTATCAGGAATTGAAGTTATGATGAAAGGTTAGACTTGCTCTCTTTGGGGAGATGGGGTGAGAAAAAGAGACTTTGAGGTGAACTGATTTCAAGGGATTTGGCAAACATGGCCCAGGCAAATTGTCCCCTGTGGGTCAAGGTTCAAATCCCGGGGGGGCAAAGGGCAAAAATTAGGAGTCAGAGGGAAATCAGGTGAAACTTTTTTTTTTACCTGAAGGGTAATAGAGATGAGGCATAAATGATCTGAGAGTGAAGTAGAATCAAACAGAAAGAGACAATGGATGTGTTTCCAGGAGAAGAGGTTGAGGAATATAGCGAGAGGAAAGATCAATGGGATTGATCGATCAGTAATGGGTAGCCTTGGATGAACCTAAGGGTCTCTTCCTGCTCCTAAGAAGTCATGATGTGGAGATGCCGGCGTTGGACTGGGGTGGACAAAAATGAGAAGTCGCACAACACCAGGTTATAGTCCAACAGATTTATTTAATTTTACAAGCTTTCGGAGCTGTCGCTCCTTCGTCAGGTAAGTTAGCAATGAGAGAATCTCCCAGAATTCACAATTTAAACCCAGACAAAATCTATTCACATTATTCGCTACAACAAAGAGCACAGCCAAGACAATGAGATGTGTCCCAGGGGGTCCAACGTGTCAAACCACCTGCTGGCTGCATATCCTGTCAATTTGTGTTCTTGTGTTAGCCTTTTTAAAAAAAAAAAAAAAAAACACCTGGGAAGACCGGCCATGATGTCAAGTCACGTTCTGTATCGTGACATGAACCCGATATCGCGATTGAGGCCATCCTCATGAGTGCGGAACTTGGCTATCAGTTTCTGCTCTATGATTTTGCGCTGTCGTGTATCTCGAAGGCCGCCTTGGAGAACGCTTACCCGCAGATCCGAGGCTGAATGCCCCTGGCTGCTGAAGTGTTCCCCGACTGGGAGGCAACCCTCCTGCCTGGCGATTGTTGCGCGGTGTCCGTTCATACGTTGTCTCAGTGTCTGCATGGTCTCGCCGATGTACCATGCTCTGGAGCATCCTTTACTGCAACGTATCAGGTAGACAACGTTGGCCGAGTCACATGAGTATGTACCGTGTACCTGGTGGGTAGTGTCCTCACGTGTAATGATGGTATCTGTGTCCATGATTTGGCATGTCTTGCAGAGGTTGCCGTGGCAGGGTTGTGTGGTGTCTTGGTTGCTGTTCTCCTGAAAGATGGGTAATCTGCTGCGAACGATGGTACTTTTGAGGTTAGGCGGCTGCTTGAAGGCAAGTAGTGGAGGCGTGGGGATGGCCTTAGCAAGGTGTTCGTCGTCATCGATGACATGTTGAAGGCTGCGAAGAACATGGCGTAGTTTTTCCGCTCCGGGGAAGTACTGGACGACGTAGGGTACTCTGTTGGTTGTGTCCCGTGTTCGTCTTCTGAGGAGGTCTATGCGGTTTTTCGCTGTGGCCTGTCGGAACTGTCGATCGACGAGTCGAGCGTCATATCCCGTTCTTACGAGAGCGTCTTTCAGTGTCCGTAGGTGTCCATCGCGTTCCTCCTCGTCTGAGCAGATCCTGTGTATTCGCAGGGCTTGTCCATAGGGGATGGCTTCTTTAACGTGGTTAGGGTGGAAGCTGGAGAAGTGGAGCATCGTGAGGTTGTCCGTGGGCTTGCGGTAGAGTGAAGTGCTGAGGCGTCCGTCTTTGATGGAGATTCGTGTGTCCAAGAATGAAACCGATTCTGAGGAGTAGTCCATGGTGAGTTTGATGGTGGGATGGAACCTGTTGATGCTATCGTGTAGTCCTTTCAGTGATCCTTCGCCGTGGGTCCAAAGGAAGAAGATGTCGTCGATGTATCTGGTGTACAGCGTTGGTTGGAGGTCCTGTGCAGCGAAGAAGTCTTGCTCGAACTTGTGCATGAAGATGTTGGCGTATTGGGGTGCGAATTTGGTCCCCATGGCTGTTCCGTGTGTTTGGGTGAAAAAATGGTTGTCGAAGGTGAAGACATTGTGGTCAAGGATGAAGCGGATGAGTTGTAAGATGGCGTCCGGAGATTGGCTGTTGTTGGTGTTGAGTACTGAGGCTGTCGCAGCGATGCCGTCATTGTGGGGGATATTGGTGTAGAGTGCCGATACGTCCATTGTGACGAGGAGTGTTCCTGGTTCAACTGGTCCATGGGTGCTGAGTTTCTGCAAGAAGTCTGTAGTGTCGCGACAGAAGCTGGGGGTTCCCTGTACGATGGGTTTCAGATGCCCTCGACGTACCCAGAGAGGTTCTCACACAGGGTTCCGTTGCCTGATACGATAGGACGTCCGGGTGTGTTGGCTTTGTGTATCTTTGGGAGGCAGTAAAAGTCTCCCACGCGGGGAGTACGTGGGATGAGAGCGCGTAGGATGTTTTGAAGGTCTGGATCGAAGGTCTTGATCAGTCTATTGAGTTGGCGGGTGTGTTCTTTGGTCGGATCTGCGGGTAGCTGTCTGTAGTGTTCCTGGTTGTCCAGTTGTCGGTATGCTTCTTTGCAATAGTCCATTCTGTTCTGTATGACGATGGCTCCTCCTTTGTCCGCTGGTTTGATGACGATTTTTTTTGGTTTTTGGTTTTTTGTTTTTTTTTTAAAAAGGCTAACACAAGAACACAAATTGACAGGATATGCAGCCAGCAGGTGGTTTGACACGTTGGACCCCCTGGGACACATCTCATTGTCTTGGCTGTGCTCTTTGTTGTAGCGAATAATGTGAATAGATTTTGTCTGGGTTTAAATTGTGAATTCTGGGAGATTCTCTCATTGCTAACTTACCTGACGAAGGAGCGACAGCTCCGAAAGCTTGTAAAATTAAATAAATCTGTTGGACTATAACCTGGTGTTGTGCGACTTCTCATTTTTGCTCCTAAGAAAGCTTCCATTCCCTAACGAATTGGTTTTCTGCCATGGCAGCTGATGCTATGGTGTGAGGCTCGTGCAAGGAGCTACATTAGCACC
This sequence comes from Squalus acanthias, assembly GCA_030390025.1. Classification (NCBI taxonomy): domain Eukaryota; kingdom Metazoa; phylum Chordata; class Chondrichthyes; order Squaliformes; family Squalidae; genus Squalus; species Squalus acanthias. The sequence continues at coordinate 4,727,384 of CM059445.1, read as the reverse complement.
GGTAACACCTTGTTGGAGCACAAGCTCTGGTTTAATCCATCCGTTAAAATAATGGACAGAGAAATGTCACAACCACAGCGAGCATTCACACTCTAATATCACAAGCGATCATTTCTAACTTAGGTGTCAGCCGTGGCTCAGTGGGTAGCACTCTCACCTCCGAGTCAAAGATCGTGGGTTCAGAGTCCCACTCCAGAGACTTGAGCACAAAATCCGCTGACACTCCCAGTGCAGTGCTGAGGGAGGGCTGCACTGTAGGTGGCGTCATCTTTCGAATGAGACGTTAAACTGAGGCCCCGTCTGCCCTCTCAGGTGGACATGAAAGATCCCATGGCATTATTTCAAAGAAGAGCAGGGGAGTTCTCCCCGGTGTCCTCGGCAACATTCCTCTCTCAGCCAATACCAATAGAGGTGCATCATCTAGTTAATCATCTCATTGCCGTTTGTGGGATCTTGCTGCACACAAAACAGCTGCTGCAGTTGTCGACATAGCAATCGTCTGCGCTCTAAAAAATAGTTCATTATGTGGAACATTTTGGTATGTTGGAGAAGCATGTTCTGATGCTGTCTAAACACAAGTCTTTCTTCCTTACTACAGACCAATGTACGGGCTACTTGTGTGACTAAGATGTAGTTGTTGTAGTACGATACAGAGATCCACACGCATTCATAAAGTTTAGGATGCAGTTTGAGGCTTAATCTTATTAAGACTGTCTCTAGTCCCCTAGGTTGGTGACATCTCTTATACTGACCATCACCATAACACTGACCTTTCACCCCTCACACTGACCATCACCATAACACTGAGCTTTCACCCCTCATATTGACCTTTCACCCCTCACACTGACCTTTCACCCCTCATACTGACTGTCACCCTCACACTGACCTTTCACTCCTCACACTGACCTTTCACCCCTCACACTGACCTTTCACCCTTCACACTGACCTTTCACCCCTCACACTGACCTTTCACCCCTCACACTGACCTTTCACCCTCACACTGACCTTTCACCCCTCACACTGACTGGCTGGTGAAGCCCTCATCCTCGACTACTCAACCATGACTGATTTGGTCTGTCTGGCACTCAAAGGTCATATAAAGGTCATTGTTGGAAATTAGTTGGTAGAATATAAAAGGTGAAGCCCCTCCTTTTTGATTCATAAACCGCACATTTACTGCCTTCTCAACCTACCCATCAATCCTTTCCATCTCATTTATAGCAGTTACCCTATCACTGTGTGACACTCTCATGCTGTCACCAGGTCTCCCTGTTATTCTGTCTCTGTGTCTCCCTATATTACACAGTATTTACAGCACAGAAACAGGACATTCGGCCCCAACAGGTCCGTGCTGGTGTTTATGCTCCACACAAGCCTCCTCCCTCCCCTATCAGCATATCCTATTCCTTTCTCCCTCATGTGCTTATCCAGCTTCCCCTTAAATGCATCTATGCTCTTCGCCTCAACTACTCCCTGTGGTAGCGAGTTCCACATTCTAACCACTCTCTGGGTAAAGAAGTTTCTCCTGAATTCCCTATTGGTTTTATTAGTGACTATCTTATATTTATGGCCCTTAGTCCTGGTCTCCCCCACAAGTGGAAACATCTTCTCTACGTCTACTCTATCAAACCCTTTCATAATCTTAAAGACCTCTATCAGGTCACCCCTCAGCCTTCTCTTTTCTAGAGAAAAGAGCCCCAGCCTGTTCAGTCTTTCCCGATAGGTATAACCTCTCATTCTAGTAAATCTTCTTTGCACCTTCTCCAGTGCCTTTTCATATTATATGGAGCCCACAAGTGTGGTCTAACCAAGGTTCCATACAACTTTAACATAACTTCTCTGCTTTTCAATTCTATCCCTCTAGAAATGAACTCCAGTGATTCGCTTTTTTTTAATGGCCGTATTAACCTGTGTCGCTACTTGCAGTGATCTGTGTATCTGTACCCCAGATCCCTCTGTTCCTCTGCCCCATTTACACACTTATTTTCCAAGGAGTGTGAGGCCTCCTTATTCTTCCTACCAGAATGTACCACCTCACACTTACCTATTTTGAAGTTCATTTGCCAATTGCACGCCCATTCTGCAAATTAATTAGTGTCTTCCTGTTATTGTGTCACCCCATCAGTGTGGCGCTGTTCCTCCGTCGCTGTCTCTCTGTTGCTCTGTTGCTGTCTCTCTGTTGCTCTGTCGCTGTCTCTCTGTTGCCCTGTCGCTGTCTCTCTGTTGCCCTGTCGCTGTCTCTCTGTTGCTCTGTCGCTGTCTCTCTGTTGCCCTATCGCTGTCTCTCTGTTGCCCTGTTGCTGTCTCTCTGTCGCTGTCTCTCTGTTGCCCTGTCGCTGTCTCTCTGTTGCCCTGTCGCTGTCTCTCTGTTGCTCTGTCGCTGTCTCTCTGTTGCCCTGTCGCTGTCTCTCTGTTGCTGTCTCTCTGTTGCCCTGTTGCTGTCTCTCTGTCGCTGTCTCTCTGTTGCCCTGTCGCTGTCTCTCTGTTGCCCTGTCGCTGTCTCTCTGTTGCCCTGTCGCTGTCTCTCTGTTGCTCTAACGCTGTCTCTCTGTTGCCCTGTCGCTGTCTCTCTGTTGCCCTGTCGCTGTCTCTCTGTTGCCCTGTCGCTGTCTCTCTGTTGCTCTGTCGCTGTCTCTCTGTTGCCCTATCGCTGTCTCTCTGTTGCTCTGTCGCTGTCTCTCTGTTGCTCTGTCACTGTCTCTCTGTTGCTCTGTCGCTGTCTCTCTGTTGCTCTGTCGCTGTCTCTCTGTTGCTCTGTCGCTGTCTCTCTGTTGCTCTGTCGCTGTCTCTCTGTTGCACTGTCGCTGTCTCTCTGTTGCTCTGTTGCTGTCTCTCTGTCGCTGTCTCTCTGTCGCTGTCTCTCTGTTGCTCTGTTGCTGTCTCTCTGTTGCTGTCTCTCTGTCGCTGTCTCTCTGTCGTTGTCTCTCTGTTGCTCTGTCGCTGTCTCTCTGTTGCTCTGTCGCTGTCTCTCTGTCTCTCTGTCGCTGTCTCTCTGTTGCCCTGTCGCTGTCTCTCTGTTGCCCTGTCGCTGTCTCTCTGTTGCACTGTCGCTGTCTCTCTGTTGCTCTGTCGCTGTCTCTCTGTCTCTCTGTCGCTGTCTCTCTGTTGCCCTGTCGCTGTCTCTCTGTTGCCCTGTCGCTGTCTCTCTGTTGCACTGTCGCTGTCTCTCTGTTGCTCTGTCGCTGTCTCTCTGTTGCTCTGTTGCTGTCTCTCTGTTGCTGTCTCTCTGTTGCCCTATTGCTGTCTCTCTGTTGCCCTGTCGCTGTCTCTCTGTTGCTGTCTCTCTGTTGCTCTATTGCTGTCTCTCTGTTGCTGTCTCTCTGTTGCCCTGTTGCTGTCTCTCTGTCGCTGTCTCTCTGTTGCCCTGTCGCTGTCTCTCTGTTGCTCTGTCGCTGTCTCTCTGTTGCTCTGTCGCTGTCTCTCTGTTGCTCTGTCGCTGTCTCTCTGTTGCTCTGTTGCTGTCTCTCTGTTGCCCTATTGCTGTCTCTCTGTTGCCCTGTCGCTGTCTCTCTGTTGCTGTCTCTCTGTTGCTCTATTGCTGTCTCTCTGTTGCTCTGTCACTGTCTCTCTGTTGCTCTGTTGCTGTCTCTCTGTTGCTCTGTCGCTGTCTCTCTGTTGCTCTGTCGCTGTCTCTCTGTTGCTCTGTCGCTGTCTCTCTGTTGCCCTGTCGCTGTCTCTCTGTTGCCCTATTGCTGTCTCTCTGTTGCTCTGTCGCTGTCTCTCTGTTGCTCTGTCGCTGTCTCTCTGTTGCTCTGTCGCTGTCTCTCTGTTGCTCTGTCGCTGTCTCTCTGTTGCTCTGTCGCTGTCTCTCTGTTGCTCTGTCGCTGTCTCTCTGTTGCTCTGTCGCTGTCTCTCTGTTGCTCTGTCGCTGTCTCTCTGTCTCTCTGTCGCTGTCTCTCTGTTGCTCTGTCGCTGTCTCTCTGTTGCCCTGTCGCTGTCTCTCTGTTGCCCTATTGCTGTCTCTCTGTTGCTCTGTCGCTGTCTCTCTGTTGCCCTGTCGCTGTCTCTCTGTTGCCCTGTCGCTGTCTCTCTGTTGCTCTGTCGCTGTCTCTCTGTTGCTCTGTCGCTGTCTCTCTGTTGCTCTGTCGCTGTCTCTCTGTTGCTCTGTCGCTGTCTCTCTGTTGCTCTGTCGCTGTCTCTCTGTTGCTCTAACTCTGTCTCTCTGTTGCCCTATCGCTGTCTCTCTGTTGCCCTGTCGCTGTCTCTCTGTTGCCCTGTCGCTGTCTCTCTGTTGCTCTGTCGCTGTCTCTCTGTTGCTCTGTCGCTGTCTCTCTGTTGCCCTGTCGCTGTCTCTCTGTTGCTCTGTCGCTGTCTCTCTGTTGCCCTATCGCTGTCTCTCTGTTGCTCTGTCGCTGTCTCTCTGTTGCTCTGTCGCTGTCTCTCTGTTGCTCTGTCGCTGTCTCTCTGTTGCTCTGTCGCTGTCTCTCTGTTGCTCTGTCGCTGTCTCTCTGTTGCACTGTCGCTGTCTCTCTGTTGCTCTGTCGCTGTCTCTCTGTTGCTCTGTCGCTGTCTCTCTGTTGCCCTGTCGCTGTCTCTCTGTTGCTCTGTCGCTGTCTCTCTGTTGCTCTGTCGCTGTCTCTCTGTTGCACTGTCGCTGTCTCTCTGTTGCTCTGTCGCTGTCTCTCTGTTGCCCTGTCGCTGTCTCTCTGTTGCCCTATCGCTGTCTCTCTGTTGCCCTGTCGCTGTCTCTCTGTTGCCCTATCGCTGTCTCTCTGTTGCTCTGTCGCTGTCTCTCTGTTGCTCTGTTGCTGTCTCTCTGTCGCTGTCTCTCTGTCGCTGTCTCTCTGTCGCTGTCTCTCTGTTGCTCTGTCGCTGTCTCTCTGTTGCCCTGTCGCTGTCTCTCTGTTGCTCTGTTGCTGTCTCTCTGTCGCTGTCTCTCTGTCGCTGTCTCTCTGTTGCTCTGTTGCTGTCTCTCTGTTGCTGTCTCTCTGTCGCTGTCTCTCTGTCGCTGTCTCTCTGTCGCTGTCTCTCTGTTGCCCTATCGCTGTCTCTCTGTTGCTCTGTCGCTGTCTCTCTGTTGCTCTGTCGCTGTCTCTCTGTTGCTCTGTCGCTGTCTCTCTGTTGCTCTAACGCTGTCTCTCTGTTGCTCTAACGCTGTCTCTCTGTTGCCCTGTCGCTGTCTCTCTGTTGCCCTATCGCTGTCTCTCTGTTGCCCTGTCGCTGTCTCTCTGTTGCTCTGTCGCTGTCTCTCTGTTGCTCTGTCGCTGTCTCTCTGTTGCCCTGTCGCTGTCTCTCTGTTGCTCTAACGCTGTCTCTCTGTTGCCCTGTCGCTGTCTCTCTGTTGCCCTGTCGCTGTCTCTCTGTTGCTCTGTCGCTGTCTCTCTGTTGCTCTGTCGCTGTCTCTCTGTTGCTCTGTCGCTGTCTCTCTGTTGCTCTGTCGCTGTCTCTAGTTGCCGTCACTGTCTCTCTGTTGCTCTGTCGCTGTCTCTCTGTTGCTCTGTCGCTGTCTCTCTGTTGCTCTGTCGCTGTCTCTCTGTTGCTCTGTCGCTGTCTCTCTGTTGCTCTGTCGCTGTCTCTCTGTTGCTCTGTCGCTGTCTCTCTGTTGCTCTGTCGCTGTGTCTCTGTTGCTCTGTCACTGTCTCTCTGTTGCTCTGTCGCTGTCTCTCTGTTGCTGTCTCTCTGTTGCTCTGTCGCTGTGTCTCTGTTGCTCTGTCGCTGTCTCTCTGTTGCTCTGTCGCTGTCTCTCTGTTGCTCTGTCGCTGTCTCTCTGTTGCTCTGTCGCTGTCTCTCTGTTGCTCTGTCGCTGTGTCTCTGTTGCTCTGTCGCTGTCTCTCTGTTGCTCTGTCGCTGTCTCTCTGTTGCTGTCTCTCTGTTGCCCTATCGCTGTCTCTCTGTTGCCCTATCGCTGTCTCTCTGTTGCTCTGTTGCTGTCTCTCTGTTGCTCTGTCGCTGTCTCTCTGTTGCTCTGTTGTTGTCTCTCTGTCTCTCTGTCGCTGTCTCTCTGTTGCCCTATCGCTGTCTCTCTGTTGCTCTATCGCTGTCTCTCTGTTGCCCTATCGCTGTCTCTCTGTTGCTCTGTCGCTGTCTCTCTGTTGCCCTGTCGCTGTCTCTCTGTTGCCCTATCGCTGTCTCTCTGTCGCTGTCTCTCTGTTGCTCTGTCGCTGTCTCTCTGTTGCTCTGTCGCTGTCTCTCTGTTGCTCTGTCGCTGTCTCTCTGTTGCTCTGTCACTGTCTCTCTGTTGCTCTGTCGCTGTCTCTCTGTTGCCCTATCGCTGTCTCTCTGTCGCTGTCTCTCTGTTGCTCTGTCGCTGTCTCTCGGTTGCCCTGTCGCTGTCTCTCTGTTGCTCTAACGCTGTCTCTCTGTTGCCCTGTCGCTGTCTCTCTGTTGCCCTGTCGCTGTCTCTCTGTTGCCCTGTCGCTGTCTCTCTGTTGCTCTGTCGCTGTCTCTCTGTTGCTCTGTCGCTGTCTCTCTGTTGCCCTATCGCTGTCTCTCTGTTGCTCTGTCGCTGTCTCTCTGTTGCTCTGTCGCTGTCTCTCTGTTGCTCTGTCGCTGTCTCTCTGTTGCTCTGTCGCTGTCTCTCTGTTGCTCTGTCGCTGTCTCTCTGTTGCCCTGTCGCTGTCTCTCTGTTGCCCTGTCGCTGTCTCTCTGTCGCTGTCTCTCTGTTGCTGTCTCTCTGTCGCTGTCTCTCTAACGCTGTCTCTCTGTTGCCCTGTCGCTGTCTCTCTGTTGCCCTATCGCTGTCTCTCTGTTGCCCTGTCGCTGTCTCTCTGTTGCCCTATCGCTGTCTCTCTGTTGCCCTGTCGCTGTCTCTCTGTTGCTCTGTCGCTGTCTCTCTGTTGCTCTAACGCTGTCTCTCTGTTGCCCTGTCGCTGTCTCTCTGTTGCCCTGTCGCTGTCTCTCTGTTGCTCTGTCGCTGTCTCTCTGTTGCTCTGTCGCTGTCTCTCTGTTGCTCTGTCGCTGTCTCTCTGTTGCTCTGTCGCTGTCTCTAGTTGCCGTCGCTGTCTCTCTGTTGCTCTGTCGCTGTCTCTCTGTTGCCCTGTTGCTGTCTCTCTGTTGCTCTGTCGCTGTCTCTCTGTTGCTCTGTCGCTGTCTCTCTGTTGCCCTGTCGCTGTCTCTCTGTTGCCCTGTCGCTGTCTCTCTGTTGCCCTGTCGCTGTCTCTCTGTTGCTCTAACTCTGTCTCTCTGTTGCCCTGTCGCTGTCTCTCTGTTGCCCTGTCGCTGTCTCTCTGTTGCCCTGTCGCTGTCTCTCTGTTGCTCTAACTCTGTCTCTCTGTTGCTCTGTCGATGTCTCTCTGTTGCCCTGTTGTTGTCTCTCTGTTGCCCTGTCGCTGTCTCTCTGTTGCTCTGTCGCTGTCTCTCTGTTGCCCTGTCGCTGTCTCTCTGTTGCCCTGTTGTTGTCTCTCTGTTGCTCTGTCGCTGTCTCTCTGTTGCCCTGTTGCTGTCTCTCTGTTGCTCTGTCGCTGTCTCTCTGTTGCCCTGTCGCTGTCTCTCTGTTGCCCTGTCGCTGTCTCTCTGTTGCTCTAACTCTGTCTCTCTGTTGCCCTGTCGCTGTCTCTCTGTTGCCCTGTCGCTGTCTCTCTGTCGCTGTCTCTCTGTTGCCCTGTCGCTGTCTCTCTGTTGCTCTAACTCTGTCTCTCTGTTGTCCTGTCGCTGTCTCTCTGTTGCTCTAACTCTGTCTCTCTGTTGCTCTGTCGCTGTCTCTCTGTTGCCCTGTCGCTGTCTCTCTGTTGCTCTAACTCTGTCTCTCTGTTGCCCTGTCGTTGTCTCTCTGTTGCTCTGTCGCTGTCTCCCTGTTGCCCTGTTGCTGTCTCTCTGCTCCCCTGTTACTGAGTCACACTGTAAACCTGGGATTATATTCACAGCGGTGACCAGTGTCCATTAATTCACCGCCGGGATGAAGAATTCTAGGTTTTCTTTAGCTGTAGTTTTTTTTTGCCTTAGCACCTGCTGGGGTCCAGCTCCGTTGGCACTGGAATTAAATGGTCATTGTAAAAGTTAACGGTTAGACAGTGAGAGCTGGCAGGTTATTGAACAGTAGAGCCCCTTGCAGTCTAACGCAATGCTGTACTCACCCATCGTCCACACATGCACCTTCTCCAGCAGGAATCACCAGATGCCAACCAAGAGCAGGAACCCATGGCTCATTTCCCTCCCGCTCACCCAGGGGCACGGAGGCCAATTGTGGCACCAAATTGTTGGCCCAGTAGATTACCAGCTAACTCAACACAAAGTGGGGATCAAACCTGGGTCCTTCGGGCTTACGTGGCTTGGCGCTAGACCACATAGTGGGGTTAATTTTACCTTTGGTCGGTGGTGAGAGACGGGCGATATCGAAGTGGACGCCCGGTGCATGCCCCGCCCGATTTTCGCCTTCCGTCGACTTTAATGGTTAACGTAACAAAGTTAATCGGTTAACAAATCGGGCGGGGCGTGTAATGGGGCGGCCACTTCGATATCGCCCAAAGTTAACATCGAACCCCCCGCCCCCTCAGTGTCTTTATTACCCACTGGGTTTTTCTGGTGGGGATGGGGAGATGGTGCTTGCCCTGGGGCACGGTGTCAGTCTGTTATTCATTCACTTTAGACAACAGGTTGGTCCTGAATGGCCGAGCTCAGACCCTGAGCTGACAACAATCAGACTGCTGGTGACGCAGAGAAGCATCATTGGTGAAACCTGGTTAATGAAGCAACGGATGAATTCATTCAACTCTCCTGAATGAACGATGGTCAGAATACCAGCTCATGATTGGATCGCACACGTTAGCTCATAGCAGACTGGGTCTGTCAATGAATCAAATATCAAATCATGTCTAACTGTTGTATATTATGTTATACATTGTATATATGTATAGATATTAATATTAAAAGTGATCGGCTTGTGTCTCTATCCCACTTGCTCCATAGTATTCGTCTGTCCTGGGACATTGCGGAAAGTCTTCGAACCGACCAATGTCTTCGAGTCGGAGCACGAGGCGGGCGCTTGGTGCAAGGATCCACTTCAAGCCGGCGACCGCATTTACTACATGCCGTGGATCCCGTACCGCACCGACACGCTGACGGAGTACGGCTCGTGGGAGGACTACACGGCCGGCCGGCCCACCACCTCGTACCGCCTGCCCCACCGCGTGGACGGCACCGGCTTCGTGGTGTACGACGGCGCCGTCTTCTACAACAAGGAGCGGACGCGCAACGTGGTCAAGTTCGACCTGCGGACCCGCATCAAAAGCGGCGAGGCCATCATCGGCGGCGCCAACTACCACGACACCTCGCCCTACCGCTGGGGGGGCAAGACCGACATCGACCTGGCCGTCGACGAGAACGGGCTGTGGGCCATCTATGCCACCGAGCATAACAACGGCAAGCTGGTGGTGAGCCAGCTCAACCCCTACACCCTGCGCTTCGAGGGCACCTGGGAGACGGTGTACGACAAGCGCTCGGCCTCCAACGCCTTCATGGTCTGCGGCGTCCTCTACGCCGTGCGCTCCGTGTCCAAGGAGGACGACAGCGAGGTCATCGGCAACACCATCGACTTCGCCTTCAACACCAACCTCAACCGGGAGGAGCCGGTGTCCATCGCCTTCCCCAACCCCTACCAGTACGTCTCCTCGGTGGACTACAACCCCCGGGACAACCAGCTGTATGTCTGGAACAACCACTTTGTGCTGAGGTACTCGCTGGAGTTCGGACCCCCCGACCCAACCACAGGTAAGACCTACTCCTCATCTTCAAACTCCCAGCTGCCCACGGGACTCCGTGACCTCTTGGGAGAGTGATCCTACTTTACATCATTGGGTTGGGGAGTTTGGGAAAAGGTCATTGGTTACATTCGATCTGGTGTGATGGGGTCCTGCATGGTAACCTTTCCCCCCGAAATCTTATGTTGCTTCGCTTTCTTTTCTCTTGGTATTGATTGCACCGTGTAGATTTTCAAACGGGGTCCCCTTCATCAAAGGGCATTTGCAGAGAACTCTAGGGAGTTCATCACAGTTTACAGAACGTCCCTGAAGTGAGTCATTATTTACAATGGAAGCCAGGGTGTTGTATCTACACAGTCAGACATTGGGAAGTGATTGTATCTACAGTGAAATAGTGGAGTTATTTTTTATTTATTCTTTCATGGGATGTGAGCATCGCTGGCAAGGCCAGCATTTATTGCCCATTCCTAGTTGCCCTTGAGAAGGTGGTGGTGAGCTGTCTTCTTGAACCGCGGCAGTCCGTGTGGTGAAGGTACTCCCACAGTGCTGTTAGGTAGAGAGTTCCAGGATTTTGACCCAGCGACGATGAAGGAACAGTGATTTCCGTCCAAGTCAGGATGGTGCGTGACTTGGAGGGGAATTTAGAGGTGATGGTGTTCGCATGCGCCTGCTACCCTTGTCGTTCTAGGTGGTAGAGGTTGTGGGTTTGGGAGGTTGGGTTGAGGAACTCATGCAGCGATGTCCTGGGCCTGAGATGATTGGTCTCCAACAACCACAACCATCTTCCTTTGTGCTGGGTATGACTCCAGCCAGGGGAGATTTTTCCCCCTGATGCCCATTGACTTTAATTTTACTCGGGCTCCTTGATGCCACACTCTGTCAAATGCTGCCTTGATGTCAGGGGCAGTCACTCACCTCACCTCTGGAATTCAGCTCATTTGTCCATGTTTGGACCAAGGCTGTAATGAGGTCGGGAGCCGAATGGTCCTGGCGGAACCCAAGCTGAGCATCGGTGAGCAAGTTATTGGTGAGTAAGTACCGCTTGATAGCACTGTCGACAAAACCTTCCATCACTTTGCTGATGATTGCTGATGGCACGTTAATTGGCAATAATTGTTTTGCTATCAAAATTGCTTTCTTTATGTTGGTTTTAATTTATAATGTTTAATTTGGCACAAGTCCCCAGATGTTAGCGAGGAGGATTTTGCAAGGTCGACTGGGCTGGGTGTGCCTTTGTCATGTCCTCGATCGATGCCGGGTCATCCAGCCAGTTTTATTCTTATTACACTTTTTTGTAGCGGTGGTGATACAACTGAGTGTCTCGCTCGGCCATTTCACAGTTAAGAGTCAGCCACATTGCTGTGGGCCTGGAGTCACATAGAGGCCAGACCGGATAAGGACGGCAGGTTTCCTTCCCTAAAGGGACATTAGTGAACCAGTTTTTATGACAATCCAACAGCTTCGTGCTCACCATTACTGATACTAGCTTTTTAATCTGTCATCTCCTCCAGCCCCACAACCCCCCCGAGATATCTGCGCTCCTCTAATTCTGCCCTCTGAGCATCCCTGATTATAATCGCTCAACCATTGGTGGCCGTGCCTTCTGTTGCCTGGGTCCTAAGCTCTGGAATTCCCTCCCTAAACCTCTCCGCCTCGCTACCTCTCTTTCCTCCTTTAAGACGCTCCTTAAAACCGACCTCTTTGACCAAGCTTTTGGTCACCTGCCCTAATTTCTCCTTATGTGGAACGGTGTCAAATTTTTTGTCTTAAAATACTCCTGTGCAACGTTTTACTACGTTAAAGGTGCTATATAAATACAAGTTGTTGATTCCAGATTTTTATTTAATTCACTGAATTCAAAATCACAAACTACCATGGTGGGATTTGAACTCACGTCTCTAGATTATTAGACCAGGCCGCTGGTTTAGTAGTCCAGTAATGTAACCACTCTGCTACTGTACCCAGGGTGTTGGCGTAGCTGAAATGAAACAGTGGGGTGTTAATGCACACATTGAAACCATGAACTGTCATACTGATCAAGTGATACTGGCGTTGCACCTTTAGACTGAAACTGTAGAGTGTTATTATACCTGTTCAGTGAAACAGCGGGGACTTTTCACACGCACAACGTAACGATGGTGCCCCGCTCTGCTTATATATGAATCAGCAGGTTGTTGTTATATCGCTACAGACCCTCCTTCTCCCCTCTCTCCTCTTTTGTGACCGGGTTATTTGGAGACAGACCCAGAGGACAACCCTACCCCAGAAGCCCACTTGACACCTGGCCCTTTCCTGACCCACTGTTGCCCCATCGCAGAGTAGGAATCACACCCTGCCCCCTGCCCCTGGCCACGCACCCATTCCATGTTGCCAGGAATAAAGAGCGAAGACTCACATTCAAAAGCAACCCCACCTCTAAGTGGCGTCAGTGGTGGCTCAGTCACACTCTCCCCTCCGAGTCAAAAGGCCGTGGGTTCGCTCCAGAGACTTGAGCCCATAATCCAGGCTGACACTCCCGTGCGGTGCTGAGGGAACGCTGCACTGTCGGAGGTGCCGCCTTTCTGATGAGATGTTCAACCGAGGCCCCGTCCGCCCTCTAATTAATGAGATTGATTGCTGTGATTAGTCAACAACTCCATTATCATTGTATCGTGCAACTACTGGTGAATTAGATGGTCCCGGGTCATCAATTGCTAATGGGAGCCCATCCAAAGCTCTGGAAGATGTTGATCTTGAGCAGAGAGCAAGGTGTGTATGCCCGGAATCAGAGAGCAGAGTCTGGCTTTGAGATATTTCAGGAGACGGTCGGTGCCTGTGGAACACCTCAGTGATGTTATCCCATTCGCCAAGCAACCAGGCTTGAGTGACATTGATTTGGCTGGCCGTGATGTGTCTGACGTTTGGAAAGGTCAGCTCACACAGCTGACTTAAGAAACCCGGACATATTTCCCAAGGACAAGCTGCATTGTGAGGAAGCCAAAGGCTTTTATACACCGGATTCAGCGGAGCGATGAAACACCATTCAGCCTGTCACACCATCGAGTCCCACCTGCCCATTACCAGAAAATTAGAAAACTCCTAAACCCACCTTTTCAGTGTCAGCTGTGGCTCAGTGGGCAGCACACTCACCTCTGAGTCAGAAGGTTGTGGGTTCAAGTCCCACTCCAGGGACTTCAGCACATAAAGCTAGGCTGACACTCCAGTGCAGTGCTGAGGGAGGGCTGCACTGTCAGAAGTGCCGTCTTTCGGACGAGATGTTAAACCGAGACCCCGTCTGCTCTCTGTAAAAGATCTGATAGCATTATTTCGAAGAAGAGCAGGGGAGTTATCCCTGGTGTCCTGGCCAATATTTATCCCTCAACCAACATAACAAAAACAGATTATCTGGTCATTATCACATTGCTGTTTGTGGGAGCTTGCTGTGCGCAAATTGGCTGCTGTGTTTCCCACATTACAACAGTGACCACACTTCATTGGTTGTAAGGCGCTTTGCGACGTCCGGTGGTCGTGAAAGGCGCTATATAAATGCAATTCTTTCTTTTTTTTTCTTTGTTCCTGGGATAAAGAAAGCCGGCATTTCTTGTCCATCCCAAGTTGCCCTGTGAAGGTGGTGGTGAACCTTCTCCTTGAACCACTGTAGTCGGTGTAGTGATGGTTCTCCCACCGTGGTGTTACACAGGGAATTCCAGGATATTAACACAGGGATGATGAAGTCAGGATGCTGTGTGGTTTGGACGGGCACTTGGAAGTGATTGTGTTCGCAAGATATTGCTGCTCTGATCCTTCCAGGTGGTGGAGGTTCCAGGCTTTGGAGGTGCTGTCTAAGTAACCTTAGCGAGTTGCTGCAGTGAAATAAAAAGAAAGACTTGCATTTCTATAGCGCCTTTTACGACCTTAGAAACATAGAAACATAGAAGATAGGAGCAGGAGTAGGCCATTCGGCCCCTCGAGCCTGCTCCGCCATTCGATGAGATCATGGCTGATCATCCAAACTCAGTACCCTGTACCTGCCTTCTCCCCATATCCCTTGATACCTTTAGCTTTAAGAAATATATCTAACTCATTCTTGAATATATTTAATGACTTGGCCTCAACTACCTTCTGTGGTAGAGAATTCCACAGGTTCACCACTCTCTGGGTGAAGAAATTCTTCCTCATTTCTGTCCTAAATGGCTTACCCCTTATCCTTAGATTATGACCCCTGGTTCTGGACTCTCCGACCATCGGGAACATTCTTCCTGCATCTAGTTTGTCCAGACCTGTCAGAATTTTATATGTTTCGATGAGATCCCCTCTCATTCTTCTATACTCCAGCGAGTATAAGCCCAATCGACCCAATCTCTCCTCATATGTCATTCCTGCCATTCCAGGTATCAGCCTTGTGAATCTTCGCTGAACTCCTTCCATGGCAAGAACATCCTTCCTCAGATAAGGCGACCAAAACTGCACACAATACTCAAGATGTGGTCTCACCAAGGCCCTGTACAACTTTGGGACATCCCAAAGCGCTTTACAGCCAATGAAGCAATTTTGAAGTCACTGTTGTAGGAAACACGGCAGCCATTTGCACACAGCAAGCTCCCACAAACAGCAAATGTGATAATGACCGGATAACGGCCCGTATTTTCCGATCGCACGCCTCCCGCGGGCGGAGCCCTGCGATCTGGAAAAATCTACGCCCTTACCTGAGGGCTCCCGGGACGCGCACACTTCCGATGCTGGGCCTCTCCAAACGCTAAGTGCGCAGGGCCCACGTATCCCAGGGGCGCAGGCAGGTCGCAGTGTCCCTGGGATCACGTGGGCCATGGGGAGCCAATCAAAGAAGGAAGACCTGTCAAATATATGAATGGAGATCACCCCCAAAACATAGTAAAACTTTAAATAAATTTTTTAAAAATCACATTTTTTAAATGACTTGGAATTACAATAAATCAAATATTTTAAACAATAATTTTTGGAAAAAAAGTTAACGTTTTTTACAGGGCTAAAAATAAACTTACCTTTTTTTAAAGTATTTTTAAATGATAAATCAGTGAATTTTTTTTAACTTTTTTCAACTCTTATCCTGGTAAAAGAAGGCCTTACGCCTGCTTTTACCAGGCGCAAAAATTGTAAGTGTTTTCTGCGGGCGGAGGGTCTCCAAAAAGCGGAACTCTCCCCCCACAGAGGCCCTTCTCCCGGGCAGCCGGAGGATCTGTCAAGAGCTTTCTTGACAGATCGAAAATGCTGGTTTTCAGCACATGCGCAGTGCATGCCTAAAACCGGCATTTCCGATGTCCCTACGGGTGGGTACACAGCTCGTACACACCCGTAGAGATCGGAATATCTGGGCCAATGTGTTTTAGTGATGTTGGTTGAAGGATAAATATTGGCCAGGACACCGGGGATAACTCTCCTGTTTTTCTTTGAAATAGTGCCATGGGATCTTTTATGTCCACCTGAGAGAGCAGACGGGGCCTCGGTTTAAGGTCTCTTCTGAAAGACGGCACCTCCAACAGTGCAGCACTCCCTCAGTACTGCACTGGAGTGTCAGCCTGGATTTTGTGCTCAAGTCTCTGGAGTGGGACTTAAACCCACAACCTTCTTGACTCAAAGGCAAGAGTGCTACCCACATTTTTTAATTATTTATTAAACATTAAAAACAGTTACAACATTGTGATCATTCCATTGTATCATACAAACCCATTCCGCCGCTCTGCACAGCCATTCCTCCACCACATATTAACATCAAAACCTGAAGTTTAATTTGTCTCCCACAATATATACTAATCTATTGTACTTTAAAAATTGATCAGTAATCATGGCTCCGAATAAGGGAAGTGTACCTGATAATCCCCCCATCATTGAATCTCCGGCCCTTCCCTCCTCTCATGCTCCTTCCCAACTTTTCGGGCAGCTGTTGCTTTCTCCTGCAGCCTCCGGCTCTTTTTCACCTCCTGTTTGAACCTTCCCTGCAGTTTCAGCCTCTTCCTTACATTAGGTTTGGGCCGAGGAGCTGCCCCTTCTCCCTCCTTCTGCCCCTCACTAACCATTCCCTTTCCACACGATGCAATTTAGTGCTTGTTAAGGGCCTTAACAGCCTATCCCGCCTCTTAGAGGCGGGACGGAGTCGGGACCAGCAGACACGATTTAAAGAAAATTGCGTGGAGGCGGGATGGAGGCGGGCTTGCGCCCGCCCGCCAGTTTTCGCAATTTTAACCCCCCACACGCCTCCAAACCCACCTCCACGGGTCAATGAAAATTCTGCCCATAATCTCCCTTAGAGAGTCTTCCTACTATCATGGTTTCTCCAACAGTGCTGCTCCCTTCAGCTTCATCTCCACCGCTGACCCTTGCTCCCTGTTCCTTCTCTCTCTGGGACAATGGCGTGTCTGCACCTATCTTGCTCCCTTCTGGCCTCTTTGTCTCCCCGCTCCCATCCTGCTGCCCCTTTAATGCTCCTGCCTCTTGCACCCTCTCCTTGTCTTGCCCCCTCCTGCTCCCCGAGATGTCCGACTCCCCGTCTTTCTTTGGAGTACTTACACTTACCCCGCACCCCGCTCCCGCCTCCTCTCCCCCAGTGGACACCAGATCCTTTAGGGAGAGCTGAGCCGTATTATGGCTCGACTCTGCCCTCGACCCGTGCTGCCCGCTGCTGTCTTTGTCCTTTTCCAACGTACTTGGTGTGTTTTCCACCATCTCTATCCTGTTCTCTGCTCCGCAATTTTCTGCCTCTTCCTGCGCTCTTTTCTCCTTCCATTCACCAGCTGCGTCCTCCGCCTGCTCCGCTCCTCCACTCACACCTCCTGCTCCTTCTCATTCTCCCATCTCCTCGTCACTCAAGGGGCTTCCTTCTGCCTCACACTCACAGCGGGTGGGGCCTTTGTGACACACTCCACAGCTCTCCACCTTGCAGCTCCAAGCGATGTGTCCAGACTCGCCGCAGTTATAACAGTACAAGTCTGGACAGCTTCTTACAAGATGTTCGTGTCCAAGACAATAATAACAAACTTTCACCTGGTTATCATGCAGTACCCGGAAACACTTCACTCCTTCCATTGTCTCGAATTTCATGCTATACGACAATGACTTCACCCCCTCTGGGAACCGCACCTTTACATAACGGGTTCCATCTGCTACCCGTGTTCCTGGATAGTATCTCCTCTTTATTGCCGAGCAAATTTTAATGTCCCATGACTCCAACTTTTTGATTAGCACATTGTCCTCAATATAAACCGGCAGGTTTAAGAATGAGACCACCACTTCTTCAGAATATAACAGAGATACCTCCAAGAACTTATCTCCAATCTTCAAACTCAGTAAAAGTCTTTCCACCTCCTCTCGGCCACTGACCGTCACCTCGAACCCAACATTCGGCTTTGGTCGGCAGGCAAAGCAGCTTCCCTCACCGCAGTCCTCATGTACCGCCTGGATAATATCCCAAGCTCGTATCTCCTTATCCTCACACTGAACCACCACCGTGTTTACTTTTCCAAACCTCCTGGGGTCCCGGCCCAAATCTTTGGGACTTTTTTTCTCCCTTCCCCCAACATTTTCTCCCCTGATTAAATTCATCCTGGGAGCATTGTCCTCTGAGGGACCCGGAGTACCAGCTGGCTGCTGTTTATGGGCCTAAAACCTGAAAAAAAAACCACCACCAACTTTTTACAAACTCACTCCAACTCCCTGCAGTAATCAAGCACCCAGCGGCACCTGCTCACTCCTAGCCCCTCCCACCTAGAGAGGACTACCCACTGAGCCATGGCTGACACTCTGTAGATCTGCACCGGTGGTGGAGGGAGTGGATATTCAGTCCAGTAGCAGGGCACCGATTTAAGCATACTGCTTTGTCCTGGATGGTGTCGATTTTCTTGCGTGCTGTTGCAGTTGCACCCACCCACACAAGTGGAGAGTATTCCATCGCACTCCCGACTTGAGCTTTGTAAATGGTGGAGAAGCTTTGAAGGGTCAGGAGGGGAGCCACCCATCGCAGAGTACCCAGCCTCTGACCTGTTCTTGTCGTCACGGTGTTGAGAGGCTGGTCCAATTAAGTTTCTGGTCAATGGTGAGCCCAAAGATGTTGATGATAGGAGATTCAGTGATGGAGGAGAAGGGATCAATGGAAGTCCGCCAGCAACTGGACTCCCATTGTGCTTGTTTAGAAGAAATCCAGGGAAGTAATGGTTTGTGCAAACTTCAGGGAGCTCTGTAGCGGGCGTTCAAGATCTCACACCCTCTACCCCTCCAGGACCTGAGCACAAAATCTAGCCTGTCATTTCAGTGCAGTACTGAGGGAGTGCTGCATTGTCGGAAGTGCCGTCTTTCGCTCATTGCTGGATTTCGGGTTATTCTGGGTAAATCAGATCGCTTCCCCGATGTCCCCATGTAGATTTTTGACACGTGCTCCAGAATTTATTTTGTTCGTTTCCTCCAGGCATAACTAACCACAACAGGTTTGGAATACCACTGAGATCTTGCTGCTCTCCCATATTAACTACTGTCAGCTGAACTCTCAGAGAAGTAGTGTAAACAGCCATTGTTATATTGTTTTTCTCACGATTCTAACTCCAGGAGACTTGAGCACAAAATTCAGGCTGACACTCCCAGTGCAGTGCTGAGGGAGTGCCGCACTGTCAGAGGTGCCATCTTTCAGATGAGACGTTAAACCGAGGCCCCGTCTGCTCTCTCAGGTGGGCGTAAAAGATCCCATGGAAATTATTTGGAAGAAGAGCAGGGGAGTTCTCCCCGGTGTCCTGGCCAATCTTTATCCATCAACCAACATCACTAAAAACAGATTATCTGGTCATTATTACATCGTTGTTTGTGGGAGCTTGCTGTGTGCAAATTGGCTGCCGCATTTCCCACATTACAACAGTGACTACACTTCAAAAAGTACTTCACTGGCTGTGATGTGCTTTGGGACGTCCTGAGGTTGTGAAAGGCGCTGTATAAATACAAGTTATTTCTTTTTTCCTGCTACTGGGCACTCCTTCAGCATGTCCTCTGATGACCTGTGAGCAATTATCTGGGCCTTGAATTCTTGCCTCAGCATGATGGAGCCCAAAACCTGTATAGCAGCAGTCTGAGCATTCACGAGGTACTCCCACTGAGCTTAGCATCTGTGCAACTGAGGGCTCCACTCCAGATGCTCCTGGGGTTTGCCAGCCCCTCCACTACAGACTGCAGTCCTTCCTGCACAGTTCCAGAGCTCATGGACCCTTTCCACCTTTTTCCCATTTGTTCTTGGGATATGGACGATGTTGGAAAGGCCACATCTATTGCCCATCCCGAGTTGCCCTTATTCCTCTCTGTTCCCCCTCCAATCCCTGACCTTGTTCCTCTCTGTTCCCCCTCCAATCCCTGTCCTTGTTCCTCTCTGTTCCCCCTCCAATCCCTGACCTTGTTCCTCTCTGTTCCCCCTCCAATCCCTGTCCTTGTTCCTCTCTGTTCCCCCTCCAATCCCTGCCCTTGTTCCTCTCTGTTCCCCCTCCAATCCCTGTCCTTGTTCCTCTCTGTTCCCCCTCCAATCCCTGTCCTTGTTCCTCTCTGTTCCCCCTCCAATCCTGTCCTTGTTCCTCTCTGTTCCCCCTCCAATCCCTGCCCTTGTTCCTCTCTGTTCCCCCTCCAATCCCTGCCCTTGTTCCTCTCTATTCCCCCTCCAATCCCTGCCCTTGTTCCTCTCTGTTCCCCCTCCAATCCCTGCCCTTGTTCCTCTGCTGACGGTTCTCCCACGGTCCCTCCAGGAATTAGACCCAGCGATGACGAAGGGATGCCGATATATGTTCAAGTCAGAACGCTGTGTTTTTTGGAGGGAAACTCGGAGGTGATTGTGTTCCCATGACAATGCTGCTTTTGTCCTCGGTAGTAGAGATGCGTGACCAATGTTGCCCCTAATTTTTTTGGGGGATGCACGACCCATTCACAGCTTTGCGCATGCGCGAAATTTAACATTGGAAAAGCCAGTCCCGGGCTGCGTGGGACCAGTAACCAGCCGCGGGGCCATGCAGCTTAGAGGGAACGTTGTGTGTGACGAGGAGGTACTGTCAATGTTAGTTTGGTGAGTTGCCACAGAGCATCCTTTGATAGTACATGTTCCAGCCACAGTATGCCAATAATGGAAGGGGTAGATATTGGGTTCAGACCCCCTGTCAGGGACGCCAATCAAGCAGACTGCCCTGGTCCTGGATGGCTGTTGACCTTTGGCTCACCCATCCAGATGAGCGGTGAGTATTCCATCGCTCTCCTGATGGGAGCCAGACCTCGCAGGGAATTGTGGACAGACTCGGTCGATGGGCTAACAGCAGCCACGCCCGCGGCTGCATTGTGATCGGGCCCTTTCAGTTGCTGTGGCAACCAGCCAGCAAAAAGGTTAAAACAGATGGAGCTTTGACAGCACTGTGCCTGCAGAATGCAAAGTCGTTGCGTGTAGGCCTTTCTAGCTGAAAATAACATTACCCCGGCCATGCAATGAATAATTCACTGCAGTATATTGCTGCTTGAGAGAGCCGGAGTTTAAAGCCTAAATAATTCAGGGTTTCACCTCCAGGTCAGAGGGGAAGAGGGGCAGATCCAAGCTGTCTAATCCAGTGAGCTATATACAGCATTCACGGGCTGTAATCTGTGGAAAGGACTGCTTAATGGATAAGAAGTGATTTTGCAATCTATCATCAGGAGCACCATTGCTCCCCGAGATGTGAACGGTGTGTACACATCCGGAATTCAGATGATGCGATGAGCTCGAGGCCTCCATTGTCTAGGGTTGCCAACTCTGGCTGCCGGTATTCCTGGAGGTTTCGTCACAGGACTCCCCTTTGCCCCGCCCCCACGCTCCCGCCATTGGACGCCCGACACGTCCATCCTCGCGGCTCCCCACCTTCCCACGGCCAATCGGAAAGCCCACTCTTCATTACCTGATTGGATAATTCCTTACTGTCAAACAGCAACTTTTTTTTATCACCAACTCCGATATTTTTATCACGAATAAACGAAAGCGTTCAAAGCAAATGAAAAAAAGCAGACCTTTTTAATGTCCCGATGATTTTTTTCTCCCGGGTGTTGCTCACATCAGTGTCCTGGAGATTAGTCTTCAATTCCTGGAGGCTCCAGGGCAATTCTGGAGGGTTGGCGACCCAGCCAGTGTCTCGTGGAACAAAGCAGCTGACTGATTGTGTTCGGCTCCTGCGGTAGCTCAGGACGCTGTGGCCGGTCCTGCTCCACTTCTCATCCATGTCCTTTATTCGCCCATTAAATTGAGGCCGGGTCATAGTCAATCAAAGCTGTGCCACCTGAGCCATCCATGCATCATGTGCAGGGGCGCAATATCGGGTGGAACCACGTTGAGTCGTGCAGTATCGGGGGGACAACGTGGAGTCGCGCAGTATCGCGGGGAAACATGTGGAGTCGCGCAGTATCGGGGGGAACCATTGTGGAGTCACGCAGTATCGGGGGGAACCATTGTGGAGTCGCGCAGTATCGCGGGGGTACCATGTGGAGTCGCGCAGTATCGGGGGGGAACCATTGTGGAGTCGCGCAGTATCGGGGGGAACCATGTGGAGTCGCGCAGTATCGGGGGGAACCATTGTGGAGTCACGCAGTATCGGGGGGAACCATTGTGGAGTCGCGCAGTATCGCGGGGGTACCATGTGGAGTCGCGCAGTATCGGGGGGAACCATTGTGGAGTCGCGCAGTATCGCGGGGGTACCATGTGGAGTCGCGCAGTATCGGGGGGACAACATGGAGTCGCGCAGTATCAGGGTTGGGGACAGGATTGTTGGAAAAAGTTTTTAAATTATAACGGGCCATCATTTACTGTAGCAGGGCATCTAACAGCGCCTGCCGTTAGTTGGACTTGCCCTTGCACCTTTAGTTAACTATTCACACACCTGTTGGTGTCTTTAGATTCGCCTCCAATTATCATTTCCTATCCGTTGAAACTGCCGATTGGAGGCAGCATGGGAGCAGACATTTAGTGATCTAATAAAGTGCTGCTCTCGTGCCTTCACGATGTGCAGTCTGCCTGCACTCCTTCACTATGTTCTTGATGTCCTTGGATGGAATCCCATTGATGTCACATTCGGGGAGTTCCAGACAAAAGCTGCTCTTTGCTGGGTTAGCGCAGGACCAGGATTCGGTAGCATAGTAACCAGACCATAACCAACTCTAACCTTTGCTGTGGCAGATTACCACAGAGGTAGAAAGAGCGGGAGAGACACACCAAAGGAGTGGAGATGGAGGGAGGGACAGAGAGACTGAAGGAGTGGAGACGGAGGGAGGGAGGGACAGAGAGACTGAAGGAGTGGAGACGGAGGGAGGGACAGAGAGACTGAAGGAGTGGAGACGGAGGGAGGGAGGGACAGAGAGACTGAAGGAGTGGAGACGGAGGGAGGGAGGGACAGAGAGACTGAAGGAGTGGAGATGGAGGGAGGGAGGGACAGAGAGACTGAAGGAGTGGAGATGGAGGGAGGAGGGACAGAGAGACTGAAGGAGTGGAGATGGAGGGAGGGAGGGACAGAGAGACTGAAGGAGTGGAGATGGAGGGAGGGAGGGACAGAGAGACTGAAGGAGTGGAGATGGAGGGAGGAGGGACAGAGAGACTGAAGGAGTGGAGATGGAGGGAGGGACAGAGAGACTGAAGGAGTGGAGATGGAGGGAGGGACAGAGAGACTGAAGGAGTGGAGATGGAGGGAGGGACAGAGAGACTGAAGGAGTGGAGACGGAGGGAGGGAGGGACAGAGAGACTGAAGGAGTGGAGACGGAGGGAGGGAGGGACAGAGAGACTGAAGGAGTGGAGACGGAGGGAGGGACAGAGAGACTGAAGGAGTGGAGACGGAGGGAGGGAGGGACAGAGAGACTGAAGGAGTGGAGATGGAGGGAGGGAGGGACAGAGAGACTGAAGGAGTAGAGATGGAGGGAGGGACAGAGAGACTGAAGGAGTGGAGAAGGAGGGAGGGAGGGACAGAGAGACTGAAGGAGTAGAGATGGAGGGAGGGACAGAGAGACCGAAGGAGTGGAGATGGAGGGAGGGACAGAGAGACTGAAGGAGTGGAGATGGAGGGAGGGACAGAGAGACTGAAGGAGTGATAGTTTTTGTTAAGGATCAGAGGTTGGATTGAATTTGTAAAAGGTTGTGACCCTGAAATCCCAATAGTTTGGTTGAGTGTAAACCATTGGGAGCGGCTGGAATTTGGGACTTGGAGAGGCTACGTCAATACTATGCCAACTTTAAGTTCTGTCCTAAATTCCACTGGGATAATATAAGTCCATCTTAGCTAAGGTGCAGCCATGCAAATGATTGGTTTAAGCCAGGTTGATATTATGGGGTGTGGGGGGGTTCTTCTCTGAGTTAGTGCCTGATTTAGGCTGCTAGAAAGAGCTGCCGCCTCCAACCCACCCCCGAAACCCGACAGCTGCATTCTCCTTCCTTTATAGAGGGAGTGCCACCAGAGAGAGGTGTTTACTGCCCCGTGTGGATGGGGTCAAGGTGGAGTGGGCAGCGGCTTCGACCCATTCCCTTGCATGTCTTCCCCTGGTGATCACTGTGGTGCCAGAGGCTGCAGCAGGTATCACTGAGGTGGATGTAGCTGGAGAAGAGACCATTTTGTGTAGTCATTGTGAAAGTTGTTGTTTCTCTGCCTGCATGACTTTCTTCAAAGTAATTTGGCGTCGAGTCAGGACTTTAGCTTTTACTTTTACTTGGCTCTGCTCAAAGTGCTGCCTAACACTCTAGACATGGAATTCCCTGTGGCAATGTCTCTAGTCTTTGTGACATTAAGAGTAGAAAGATGAATTACAGAGAATGTACAGCTTAGAAACAGGCCATTCGGCCCAACTGGTCCTTTAGGTGTTTATACTCACACCAGCCTCCTCCCACCCCTCTTCATCTCACCCTGTCAGCATAACCTTCTATTCCTTTCTCCTCGTGTGTTTATCTAGCTTCCCCTTAAAAAGCGGAGGAGTGAGACACGCATAAAGGCCAGATTGGGAGGCTCTTTGAGTCAGGCATTGTAGAAGGTGGTTCATCCCTACAGAGTAAAAAGATCTTACTTAGACCCCTCTGAATGTCTTTGCCTGGAAAGACTGTGCTTCTCCCCGCACCCCCTCCCCCCACCGCCCGAGGCTCCTGGGACAACATGTCCAATACTGGCTGAAGACCTTCAGGCGAACAGTGTTGTCGGCACCAGTCCACATCACCACTGCTTCAGTGTCCTCCAGGGTCATAGAGCAGACTACTGGCATTCTGACGGCTTGTTTAAGGCGCCAGAATAAATCTGGGTGAACTCTGATAGTAGGGGACACAGGGTCCACTTGCAAGGAGAGACCAGCGATGCCGAACACGAGAGGATATCCACTACAGATCCACTTCAGGCCCCATCTGCCCTTGCAGGTGGATGTATAAGATGCCGTGACACTATATCGAAGAAGGGTGGGGGAGTTCTCCCCGGTGTCCTGGGGCCAATATTTATCCCTCGACCAGCACCATTAAAACAGATGATCTGGTCATTATCACATTGCTGCTTGTGGGATCCTGCTGTGCAGAAATTGGTCACATTACAACAGTGACTACACTTCAAAAGTACCTCATTGGCTGCAAAATGCTTTGGGACATCCTGAGGTTGTGAAAGGCGCTGTAGAAATCCAAGTTCTTTCTTTTCTTTTTACCTTGGTAGTACTCCAATAACTCCGTTAGCTGTGATGTGACCTGGCATTTTGCGATGGTTGGTGTCGACACTAATCGGCGAGTATTTTTTTCCTCAGCTCAAGTCACGATGGCTTCAACAAGCAGCACGGCCGCAGCAAGGCCGACCACGGTGACCACCACCACCACCACCACTCGGAAAGCTCCGCTCACCACCATCGCCGTGGGTGCAATCAACCAGCTGGTCCCGGACCAGCGCCCTGTCACTCCCAATGCCCCCATCACGAGACGAACACCTCTATCCAACCAACTGCCCTCGCCGCAGAGATACTGCGAGCCGACAGAGGCCAGGGGCATAAAGTGGCCGTCAACGCAGCAAGGCGTACTGGTGGAGAGACCATGCCCCAAGGGGACAAAAGGTATGAGGCTGGCTTTGCTAAATTGAAGCAGCTTACTGATTAGAAGCACTGTCTGTTGTTGCCAATAGGTGTTCATGAACAATCAGTCTGTCCAACACACAAGAAACTTGCATCTCAGCACTGCCTGGCACCAGATCCTCAGTACCCAACACTGCCTGGCATCAGACCCTCAGTACCCAACACTGCCTGGCACCAGATCCTCAGTACCCAACACTGCCTGGCACCAGATCCTCAGTACCCAACACTGCCTGGCACCAGATCCTCAGTTCCCAACACTGCCTGGCACCAGATCCTCAGTACCCAACACTGCCTGGCACCAGATCCTCAGTTCCCAACACTGCCTGGCACCAGATCCTCAGTACCCAACACTGCCTGGCACCAGATCCTCAGTACCCAACACTGCCTGGCACCAGATCCTCAGTACCCAACACTGCCTGGCACCAGATCCTCAGTTCCCAACACTGCCTGGCACCAGATCCTCAGTACCCAACACTGCCTGGCACTAGATGCTCAGTACCCAACACTGCCTGGCACCAGATCCTCAGTACCCAACACTGCCTGGCACCAGATCCTCAGTTCCCAACACTGCCTGGCATCAGACCCTCAGTACCCAACACTGCCTGGCACCAGATCCTCAGTACCCAACACTGCCTGGCATCAGACCCTCAGTACCCAACACTGCCTGGCACCAGATCCTCAGTACCCAACACTGCCTGGCATCAGACCCTCAGTACACAACACTGCCTGGCACCAGATCCTCAGTTCCCAACACTGCCTGGCACCAGATCCTCAGTTCCCAACACTGCCTGGCATCAGACCCTCAGTACCCAACACTGCCTGGCACCAGATCCTCAGTACCCAACACTGCCTGGCATCAGACCCTCAGTACCCAACACTGCCTGGCACCAGATCCTCAGTTCCCAACACTGCCTGGCACCAGATCCTCAGTTCCCAACACTGCCTGGCACCAGATCCTCAGTTCCCAACACTGCCTGGCACCAGATCATCAGTACCCAACACTGCCTGGCACCAGATCCTCAGTACCCAACACTGCCTGGCACCAGATCCTCAGTTCCCAACACTGCCTGGCACCAGATCCTCAGTACCCAACACTGCCTGGCACCAGATCCTCAGTTCCCAACACTGCCTGGCATCACACCCTCCGTACCCAACACTGCCTGGCCCCAGATCCTCAATTCCCAACACTGCCTGGCATCACACCCTCCGTACCCAACACTGCCTGGCACCAGATCATCCGTTACCAACACTGCCTGGCA
Source organism: Squalus acanthias (assembly GCA_030390025.1). Taxonomy (NCBI): domain Eukaryota; kingdom Metazoa; phylum Chordata; class Chondrichthyes; order Squaliformes; family Squalidae; genus Squalus; species Squalus acanthias. Next base: position 4,701,439 of record CM059445.1, on the reverse strand, counting down.
CCAGATCCTCAGTTCCCAACACTGCCTGGCACCAGATCCTCAGTTCCCAACACTGCCTGGCATCACACCCTCAGTTCCCAGGGCTGTCTGCTCAATTGGCAGCCCATCCACCACCTTAAACATCCACTCCCTCCACCACCGGCGCACCGTGGCTGCAGTGTGTACCATCTACAAGATGCACTGCAGCAACTCGTCAAGGCTTGTTCGGCAGCACCTCCCAAACCCACGACCTCCTCCACCTAGAAGGACAAGGACAGCAGGTTGAGGGGATGTATAGAAGCAATTAGAATTCAGTGCCCCAGCATTTAATCTGCATTTTAATTCCTACTGTAATGAGGTGGCTGTGTGTTAACTCTTCAACGAGCGAGTACAGGGCTTGCAATGCCCCTTAATAGCCGCTTGAGCCAGACGTGTAATCGTGGAGATCAACTCCACGCACCCGTTCTAACCGTCTCTCCATGTCACAGGTATCGCCTCCTACCTCTGCCTGGTTTCACTCGGACTCTGGAGCCCAAGAGGACCCGACCTCAGCAACTGCACCTCGCCCTGGGTAAACCAAGTGGCACAAAAGGTAACTGTGGAGGAGCAGAGAGATTTAGGGGGTTCACATACACAACCCCCTTGGAGGGGTGCAGCACAGATTCACCAGAATGATATCCGGGGCGAGAAGGGTTAAATTATGAGGATAGGTTGCGTTGAGAAATCTTGCATTCCTTCGAGTTTAAAAGATTAGTGTGTGATCTAATTGAGGTGTTTAAGATGATCGAAGGAGTCGATAGGGTAGATAGAGAGAAACTATTTCCTCTGGTGGGGGAGTCCAGAACAAAGGGAGAATAACCTTAAAATTAGAGCCAGGCCGTTCAGGGGTGATGGCAGGAAGCACTTCTTCACACAAAGGCTAGTGGAAATCTGCAACTCTCTCCTCCCAAACGCTGTTGAGGCTGCGGGCCGGGGGGTCAATTGAAAATTTCAATACTGATATTGATAGATTTTTGTTAGGCAAGAGTATTAAGGGTTACGGGACTAAGGCGGGTAGATGGAGTTCAGATACAGATGAGCCAGGATCTGGTTGAATGGCGGAACAGGCTGGAGGGGCTGAATGGCCTGCTCCTGATCCTGTGAAGGGAGAGAAACACTGGGATGTGTATTGCAGAGAGGGCCAGATGGAGCAGTTGGGATGATTCAAGTAAATTTGCCAAAGGCACCACAGCCAGAAAGGCTGAGTCATTGAGAGTCAGCTTTGCTCACAGATAAATCGTGTGCTTTATCATTTCTTGCTGGTTAAAGTATATTAATGGCAAAATAAATATTAAGATTAAACGGGTAGAAACAATGTTTTGGAGTCCAGTCAGTGGGTGGACAGATGACTAAAGTGTAATGATGCTGCAGACAGGTCGAGCAGCCCAATGGTTACGGGACTGGACTAGCAAAGGAGAAGTCATGAGTTCAAATGCCCACCGTAGCAAGTACTGAAATTGCACCAGAAAGTTTAAGCATTGTTGTAAAAATCCTTTCTTTCTTAGGCAGTCCCTCGGAACCGAGGATGACTTGCTTCCACACTAAAAATGAGTTTTCAGGTGACTGATGAGTCCAATGCGGGACCTACAGTCTCTGTCACAGGTGGGGCAGACGGTGGTTGAAGGGGCGGGTGGGTGGGGTGCTTGGGTTGACGTGCGCTCCTTCCGCTGCTTGCGATTGACTTCCGCTCGCTCCGGCGAAGAGACTCGAGGTGTTCGGCGCCTTCCCGGATGCTTCTCCTCCACTTTGTGCGGTCTTGGGCCAGGGATTCCCAGGTGTCGGTGGGGATGTTGCACTTTTTCAAGGAGGCTTTGAGGGTGTCCTTGAAGCGTTTCCTCTGCCCACCTGGGGCTCTCTTGCCGTGTCGGAGCTCCGAGTAGAGCGCTTGTTTTGGGAGTCTCGTAAAAATCCAACTGGTTCACTAATGTCCTTTCTGGTCTCCAATCTGACTCTATAATGCTCTCTGAACGACTACCAACTCCAAAGATAAGAAAAGAACTAACAGCTCTATCGTCAATGACCCAACCATCGTATCCTTCCAAGTCGCATATATCGCTGTTCCTTCTTCGCTGCTGGGACAATATCCTGGATTTCCCTATGTACCATCACTGCAAGAACTCCAGTAGCTCAAGAAGAAGGCCCATCACCACCTTCTCGGGGCAAGTAGGGATGGGCAATAAATCACGGCCTTGCCCATATTGCCCACATCTCAAGAGCAAATTCAAAAAATTCTACTGGCAGGAGGGTCGGTAACCAGAGGACACAGATTTAAGATAATTGGCAAAAGAACCAGAGGGGGAGATGAGGAGAATTTTTTTTTACGCAGCGAGTTGTTGTGATCTGGAACGCGCTGCCTGAAAGGGCGGTGGAAGCAGATTCAATAGTAACTTTCAAAAGGGAATTGGATAAATATTTGAAAAGGAAAAATTTGCAGGGCTATGGGGAAAGCACAGGGGAGGTGGGACTATAGCAAAATACTGCGGATGCTGGAAATCCGAAATAACAACAGAAAACGCTGGAAAAACTCAGCAGGTAATGTCTCTCAATGTCTCTTAATCTCGCCTTTTGTTCTTTCATCCCCTCCCCCTTTTCCCAGCTTTATCCTTGCTTTAAATCTATTTCATTTCCTGCTTTTTTCCAGTTCTGACGAAAGGTCTTCGACCTGAAACGTTAACTCTGTTTCTCTCTCCACGGATGCTGCCTGGCCTGCTGAGTTTTTCCAGCGTTTTCTGTTGTTATTTGGGGAGTGGGACTAATTGGATATCTCTTTCAAAGAGCCGGCACAGGCATGATGGGCCGAATGGCCTCCCTCTGTGCTGATTTACCCCCTTGTGCTTATCGCTTCTCTAAGCTAAGGACTGTAGGTAGTAACTACCCATGTTGGCGCATTTATGGTCCACTCCTTGGTATCGCTGTAGCCACATTGCAAGCTCCACTGTGCCAGTCTTGGGCAGTGGCATTCCAACTGTACAAGCCGTCCCAAGTGGGTGTTATTCCATTGCACGGATCAGCCATCGGGAGAAGCTGGTAGCTTTCGGCATCATGTAGCCTGCAAGAGCCAGATCCCATCACTCAGTTTTTGCCACTTAGCCCCTTGATAGTCAAACCACGATCTGCTGTTGGTGTAAGCGTTCAGCCGGCCACTCATTGCACCAAAACCAGCCGAACCAGCCTGGCCGACATCAGGTTTCCTGTTGAACTTGGAAATATATCGGCCGTTCGTTCATCGTCGCTGGGTCAACATCCTGGAACTCCCTCCCTAACAGCGCTGTGGGAGTACCTTCACCACACGGACTGCAGCGGTTCAAGAAGGCGGCTCACCACCACCTTCTTGAGGGCAACTAGGGATGGGCAATAAATGCCGGCCTTTGCCAGCGACGCCCACATCCCGAGAATGAATAAACAAAAAGAACTGCCTTCTTTTTGTAAAACCACAGCCTGTAGAGAGGGTTGCGATCCTGGGTTAGCGCAGGACGAGAGAGCTGACTGCACAGCGAGGGTCCTGGGAGTGGGGCGAGGTGTTACTGAGTCTGTGAGTCACAACCCCCGGTTCTGAACTGGGAAGTTCAACAACCGCTTCCCGTGCTGGTTTTGTCTAACTTGGATCTTCCTGTGCTGATTTGTGTACCTTGGACCTTGTCTCTGCAGATTAAGAGTGGGGAGAATGCAGCTAACATTGCGAACGAGCTGTCGCGTCACACCAGAGGCCCGATTTATGCCGGTGACGTCAGCTCCTCTGTCAAACTGATGGAGCAGTTGCTGGATATTCTCGATGCCCAGCTGCAGGCTCTGAGACCCAGTGAGAAGGAGTCGGCGGGACGGAGTTACAACAAGGTTTGAGTAACTTTCCTTCATATTGACTGCTGTCGTTCCAGGTACAATCGGCGTAGGCAGGGATTACAGTGCCGGACTGGAGAGAGAGAGAATGTAGACCAGAGAGAGAGAGAGAATGTAGACCAGAGAGAGAGAGAGAGAATGTAGACCAGAGAGAGAGAGAGAATGTAGACCAGAGAGAGAGAGAGAGAATGTAGACCAGAGAGAGAGAGAGAGAATGTAGACCAGAGAGAGAGAGAGAGAAAGCTGACCAGAGAGAGAGAGAATGCAGACCAGAGAGAGAGAGAGAGAGAGAAAGCAGATTGGAGAGAGAGAGAGAGAGAAAGCAGATTGGAGAGAGAGAGAGAGAGAAAGCAGATTGGAGAGAGAGAGAGAGAGAAAGCAGATTGGAGAGAGAGAGAGAGAAAGCAGATTGGAGAGAGAGAGCGAGAGAGAAAGCAGATTGGAGAGAGAGAGAGAGAGAGAAAGCAGATTGGAGAGGGAGAGAGAGAGAGAGAATGCAGATTGGAGAGAGAGAGAAAGCAGATTGGAGAGAGAGAGAGAGAGAAAGCAGATTGGAGAGAGAGAGCGAGAATGCAGACCAGAGAGAGAGAGAGAGAGAAAGCAGATTGGAGAGAGAGAGAGAGAGAGAATGCAGATTGGAGAGAGAGAGAGAGAAAGCAGATTGGAGAGAGAGAGAGAGAATGCAGATTGGAGAGAGAGAGAGAGAGAGAATGCAGATTGGAGAGAGAGAGAGAGAGAGAATGCAGATTGGAGAGAGAGAGAGAGAAAGCAGATTGGAGAGAGAGAGAGAGAATGCAGATTGGAGAGAGAGAGAGAGAGAATGCAGATTGGAGAGAGAGAGAGAGAGAGAATGCAGATTGGAGAGAGAGAGAGAGAGAATGCAGATTGGAGAGAGAGAGAGAGAGAAAGCAGATTGGAGAGAGAGAGAGAGAGAAAGCAGATTGGAGAGAGAGAGAGAGAGAATGCAGATTGGAGAGAGAGAGAGAGAGAGAATGCAGATTGGAGAGAGAGAGAGAGAAAGCAGATTGGAGAGAGAGAGAGAGAGAAAGCAGATTGGAGAGAGAGAGAAACAGATTGGAGAGAGAGAGAAAGCAGATTGGAGAGAGAGAGAGAGAGAAAGCAGATTGGAGAGAGAGAGCGAGAATGCAGACCAGAGAGAGAGAGAGAGAGAGAAAGCAGATTGGAGAGAGAGAGAGAGAGAGAATGCAGATTGGAGAGAGAGAGAGAGAAAGCAGATTGGAGAGAGAGAGAGAGAATGCAGATTGGAGAGAGAGAGAGAGAGAATGCAGATTGGAGAGAGAGAGAGAGAGAAAGCAGATTGGAGAGAGAGAGAGAGAGAATGCAGATTGGAGAGAGAGAGAGAGAGAGAATGCAGATTGGAGAGAGAGAGAGAGAAAGCAGATTGGAGAGAGAGAGAGAGAGAAAGCAGATTGGAGAGAGAGAGAAAACAGATTGGAGAGAGAGAGAAAGCAGATTGGAGAGAGAGAGAGAGAGAAAGCAGATTGGAGAGAGAGAGCGAGAATGCAGACCAGAGAGAGAGAGAGAGAGAGAAAGCAGATTGGAGAGAGAGAGAGAGAGAGAATGCAGATTGGAGAGAGAGAGAGAGAAAGCAGATTGGAGAGAGAGAGAGAGAATGCAGATTGGAGAGAGAGAGAGAGAATGCAGATTGGAGAGAGAGAGAGAGAGAATGCAGATTGGAGAGAGAGAGAGAGAAAGCAGATTGGAGAGAGAGAGAGAGAGAAAGCAGATTGGAGAGAGAGAGAGAGAGAATGCAGATTGGAGAGAGAGAGAGAGAGAAAGCAGATTGGAGAGAGAGAGAGAGAGAAAGCAGATTGGAGAGAGAGAGAGAGAGAATGCAGATTGGAGAGAGAGAGAGAGAGAATGCAGATTGGAGAGAGAGAGAGAGAAAGCAGATTGGAGAGAGAGAGAGAGAGAAAGCAGATTGGAGAGAGAGAGAAAGCAGATTGGAGAGAGAGAGAGAGAATGCAGATTGGAGAGAGAGAGAGAGAGAAAGCAGATTGGAGAGAGAGAGAGAGAGAAAGCAGATTGGAGAGAGAGAGAGAGAGAAAGCAGATTGGAGAGAGAGAGAAAACAGATTGGAGAGAGAGAGAAAGCAGATTGGAGAGAGAGAGAGAGAATGTAGACCAGAGAGAGAGAGAGAGAATGTAGACCAGAGAGAGAGAGAATGTAGACCAGAGAGAGAGAGAGAGAATGTAGACCAGAGAGAGAGAGAGAGAATGTAGACCAGAGAGAGAGAGAGAGAGAATGTAGACCAGAGAGAGAGAGAGAATGTAGACCAGAGAGAGAGAGAGAATGTAGACCAGAGAGAGAGAGAGAGAGAATGTAGACCAGATAGAGAGAGAGAGAATGCAGATTGGAGAGAGAGAGAGAGAGAATGTAGACCGGAGAGAGAGAGAGAGAATGCAGATTGGAGAGAGAGAGAGAGAATGTAGACCAGAGAGAGAGAGAGAATGTAGACCAGAGAGAGAGAGAGAATGTAGACCAGAGAGAGAGAGAGAATGCAGATTGGAGAGAGAGAGAGAGAGAATGCAGATTGGAGAGAGAGAGAGAGAATGTAGACCAGAGAGAGAGAGAATGTAGACCAGAGAGAGAGAGAGAATGTAGACCAGAGAGAGAGAGAGAATGCAGATTGGAGAGAGAGAGAGAGAGAATGCAGACCAGAGAGAGAGAGAGGGGAAAGAAAAACTTACATTTCTACAGCGCCTTTCACGGCCTCCCGACATCCCAAAGCACTTTACAGCCAATGAAGTACTTTTGAATTGTAGTCACTGTTGTAATGTAGGAGAGAGAGAGACATTATAGATCAGGGAGACAGAAAAAACAGACAGAGCAGGGAGAGGGATTGAGGGTCAATTTCAACTCTTCCCACCGAGGGGAAAATGAGTCCCATCCCGACCGCACATCACCCCATCCCGACCCCATCCCGACCCCACCCAACACCCCCACCCCACCCAACACCCTCACCCCACCCAACACCCCCACCCCACCCCACCCAACACCCCCACCCCACCCAACCCAACACCCCCACCCCACCCAACCCAACACCCTCACCCCAACCCACTCCTTCCCATTGACTTCAATGGACTGAGAGGAGGAAGAGATCAAGGGATCAGAGGGAGAAAGGGAGGCCAGCGGAAAGAAAGAGATGGAGAATGTGTGTTAATATTGGAGGTTGAGATTACAGCAGTGTTATTAAGATGCAGTATCGCAGCACGTGAGTGTTTTTGCACAGATTGTGTGGTGGGAGTTGGCTGTCAGCTGTTCTCTGTCAATTATGTGCATGTTCCATTCATTTTAAGGTTCAGGCACTTACCTATCAACATTGCTTTATCTAAACATGCTCCATAAGTAGCAGTGAAACATTATCCTGTATTAATGTCAAAACATATTATCAAAGTATTTATCTGTGTGGTTATTAGAAATAGGGGAGAAAGGGTTGACAATGTAGGGATGGAGGAGTGAGTGAGCGAAACTATGTCAGATGGAGTTCAAGGTGGGGCAAGTGTGAGGTCATCCACTTTGGGCCCAAGAAAGATAACTTGGAGTATTTTCTAAATGTTGAGAAACTAGGACCTGTGGAGGAGCAGAGAGGATTTGGGAGTTCGGGTACTCAAATCATTAAAAGCTTGTGAACAGGTACAAAAAGCAAACAAAACAGCTCATGGAATGTTGGGCTTTATCTCAAAGGGCTGGGATACAAAGGGGAGGAATTTATGCTTCAGCTGTACAGAGCTCTGGTTAGATCCCATCTGGAGTACTGCATTCAGTTTTGGGCACTGCACCTCCGAAAAAAGAAAGACTTGCATTTATATAGCGCCTTTCACGACCACCGGACGTCTCAAAGCGCTTTACAGCCAATGAAGTACTTTTTTGGAGTGTAGTCACTGTTGTAATGTGGGAAACGCGGCAGCCAATTTGCGCACAGCAAGCTCCCACAAACAGCGATGAGATAATGGCCAGATAATCTGTTTTTGCTATGTTGGTTGAGGGATAAATATTGGCCCAGGACACCGGGGATAACTCCCCTGCTCTTCTTTGAAATAGTGCCCTGGGATCTTTTACGTATACCTGAGAGAGCAGACGGGTCCTCGTTTTAACGTCTCATCCGAAAGATGGCACCTCCGACGGTGCAGCGCTCCCTCAGCACTGGCCCTGGGAGCGTCAGGAAGGATATATTGGCCTTGGAGCGGGTGTTGCACAGATTCACCAGAAAGATACCGGGGCTCAGGGGGATAATTGTGAGGACAGGTTGCATAAACTTGGCTTGCATTCCCTTGAGTTTAGAAAATTGCAGGGTGATCTGATCAAGGAGTTTAAAGTGATTACAGGATTCGATAAGGTAGGTAATCTATTTCCTCTGTTGGGGAATTCAGAACAAGGGGATGCAATCTTAAAATTAGAGCCAGGCCGTTCAGGAGCAAAATCAGGAAGCACTTTTCACACAAAGGGTACTGGAAATGTGGCACTCTCTCCCTCAAAACTCTGTGGATGCTGGGGGACAATTGGAGCTTTCAAGACTGAGATGGATAGATTTTTATTTTGTGAGGGTATCAAGGGATATGGAGCGAAGGCGGGATAATTGATTTGAGGTGCAGATCAGCCATGATCTAATTGAATGGCAGAGCGTGCTGGAAGTCCTGTATGGCCTCCTGTTCCCAATGTTCCTGTATAAGTCTACAATGAAGGCACTGCTCACGTACAGAGGGCACTGTCGCTATATGTGGGACAAATGAGACCTCATGACATTGAGAATTCAGAGGAGCAGAGAACCTGGTCAAAGAGTTAACATTGCAAGATGTCAGTAACTCCCAGTAGTGGGATCTTCCTCTGTACATGTGTAATGATGGATGGCTTCTGAGGTTTAATGAAGTTTGTTGTGTTTTTTTCTCTCTCCCTGCATGCAATGGACACAGATTCAGAAACGGGAGAGGACCTGCAGAGCATATATAGAGGTACGTGAGTGTTGCTGTGAATATGTTGGTGTTCATGTTTGATTAATGCATTTTTCTCTCTGAACTTCATCTCTGTACCAGATTTTTTCTTAACCCCTTCTCCGCTTCTGCCTTTCCAGCACTGCCCCTTCCTCTCCATCTCGTGCCCCTTCCTCTCCATCTCGTGCCCCTTCCTCTCCATCGCTTGCCCCTTCCTCTCCATCTCTTGCCCCTTCCTCTCCATCGCTTGCCCCTTCCTCTCCATCTCGTGCCCCTTCCTCTCCATCTTGTGCCCCTTCCTCTCCATCTCGTGCCCCTTCCTCTCCATCTCGTGCCCCTTCCTCTCCATCTCTTGCCCCTTCCTCTCCATCTCTTGCCCCTTCCTCTCCATCTCGTGCCCCTTCCTCTCCATCTCTTGCCCCTTCCTCTCCATCGCTTGCCCCTTCCTCTCCATCTCGTGCCCCTTCCTCTCCATCTCGTGCCCCTTCCTCTCCATCTCGTGCCCCTTCCTCTCCATCTCGTGCCCCTTCCTCTCCATCTCTTGCCCCTTCCTCTCCATCTCATGCCCCTTCCTCTCCATCTCATGCCCCTTCCTCTCCATCTCTTGCCCCTTCCTCTCCATCTCTTGCCCCTTCTTCTCCATCTCGTGCCCCTTCCTCTCCATCTCTTGCCCCTTCCTCTCCATCTCGTGCCCCTTCCTCCATCTCTTGCCCCTTCCTCTCCATCGCTTGCCCCTTCCTCTCCATCTCTTGCCCCTTCCTCTCCATCTCGAACCCCTTCCTCTCCATCTTGTGCCCCTTCCTCTCCATCTCATGCCCCTTCCTCTCCATCTCTTGCCCCTTCCTCTCCATCTCGTGCCCCTTCCTCTCCATCTCGTGCCCCTTCCTCTCCATCTCGTGCCCCTTCCTCTCCATCTCTTGCCCCTTCCTCTCCATCTCATGCCCCTTCCTCTCCATCTCTTGCCCCTTCCTCTCCATCTCTTGCCCCTTCCTCTCCATCTCGTGCCCCTTCCTCTCCATCTCTTGCCCCTTCCTCTCCATCTCGTGCCCCTTCCTCCATCTCTTGCCCCTTCCTCTCCATCGCTTGCCCCTTCCTCTCCATCTCTTGCCCCTTCCTCTCCATCTCTTGCCCCTTCCTCTCCATCTCGTGCCCCTTCCTCCATCTCTTGCCCCTTCCTCTCCATCGCTTGCCCCTTCCTCTCCATCTCGTGCCCCTTCCTCTCCATCTCGTGCCCCTTCCTCTCCATCTCGTGCCCCTTCCTCTGCATCTCTTGCCCCTTCCTCTCCATCGCTTGCCCCTTCCTCGCCATCTCGTGCCCCTTCCTCTCCATCGCTTGCCCCTTCCTCTCCATCTCTTGCCCCTTCCTCTCCATCTCGTGCCCCTTCCTCTCCATCTCGTGCCCCTTCCTCTCCATCGCTTGCCCCTTCCTCTCCATCTCGTGCCCCTTCCTCTCCATCTCGTGCCCCTTCCTCTCCATCTCTTGCCCCTTCCTCTCCATCTCTTTACTTTCCCCTTAATAAAGTCAGCTTGGCTCAATTGGTATCACTCTCCCCTCTGAGGATCAGAAGGTCGTGGGTTCAAGTCCCACTCCAGGGCTCAGGGGTATAATCTAGGCTGGCACTTCAGGGATTGGGATAGACTGGCCCACCATCCCCTGTACTGGAACAGACTGGCCAGTGTCCCCTATATTGGAACAGACTGGGTCAGCGTCCCCTATATTGGGACAGACTGGGCCAGTGTCCCCTATATTGGGACAGACTGGGCCAGTGTCCCCTATATTGGATCAGACTGGGCCAGTGTCCCCTGCATTGGGACAGACTGGTCCAGTGTGCTCTGTATTGGGATAGACTGGTCCAGCGTCCTCTGTATTGGGACAGACTGGTCCAGTGTGCTCTGTATTGGGACAGACTGGGCCAGCATGCTTTGTATTGGGACAGACTGGGCCAGCATGCTTTGTATTGGGACAGACCGGGCCAGTGCGCTCTGTATTGGGATAGACTGGTCCAGCGTCCTCTGTATTGGGACAGACTGGTCCAGTGTGCTCTGTATTGGGACAGACTGGTCCAGTGTGCTCTGTATTGGGACAGACTGGGCCAGCATGCTTTGTATTGGGACAGACTGAGCCAGTGCGCTCTGTATTGGAACAGACTGGGCCAGCATGCTTTGTATTGGGACAGACTGGGCCAGCATGCTTTGTATTGGGACAGACTGGGCCAGCATGCTTTGTATTGGGACAGACTGGGCCAGTGCGCTCTGTATTGGGACAGACTGGGCCAGTGCGCTCTGTATTGGGACAGACTGGGCCAGCATGCTTTGTATTGGGACAGACTGGGCCAGCATGCTTTGTATTGGGATAGACTGGTCCAGTGTGCTCTGTATTGGGACAGACTGGGCCAGTGCGCTCTGTATTGGAACAGACTGGGCCAGTGTCCCCTGTATTGGAACAGACTGGGCCAGCATGCTTTGTATTGGGACAGACTGGGCCAATATGCCAAATGTCCCCTGGCATTAAGAGGGCCGAAATCAGATCTCATGTGTTTACAGTTTTGTTTCCATAACTACAAAGTGAATTGAGTGATTTACTGAGAAGTATTATTGTGTGAGCTGCTGCTCAGTGGGCAGCGCTCTCGCCTCTCAGTCAGAAGGTTGTGCCATTCCAGAGACCTGAGCACAAAATCCAGGCCGACCCTCCCAGTGCAGTGCTGAGGGAGTGCTGCACTGTCTGAGGTGCCGTCTTTCAGAAGAGACGTTAAACCGAGGCCCCGTCTGCCCTCGCAGGTGGCCAATGTAGGAAACACGGCAGCCAATTTGCGCACAGCAAGCTCCCACAAACAGCAATGTGATAATGACCAGTTAATCTGTTTTAGTTTTGTTGATTGAGGGATAAATATTGGCCCCAGGACACTGGGGAGAACTCCCCCTGCTCTTCTTCGAAACAGTGCCGTGGGATCTTTTACGTCCACCCGAGAAAATGAAAAAAAAAAAGGTTTTATTTTGAACAGGCCTGTGATTTTTCTCCCACTTTGCTTGCGGCAGTGTCCTGGAGATTAATCTTTAATCCCTGGAGACTCCAGGCCAATCCTGGAGGGTTGGCGACCCTACTCTTAGGGCCCTGTTATAAATCCAGATATGGTTTGATTCCAGGCTGTTGTGCAGACTGTGGATAACTTGCTGAGGCCAGAAGCCCTGGAATCCTGGAAAGATATGAACACGACGGAGCAGGTTCACACGGCAACCATGTTATTGGATATCTTGGAGGAGGGGGCCTTCCTGCTGGCAGACAACCTCAAGGAACCAGCGAGAGTCAACGCCACCACTCAGAATGTCGGTGAGTATTGACTGTGTGCAGCAACCAGCTGGGGATCTGCTCAGAAACCCTGGGTCCTCAGCGAGATGTGTCCCATCATTTTAATGTCTTGTAGGTCTGATCTACTGCCCTCATTCTATCCAACCAAGCCAAGACGTCCCAACGTGCAGCAACCTAGACCCTGCCCCCCTAGCCCAGTGACCTACTGACCCTGCCCCCTAGCCCAGTGACCTACTGACCCTGCCCCCTAGCCCAGTGACCCACTGACCCTACCCCCTAGCCCAGTGACCTACTGACCCTGCCCCCCTAGCCCAGTGACCTGCTGACCCTGCCCCCTAGCCCAGTGACCTACTGACCCTGCCCCCTAGCCCAGTGACCTGCTGACCCTGCCCCCCTAGCCCAGTGACCTACTGACCCTGCCCCCCTAGCCCAGTGACCGACTGACCCTGCCCCCTAGCCCAGTGACCTGCTGACCCTGCCCCCCTAGCCCAGTGACCTGCTGACCCTGCCCCCTAGCCCAGTGACCTACTGACCCTGCCCCCCTAGCCCAGTGACCCACTGACCCTGCCCCCCTAGCCCAGTGACCCACTGACCCTGCCCCCTAGCCCAGTGACCTACTGACCCTGCCCCCTAGCCCAGTGACCTACTGACCCTGCCCCCTAGCCCAGTGACCTGCTGACCCTGCCCCCCTAGCCCAGTGACCTGCTGACCCTGCCCCCTAGCCCAGTGACCTACTGACCCTGCCCCCTAGCCCAGTGACCTACTGACCCTGCCCCCTAGCCCAGTGACCTACTGACCCTGCCCCCCTAGCCCAGTGACCCACTGACCCTGACCCCTAGCCCAGTGACCTACTGACCCTGCCCCCTAGCCCAGTGACCTACTGACCCTGCCCCCTAGCCCAGTGACCTGCTGACCCTGCCCCCTAGCCCAGTGACCTACTGACCCTGCCCCCTAGCCCAGTGACCTACTGACCCTGCCCCTCTAGCTCAGTGACCCACTGACCCTGCCCCCTAGCCCAGTGACCTACTGACCCTGCCCCCCTAGCCCAGTGACCCACTGACCCTGCCCCCCTAGCCCAGTGACCCACTGACCCTGACCCCCTAGCCCAGTGACCTAATGACCCTGCCCCCTAGCCCAGTGACCGACTGACCCTGCCCCCTAGCCCAGTGACCTACTGACCCTGACCCCGTAGCCCAGTGACCCACTGACCCTGCCCCCTAGCCCAGTGACCTACTGACCCTGCCCCCTAGCCCAGTGACCTACTGACCCTGCCCCTAGCCCAGTGACCTACTGACCCTGCCCCCCTAGCCCAGTGACCCACTGACCCTGCCCCCCTAGCCCAGTGACCTACTGACCCTGCCCCCCTAGCCCAGTGACCTACTGACCCTGCCCCTCTAGCTCAGTGACCCACTGACCCTGCCCCCTAGCCCAGTGACCTACTGACCCTGCCCCCCTAGCCCAGTGACCCACTGACCCTGCCCCCCTAGCCCAGTGACCCACTGACCCTGCCCCCCTAGCCCAGTGACCTGCTGACCCTGCCCCCTAGCCCAGTGACCGACTGACCCTGCCCCCTAGCCCAGTGACCTACTGACCCTGACCCCCTAGCCCAGTGACCCACTGACCCTGCCCCCTAGCCCAGTGACCTACTGACCCTGCCCCCTAGCCCAGTGACCTACTGACCCTGCCCCCTAGCCCAGTGACCTACTGACCCTGCCGCCTAGCCCAGTGACCCTCTGTCTGACCCTGCCCCCCTAGCCCAGTGACCTGCTGACCCTGCCCCCTAGCCCAGTGACCTACTGACCCTGTCTCCCAGCCCAGTGACCCTCTGTCTGACCCTGCCCCCCTAGCCCAATGACCCACTGACCCTGCCCCCTAGCCCAGTGACCTACTGACCCTGCCCCCCTAGCCCAGTGACCTACTGACCCTGCCCCCTAGCCCAGTGACCCACTGACCCTGCCCCCCTAGCCCAGTGACCTACTGACCCTGCCCCCTAGCCCAGTGACCCACTGACCCTGCCCCCTAGCCCAGTGACCCTCTGACCCTGCCCCCTAGCCCAGTGACCCACTGACCCTGCCCCCCTAGCCCAGTGACCCACTGACCCTGCCCCCTAGCCCAGTGACCCACTGACCCTGCCCCCTAGCCCAGTGACCCACTGACCCTGCCCCCCTAGCCCAGTGACCTTCTGTCTGACCCTGACCCTCTAGCTCAGTGACCCACTGACCCGCCCCCTAGCCCAGTGACCTACTGACCCTGCCCCCCTAGCCCAGTGACCCACTGACCCTGCCCCCTAGCCCAGTGACCTACTAACCCTGCCCCCCTAGCCCAGTGACCTACTGACCCTGCCCCCTAGCCCAGTGACCCACTGACCCTGCCCCCTAGCCCAGTGACCTACTGACCCTGCCCCCCTAGCCCAGTGACCTACTGACCCTGCCCCCCTAGCCCACTGACCCACTGACCCTGCCCCCTAGCCCAGTGACCCACTGACCCTGCCCCCCTAGCCCAGTGACCCACTGACCCTGCCTCCCTAGCCCAGTGACCCACTGACCCTGCCCCCTAGCCCAGTGACCTACTGACCCTGCCCCCTAGCCCAGTGACCTACTGACCCTGCCCCCTAGCCCAGTGACCCACTGACCCTGCCTCCCTAGCCCAGTGACCCACAGACCCTGCCCCCTAGCCCAGTGACCCACTGACCCTGTCTCCCAGCCCAGTGACCCACTGACCCTGACCCTCTAGCTCAGTGACCCTCTGATCCTGACCCTCTAGCCCAGTGAGCCCCTATCATAGACTGTCCCACCAGCCCAGTGAACCGCTCTCCGACCACTTCCCACTGGCACTGGCGCAGAGACCCTCTGCTTTAATTACCTCCCCTGGTAACTTATTCCACAACTCTATTGCCCTTGGGGTGAAGACGTTTCACTTGACCTCCCTTCTTGCGCCTAACTCCCTAATGTTGAGCTTGTGTCCCCTGGGATTTAAGCCCTTCACCATCATGAACAGTTTCCCTGGATCAACGTGTCAATCCCCTTCAATAATATTGAAACCTTAGATCACCTCAAGTCTTTTCATCTTTGTTTCCAAAACCGAGTCCATTGCTCAGTCTTTGCTTCCTCCCAGTCCTAAGAACATAAGAACATAAGATTAGGAGCAGGAGTCGGCCATACGGCCCCTCGAGCCTGCTCCGCCATTCAATAAGATCATGGCTGATCTTCGACCTCAACTCCACTTCCCCGCCCGATCTCCATATCCCTTGATTCCCCAGAGTCCAAAAATCCATCTATCTCAGCCTTGAATATACTCAATGATTCAGCATTCACAGTCCTCTGGGGTAGAGAATTCTAAAGATTCCCAACCCTCTGAGTGAAGAAATTCCTCCTCATCTCAGTCTTAAATGGCCGACCCCTTATCCTAAGACCGTGACCCCCTAGTTCTAGACTCTCCAGCCAGGGGAAACAACCTCTCAGCATCTACCCTGTCAATCCCCCTCAATATTTTATATGTTTCAATGAGATCACCTCTCATTCTTCTAAACTCCAGAGAGTATAGGCCCAATCTACTCAATCTCTCCTCATAGGACAACCCTCTCATCCCAGGAATCAATCTAGTGAACCTTCATTGCACCGCCTCTAAGGCATGTATGTCCTTTCTCAGATAAGGAGACCAAAACTGTGCACAGTACTCCAGGGTGTGGTCTCACCAAGGCCCTGTACAATTGTAACAAGACTTCCTTACTCTTATACTCCAACCCTCTTGCAATAAAGGCCAACATGCCATTTGCCTTCCTTATTGCTTGCTGTACCTGCATGCCAGCTTTCTGTGTTTCCTGTACAAGGAGCTAAATCTCTCTGAACACCAACATTTAATAGTTTCTCACCATTTAAAAAATATTCTGTTTTTCTATTCTTTCTACATTCCCCACATTATACTCCATCTGCCACCTTATTGCCCACTCACTTAACCTCTTTTTATCCATTTGCAAGCTCTTTGCATCCTCCTCACATCTTACTTTGTAGCATCAGCAAATTTGGATACATTGCACTCGGTCCCTTCATCTAAGTCATTAATATAGATTGTAAATAGCTGAGGCCCAAGCACTGATCCTTGCGGCACCCCACTAGTTACAGCCTGCCAACCGGAAAATGACCCATTTATCCCTACTCTCTGTTTTCTGTTCGTTAACCAATCCTCTATCCATGCTAATACCTTACCCCCAACCCCATGAGCCCTTTTCTTGCGTAGCAACCTTTTATGTGGCACCTTATCGAATGCCTTTTGGAAATCCAAATATACTACATCCACTGGTTCCCCTTTATCTACCCTGCTAGTTACATCCTCAAAGAACTCTAATAAATTTGTTAAACACGATTTCCCTTTCATAAAACCATGTTAACTCTGCCTAATCATATTATGATTTTCTAAGTGCCCTGTTACCACTTACTTAACAATGGATTCCAGCATTTTCCCGACGACTGATGTCAGGCTAACTGGCCTGTAGTTCCCTGTTTTTTCTCTCCCTCCTTTCTTGAATAGTGGGGTTATATTTGCTACCTTACAATCCACAGGGACCGTTCTAGAATCTAAGGAATTTTGGAAGATCGCAACCAATGCATCCACTATCTCTGCAGTCGCCTCTTTTAGAACCCTAGGATGTAGGCTGTCAGGTCAAGAGGATTTGTCGGCTTTTAATCCCATTAGTTTCTCAAGTACTTTTTCTCTACTGATATTAATTACTTTAAGTTCCTCACTCTTATTAGCCCCTTGGTTTCCCCACTATTTTTGGTATGCTTTTTGTGTCTTCTATTGTGAAGACAGATACAAAATATTTGTTTAAAGTCTCTGCCATTTCCTTGTTCCCCATTATAATTTCTCCTGTCTCAGCCTCTGAGGGACCAACGCTTACTTTTGCTATTCTCTTCCTTCTTACATACTTGTAGAAGCTCTTACAATCTGTTTTTATATTTCTTGCTAGTTTACTCTCATATTCTATTTTCTCCCTCTTCCCTATCCCTCACTTCTCCCAGATGTCCTTCCAACTCCTTACAACCCATACCATTTTCTCTATCTCCTGTCCATAAAACGCATCCTTCACCTTCTTTCTGCCCAGCTCCCTTTGTTTCCTCCAACCTACCCTTCCAAGCTCCTCGAACATGTTGTTGCCACCCAATGATGCTCTCACGACTCCATGTTCGAGTGCCACCAGTCTCTGACTTGCCCAAAGCATCAAGACTATCCTGGTCAAAGTCACCAATGAAGCTCTGTGTCTTACCATCACTTTTCGTCCTCTTTAAGTTCCTTGGCATCTTCAACGCTGGTGACCGTTCCATTGTCTTCCTCCTCCTCACCCTGTGCACCGCACCCTCTTGATCCCACCACACGCAATCACTACATCTCGAGCCATTTCCCCTCCTCAAAATTTCCTTCAGCTGAACGATGTCAGCTAAACCAAAGCCATTGTTCTCAGCACCCGGATTTGATTCCATCAACGTCCCTTCCTTGTTCTCTTGGGCTGATTCACCGACAGGGTGAGAAATGTCATGGCAGATTGGCTAGTAATATATTAAAAGTCTTGTGCATAGTGTACATTTCCTGAGGTGTCAAACTTACTTTCTGTCACACTTTCCCTGTCACTTTGTTGCTAACACACTATCATAAATATTCTGTAATAAAACAGAATATCCTTCCTGTCCCACCAGTGCCCCTCTGTGTACACCACACACACCCTGTCCCACCAGCCCAGTGTCCCTCTGTGTACACCACACACACCCTGTCCCACCAGCCCAGTGTCCCTCTGTGTACACCACACACACCCTGTCCCACCAGCCAGTGTCCCTCTGTGTACACCACACACACCCTGTCCCACCAGCCCAGTGTCCCTCTGTGTACACCACACACACCCTGTCCCACCAGCCCAGTGCCCCTCTGTGTACACCACACACACCCTGTCCCACCAGCCCAGTGTCCCTCTGTGTACACCACACACACCCTGTCCCACCAGCCCAGTGTCCCTCTGTGTACACCACACACACCCTGTCCCACCAGCCCAGTGTCCCTCTGTGTACACCACACACACCCTGTCCCACCAGCCCAGTGTCCCTCTGTGTACACCACACACACCCTGTCCCACCAGCCCAGTGTCCCTCTGTGTACACCACACACACCCTGTCCCACCAGCCCAGTGTCCCTCTGTGTACACCACACACACCCTGTCCCACCAGCCCAGTGTCCCTCTGTGTACACCACACACACCCTGTCCCACCAGCCCAGTGTCCCTCTGTGTACTCCACACACACCCTGTCCCACCAGCCCAGTGTCCCTCTGTGTACACCACACACACTCTCTCCCACCAGCCCAGTGTCCCTCTGTGTACACCACACACACCCTGTCCCACCAGCCCAGTGTCCCTCTGTGTACACCACACACACTCTCTCCCACCAGCCCAGTGTCCCTCTGTGTACACCACACACACCCTGTCCCACCAGTGTCCCTCTGTGTACACCACACACACCCTGTCCCACCAGCCCAGTGTCCCTCTGTGTACACCACACACACCCTGTCCCACCAGCCAGTGTCCCTCTGTGTACACCACACACACCCTGTCCCACCAGCCCAGTGTCCCTCTGTGTACACCACACACACCCTGTCCCACCAGCCCAGTGTCCCTCTGTGTACACCACACACACCCTGTCCCACCAGCCCAGTGTCCCTCTGTGTACACCACACACACTCTCTCCCACCATCTGTAGATTTATTTTCCTCCCCTCGTCACAGACCCTGTTCGCACATCTCATCCTGTCTGAGCTCGGATTAATCTGGTGCCACCGTCTGTCGGTATAATCAAGATATGAAGGCGGTTTCAAACTCGAATCATCGATTGTGCCTCGATACAGGAAACAAGAAACAGTGTCCTATTTTCAATGAATATAAAATAAGTGCTAACCACGAACATTGTTCTCTTTCTTCTCTCTTGCCATCTCTCTGTTTCTTTCTATCTCAC
This sequence comes from Squalus acanthias, assembly GCA_030390025.1. Lineage (NCBI taxonomy): Eukaryota > Metazoa > Chordata > Chondrichthyes > Squaliformes > Squalidae > Squalus > Squalus acanthias. Next base: position 4,682,334 of record CM059445.1, on the reverse strand, counting down.
TATCTCTGTACCCATCTCTCTCTCACTATTTTTGGCTCTCTGTGCCTCTTGCTCGTTTGGGCTTTGATCTCACTTTTATTTACATGTCTCTTCTCTTCTCATATTATATCACTTTTTTTTTCCTGCCTCTATTCCGTCCTCTTTGTTGTGTGTCTGGTGCTCTTTCTCTGCCTCTTGCTCCCTCTCTGTCGGCCGCGTCTACTGCTGTGTGTCTCTCTCTTTCACATTTGTATCCTCTGCATCTCTCGGCTTCTTGTGTCTCTCACACACTCTATCTTGCTCTTTCGCGCCCCGTTATTGTATTTCCAATGTTCTCTCCCCCTCTCGCCTCCACTTCCCCCCTCCACTCCTCTTCCCCCTCCTCTCCTCATCCCCTCTCCTCTCCTCTTCCCCCCTCCTCTCCTCATCCCCTCTCCTCTCCTCTTCCCCCCTCCTCTCCTCTTCCCCCCTCCTCTCCTCATCCCCTCTCCACTCCTCTTCCCCCCTCCTCTCCTCTTCCCCCCTCCTCTCCTCTTCCCCCTCCACTCCTCTTCCCCCTCCTCTCCTCATCCCCCCTCCTCTCCTCATCCCCCTCCACTCCTCTTCCCCCTCCTCTCCTCATCCCCCCTCCTCTCCTCATCCCCCTCCACTCCTCTTCCCCCTCCTCTCCTCATCCCCCCTCCTCTCCTAATCCCCCTCCTCTCCTCATCCCCCTCCTCTCCTCTTCCCCCTCCCATCCCCTCTCCTCTCCTCTTCCCCCCTCCTCTCCTCATCCCCCCTCCACTCCTCTTCCCCCTCCTCTCCTCATCCCCTCTCCACTCCTCTTCCCCCCTCCTCTCTTCTTCCCCTCTCCACTCCTCTTCCCCCCTCCTCTCCTCTTCCCCCCCTCCTCTCCTCTTCCCCCTCCACTCCTCTTCCCCCTCCTCTCCTCATCCCCCCTCCTCTCCTCATCCCCCTCCTCTCCTCTTCCCCCTCCTCTCCTCTTCCCCCCTCCTCTCCTCTTCCCCCTCCTCTCCTCTTCCCCCCTCCTCTCCTCTTCCCCCTCCTCTCCTCTTCCCCTCTCCACTCCTCTTCCCCCTCCCCTCCTCTTCCCCCTCCCCTCCTCTTCCCCCTCCCCTCCTCTTCCCCCTCCTCTCCTCATCCCCCCTCCTCTCCTCATCCCCTCTCCACTCCTCTTCCCCCTCCCCTCCTCTTCCCCCTCCTCTCCTCATCCCCCCTCCTCTCCTCTTCCTCTCTCTCCTCTCCTTCCCCCTCTCCTCTCCTTTCCTTCCCCCTCTCCTCTCCTTCCCCCTCCACTCCTCTTCCCCTCCTCTCCTCTTCCCCCCTCCTCTCCTCTTCCCCCCTCCTCTCCTCTTCCCCTCCTCTCCTCATCCCCCCTCCTCTCCTCTTCCCCCCTCCTCTCCTCTTCCCCCCTCCTCTCCTCTTCCCCCCTCCTCTCCTCTTCCCCCCTCCACTCCTGTTCCCCCCTCCACTCCTCTTCCCCCTCTACTCTTCTCTTCCCCCTCTCCTCTCCTCCCCCTCTCCTATCCTCGTCCCCGCCTATCCTCACCCCCTCCCCTCCCTCTCTCCTCTCCTCCCTCCTCTTCCGCCTCTCCTCTCTCTCCTCTCCTCTTACCCTTTGCACCTCTGTTCTCCTCTCTCACTCACCTCTCTCTCGTTCAACCCCTTCTCCATCTCTCTCTCTCTCTCTCTCTCTCTCCCCACAGTGTTGGAAGTGTCGGTGCTCAATACTGAAGGGCAGGTGAAGGAGCTGACATTTCCACACAGTTATCTGACAGAAAGCTTTATCCAGATCTCCCCGAATACCATCAAACAGAACAGCCGCAATGGTAAGTGTGAGCACCAGTTAGACTGTTAATTCCTTTGCTTGCGATGTGTGTTGGGTGAATGATGACCAGTCAGGCTGACAACACACATTTCCCAGTCATTTTCCCAACACCATCAGCCCATCTGAGCAAGAATCTTCAGAAAGAAAGGCATCCTTGAGTGGATCTCAATGCATGATAGGATCCCGCTGTATAGGTTTGATCTGATTGTCTGAGTGGGATCCCTGTACGTTTGAAGGATCCCTCTGACCTTGCCAGTGCGATCTGATCAATTTGAGCCTGAACTTGAGGTGCATTAACAGTGACACAGAGAGAACCTTCTCTCCGCTCCCCTCCTCACAAATCCTTCTGGTTTGGAGGTTAAAGCAGGTCCTTGCCATGTGGCTGAAGATCCCCCTCCATTCTCTATGTGTAGCGACTGGAAGTGTCAATATAAACTAAGATGGTTATGGTTCTGTTAAACACTGAGACAAGCCATCCTCCCATGTGATTTCATTGATGTCCTCGCACCAGATGTGCACAGAGCAACGACCAAAAACATGGGGCCGGGCAACAGGTGGTCCTGGCAACGGGTGGTCCCAGGAGCGGGCGGTCCAGGGAGCGGGGGGTCCCAGGAGCGGGCGGTCCCAGGAGCGGGCAGTCCCAGCAACGGGGGGTCCCAGGAGCGGGCAGTCCAGGGAGCGGGGGGTCCCAGGAGCGGACGGTCCCAGGAGCGGGTGGTCCAGGAGCGGGTGGTCCAGGAGCGGGTGGTCCCGGCAACGGGCTGTCGCTTATACTCCATCAAGGAGTTAACTTAGGAGTTAGTCACCAGAATGATACTGGGGTTAAAAGTGTTAAATTATTATGAGTACAGGTTGCCGAAATTTGGGTTGTATTCCCTCGAGTGTCGAAGATTAAGGGGTGATCTAATCGAGGTGTTTAAAATGATAAAGGATGTTGTTGGGGTCGATAGAGAGAAACTATTTCCTCTGTTGGGGGGAGTCCAGAACAAAATCTTAAAATTCAAGCCAGGCCGTTCATGGGTGATGTGAGGAAGCACTTCTTCACACAAAGGGTAGTGAAATTTTGGAACTCTCTCCCCCAAAAGCCTGTGGACACTGGGCCTCAACTGGGGCTTTCAAGACTGAGATCGATAGATTTTTATTAGTTAAAGGTGTCGAGGGATATGGAGCAAAGGCGGGTAAATGCAGATCAGCCATGATCTAATTGAATGGTGGAACAGGCTTGAGGGGCTGAACAGCCTCCTCCTGTTCCTAGGAGGGGTGGAAACTTGGGGAAAGGACATTTACATTCAGTGGGTCCCACAGTACATGGGGTGCAAGAACTCACTGAGTATTGGGGGAAAGAGGAGTTAGTGAAAATCCCTGAGGCTTGTGCAAGTCACGCTGAACAGGCTTAAACTCATTGCATCCTGAAAGGGTTGAAGTGGAGTGTTGCTGACACCTGCTGTTGTTTTCTGCAGGGGTTGTGAAGGTGGTGTTGATCTTGTACAACAACCTGGGCCAGTTTCTATCGACGGAGAATGCGACGGTGAGGATGGGCACGGATGTCAGTAGTCAGAGCACCTCCATCGTCGTCAACTCTCAGATCATCGCCGCTTCCATCAACAAGGAGTCGAGCCGGGTCTTCCTCACCGAGCCGGTGATATTCACCCTGCAGCACCTTGATGTAGGTATCACTGAGGCCGGGGCTCACCGGGGGGACAGCTGTCAGGCTGACATTTGCTCAGTGACTCGCCCTGTGACGTATCCACTCCGTCAGTTACTGCGTTGTTGTCACCCTGCGGGGTTAATTCAGCCTCGCTCCCAGCACGGAGCGCAGCCCGTCCGATTCGCCGCGCTCCCAGTTTTCTGCTCATCAGGCGCGCTGAGCTCCATGCTCAATCTTCCAATCGGCTGCTCCCGGTGAGTGAGGACCCACACTGGGAGCGGAGCCTCGCTGAATTAACCACCGCATCCCTGCTACTGGGATGTTCCCTGTCGGAAAATTTGTCTTTCTGACCATTAAAATGCCCCAGGTGCGGGTGATATTAGCGTGGACTACCCGGCCTGTTCGCCCAGGTGTGAAGGTGATGTTAACAGCAGTCTGTGTGTTCAGCTGTTGGTTAAACACTAGTGGGTGGATCCAGTTAACACTGCGTATTTTTTGAGTGCAATTCTCATCTTTGTTTTCATAGCCTCACCCCTCCCTATCTCTGTAATGTCCTCCAGCCCCACAACCCTCCGATATATCTTCGCTCCTCCAATTCTGGCCTTTTGAACATCCCCGATTTTAATCACTCAACCATTGGCGGCTGTGCCATCAGCTGCCAAGGCCCTAAACTCTGGAATTCCCTCCCTAAACCTCTCCACCGCTCCGACTCTCTTTCCTCCTTTAAGACGCTCCTTAAAACATAAGAACTTAAGAAGTAAGAGCAGAAGTAGGCCCCTCGAGCCTGCTCTGCCAGTCAATAAGATCATGGCTGATCATCGACCTCAACTCCACTTTCCCGCCCGATCTCCATATCCCTTGATTCCCCGAGAGTCCAAAAATCTATCGATCTCAGCCTTGAATATACTCAAAGACTCAGCATTCACAGCCCTCTGGGGCAGAGAATTCCAAAGATTCACAACTCTCTGAGTGAAGAAATTCCTCCTCATCTCAGTCTTAAATGGCCGACCCCTTATCCTGAGACTGTGACCCCCTAGTTCTAGACACTCCAGCCAGGGGGAAACAACCTCTCAGCATCTACCCTGTCAATCCCCTTCAGAATCTTGCATGTTTCAATGAGATCACCTCTCATTCTCCTAAACTCCAGAGAGTATCGGCCCATTCTACACAATCTCTCATCATAGGACAGCCCTCTCATCCCAGGAATCAATTGAGTGAACCTTCGTTGCACCGCCTCCAAGGCAAGTATATCCTTCCGTAGTTAAGGAGACCAAAACTGTGCACAGTACTCCAGGTGTGGTCTCACCAAGGCCCTGTACAATTGTAGCAAGACTTCCTTACTCTTATACTCCAACCCCTTGCAAAAACCTACCTCTTTGACCAAGTCCTAATAGCTCCTTATGTGGCTCGATGTCAAATTTGGTCTGATAAAGCTCCTGTGAAGCGCCTTGGGACGTTTTACTACATTCAAGGCGCTATATAAATGCAAGGTATTATTATTGTGTATTTCGCAAGCACTCAAAGCCACTTTAATATAGACAGAACTTGCATTTCTATAGCGCCTTTGACACCCTCAGGACGAACCAAAGCACTTTACAACCAATGAAGTATTTTTGAAGTGCATCATACAGCACCTTACTTGAGGATGCCACAATGCTCTTAACAGCCAATTAAGTATTTTTAAAGTGTAGTCATTGTTGTTTTTTAGAGAAATGCAGCAGCCAATTTGCTCACAGCAAGATCCCACAAACAGCAATGCGTTGAGTCCAGTTAATCTGTTTATGGTGTTATTGGTTGAGGGTGGAATACTGAGCAGGAGCACTCCCCCACTCTTCTTCGAAATGGGATCTTTTACGTCCACCTGAGAGAGCAGACGTGGCCTCGGTTTAACGTCTCATCCGAAAGACGGCACCTCCGATAGTGCAGCACTCCCTCAGCACTGGCACTGGGAGTGTCAGCCTAGATTATGTGCTCGAGTCTCTGGAGTGGGACTTGAACCCACAACCTCCTGACTCAGAGGCCAGAATGCTGCCGTTGACACTAAACATAATGCACTGACGCTGCATTAGTGCAGCCGTCTCCCGATATACAGGTCCCGTGCAGCCAGGCGCAACACCAAAGGAAACTTGTCGGTTTCCTTTCGGCAATGTGAGGCAGGTTGGGAGTCGGCGGCACCAGCTCAATATAGAATCTGCTTCAGTCAAATATGGACCACACTTTGGCACTGACGGCAGATTGATCGGATGGACTTCAAAGTCTTTTTAGATATTTTGAGGGCTAAATTCGGTTGATTTGCGCCGCCCGTTAGCGCCTTACTAAGAGTAAATCATCTAGCGCCTGGGCGCAGCGCCGCTAACGCCTCCCGCGAAATTCAGCGGGAGGCGTTAGCGGCGGCGCTAACCGTTAGCGCCGCGCGGCGTAGCGCCGCCGGTGACAATGTCATTGCCGTGCACAGCGCCCTGGCTGTAATATTGGGTGGCGCCCCCGACTTACCGCCGGACGCTATGTCCGCCGGGGTCAGGGGGTCCTACCTGCAGCCGGGGCGGCGCTAGTTAAAGGGGATGTGGCGGGCGGCCATTTTTGTTGCTGCCCCCGTTGCTGTCCCCGGTCCCCGTGAAGCCCCCCCCCCCCCCCGCGGGGTGCCGGCTGCTCTCTGTGAGCCCGGCACTCCTCTTGAGTGCCAGGCACGTTTGCCGGCACTCCCGATCCCTGGTGGCCCAGCTGGGCGCCGGGACGCGCCGCGCCAAGCCCCTCCCCTTTAATAAGGGGAGGAAGGCCTGCAGTACCGCGGAGCGTAGTGCCACAGTGCGTGACGCTGTGGCACGTAGCGCTGCGATATTGGCTCGCAGCGCCCCAAGAGGGACGTGGGGCGCTTCCAGTAGCGCCCCTCCTCCCTCTTGGGGCGCTAACTGGGAAAATTGGCCGCGGGGGCGCTAACATTTTCGGGCCCGGCGAAGGTAGCGCCCCAGGCGCTACCCAATTTTTACCCCTTTATCCCCACCATTTGACAGAATTTGCGGTATTAAGGGAGAGGGCATTGATGCACCAATATGTAGAGATGTCGAGCATCACTGCAGTTGGAATCAGTGGGAGCACTCTCATCTCTGAGGCTGGGACTGGAGCACAATCTAGGCTGACGGTTCAGTGCAGGAGAGCTGCACTGGCGGAGGGTGCCATCTTTCAGTTGAGGACCCATTTGTCTGTTTTGGTGGACATAAACGATCCCTTGGCACTCTTTGAAGAGCAAGTGGAACTCTCCGGGCGTCCTGGCCAAAACCCATCCCTCGACCAATGCCACCAAAGCAAATTCACAGGTCATTCACCCAGTTGCTGTCTATGGGATCTTGCTGTGCACACATTAGCTGCTACGTTTGCCTACACAACAACAGTAACTACACTTCAAAAAATCATTGGCTGTGAAGGACTTTCGCCTGTCCTAAGGACATGAAACACTCTATAAATGCACGTGCTTTCTTCTTACACATCATTCCGTTGTCCGTTATATTTATCAGATTGCTTGGATCATTCTTTTGGTACATTTCTCTGAATTGATGCATTTGACATGAAGGTGAGGATGACAGTTACATGGACGAAATCATTTCTGCGTTACATGGGGCGAGCCAGGATACTTTCTCCAATAGACTTCCTTTCACACGCTCATTACGTTGAAGTTATCGTTGCCTACTCAAACTCTCTACCAGGGCCTCAGTAAAATGCAAGTCCTCACCTCCCATAGGCTTTCCTTTCTCTTACAATCTCCAGGCTTTTAAAACCCTACTTTGGTTCAGTTGGGAGCACTCTCACCTCCGAGGCAGAGGGTTGTGGGTTCAAGCCTCGCTCTACTACCTGGTCAAATAATCTAGACCGACACTTCAGTGCAATACTGAGGGAGCGCTGCATTGTCAAAGGTACTGAGCTCTGGAAAGGTATTAAGCTGAGGCCCCGTCTGCCTGTTCGGGTGGTTGTAAAAGATCCAATGACACTATTCGAAGAAGAGCCGGGAAGTTCTTGCGGTTTCCTGGCCAAAGTCATCCCTGAACCAGCACCTGAAACAGATTAACAGGCCATTCAACTCACTGCTGTTGGAATTTTCATGTGTGCAATACGGCTGCCTCTTTGGTGCATTTAGAACAACGGGTACATCTCTTATGACACAATGGGAGTGAATGGGAAGGGGTTTCAGACTGGGATTCTGTAGGATGGAGTGAATGGGAAGGGGTTTCAGACTGGGATTCTGTAGGATGGAGTGAATGGGAAGGGGTTTGACCCACGCTGAATTTATGTGCATTTCTTTATAACCACCTGGACTTAAATGATATATTTTTTCTCTTTCAGTCAAAAAACCATTTCAATGCAAACTGCTCCTTCTGGAATTACTCTGAGCGCTCCATGATGGGGTTTTGGTCAACCCAAGGCTGTCGACTGATAGAAAGCAACAAAACTCACACTGCCTGTGCCTGCAGTCACCTCACTAACTTTGCAGTGCTCATGGCTCACAAGGAGATTTTGGTAAGTGGCCCTGTGACACTTGATTTCTTTCCACCCTCCCTCCCACCCTCCTTCCCTTTCCCCTTCTCCTCTTCCCCTCCTCCCCTCCCCCTCCCCCCTCTCCCCTCCCTCCCCTCCCCCCCTCCCCCCCCTCCCCCTCCCCTCCCCTCCCCCCCTCCCCTCCCCCTCCCCCCCTCCCCCTCCCTCCCCTCCCCCCCTCCCCCTCCCCTCCCCCCCTTTCTTTCTTGGCTCAAGTCGTGGATCTTTCCCCAGAGTTCTGGTTAATATGCCGACAGGGTGAGATGAAGCAGGGTGGGAGGAGGCTCTTGTGGAGCATAAACACCGGGACAGACCCATTGGGCTGAATGGCCTGTTTCTGTGCAGTAAATACGATGACATTCTACGTAGATTTGATTTGAAAATCTCTTTCTTGAGCGTCCGAAAACAGCCAACCGTATCCATCCAGATACTTCTCAGCACCAACAGGTCAGCTACATGCTGCACTGACAAAAACAGAAAACTGCAGGAAATGTACGGCGGGTCAGCCTGCGTCGGTGGAGGCAATATTCCGGGTCCGTGCCCTTCTTCAGAACTGAAAAGTGAGAGACTGTCAGGCATTTCAGTAGGATCAGAAAAAGAGATAAGGGAGAGGAAATATGGAGAAAGAAAAACACAGAGAGAGGAGGTATCAGGGGAGTGATGGCTGGGTGATGCAACAGACCATCTCAGTCAAGTAGAAAGAAGCCCTGATTGAAGAAACAAAGCCGGCTTGGCATTTTGGGCGAGGCCCTTTGTCAGGACACGGTGCGGGCGATGGGGGCTTCACCCTCTCTGTTGACCTGTTCCGCCCTCTCTATTGACCTGTTCCATCCTCCCTGTTCCGTCCTCTCTCTTTCGCCCTCTCTGCTGGCCATTGCACCCACCAGTTGACTTGCTCTTTCTCGTTTCAGAGCCTGAGGACCACTCATACATTGCCAGCATCTTCTTGTTTTGATCTCTAACCTGATCCCTGCCACCCCACCCGCCATTTCCCATCGCTCCCCTTTTCCCCAGGCCTCTCGCTGCCTCAGCTATTCCCACATCCTTTGTTTGTTTAACTCCTTTAATCTCCTCGATGATTCTTTCGACTTGACCAAGATAATCGATGACATCATCCAACATCACGCGTGTCAGCTGTGATGCAGTGGGTAGTACTCCTGCCTCTGACTCAGAATGTTCAAGTTTCACTCCAGGGGCTTGAGCTGGGCTGACGCTGCAGTGCAGTGCTGAGGGGGTGCTGCACTGTCGGAGGTGCCGCCTTTTCAGATGAGACGTTAAACCTAGGCCTCGTCTGCCCTCTCAGGTGGACGTAAAAGATCCCCTGGCGCTCTTCTAAGAAGAGCGGGGGAGTTCTCTTCGATGCCCTGGCCCAATATTTATCCCTCAACCAACATCGCTAAAAATAGATTATCTGGTCATTACCACATTGCTGTTTGTGGGAGCTTGCTGTGCGCAAATTGGCTGCCGCTTTTCCTACATTACAACAGTGACTGCACTTCAAAAGTACTTCATTGACTGTAAAGCGCTTTGGGATGTCCTGAGGTTGTGAAAGGCGCTATAGAAACGCAAGTTCTTTCTTTCTTATTCCCCTAATGTTCTCACTTATGTTAGTTTTTTCCGATTCTATTAAAATGCCCGTCCGTCTCTTGTATTTCAGTTCTGATGAGGGGTGCGACCCCCAACACATTGGGTGTCGTCTCTCTCCACTAATGCTCTCTCACCTGCCGTGTTTCCAACTCTTCCGGCTTCTCTTTCAGGTTTCCGGCATTTTTGCAGTCGTTTTGCTTCTTGCGTTCTCCGGTAATTGAGGGCGAAAAGTAACCAGCGACCTCTCTCACCTGCAGCAGATTCTCTGAAGTTAAATGCTTGGCAGGTGTACGCGCACTCTGACCCGTGGCGGCCCGGCGGCTCCGCGTCAGCCCAGCACGGGTCCCCCCCCCCCCCCGTCTTTGCACCAACATTCAACTTCAGCCCTCGAAGCAATTAGTAGCTGTGCCGACAGGACAGGAGAGGGCGAAGAGGTGAGCGAGTGCCTCAGGTTCTGTCGGCTCCCTCAGCAGCTACCTTTTTGGAATTAGTAATGGGTTCAGTGTCAATGGGGGAAGAGAAGGAAAAGGGCAGGAGTTGACCCAACTCGAAAGGTCCAGAGCTTCCTGCATCCTGCAGAATAGCAATGATTCAGTCTCGGATCTGACTGCTACTCAACTTAAACTGACCGGAGATGACCCGACCCCCTCCAGAACTCGCAGGGGCACGGGAAATCATTTTGGAATTCGAAGGCTGTGAAAACCAAGGTCGAGTTCGGAACTAAACTCTCTCTTTGTTTCGGCACCTATCCCGTACTTTTCCAAATCTCCCACCTGTTTCTCCGGCTGCTGTTCCCTTGTGCCAACGTCGCAGAATGTGGGAATTTTAGGAACAATTGTTGTCGGGAGGTGGGTGACGCTGGTAAGGCCACATTTATTGCCCATCCTAGGTTACTCTGGTTAAGAGTCAACCACGCAGCGTGGGACTGGAGTCGGATGGAGGTCAGACAGGCTCCCTTCCCTAAAGGACAGTAATGAGCCAGTTGAGTTTTTTTAACATCGACCTGCCAGATTTCATGGACATTCAGCTACAAATTGCTGGATTTATTGACTTTAATTTTACAATTAACCATGGTGGGATTTGAACTCATGACCTCTGGATTGCTAGCCCAGTACCAGAACCTTTAGGATACCCTATGCATTGCGGCTTAATGATGACTCTTATCAAACGGCGGAGTAGGCTCCAGGGGACAAATGGCCGACTCTTGCTCATATTTCTTATCTTCTTATGACTCGTTAACCTGTAGCTAAGTCCTGTAGATCAGAGGACAGGGGCCCAGGTCTCCTGGAGTGAATCCAGTCTCTCTCTCTGACTCCAGGTGTGGGGCCGGTCTCTCTCTCTCTCTGACTCCAGGTGTGGAGCCGGTCTCTCTCTCTCTGACTCCAGGTGTGGGGCCGGTCTCTCTCTCTCTCTGACTCCAGGTGTGGAGCCGGTCTCTCTCTCTCTGACTCCAGGTGTGGGGCTGGTCTCTCTCTCTCTCTGACTCCAGGTGTGGGGCTGGTCTCTCTCTCTCTCTGACTCCAGGTGTGGAGCCGGTCTCTCTCTCTCTCTGACTCCAGGTGTGGAGCCGGTCTCTCTCTCTCTCTGACTCCAGGTGTGGAGCCGGTCTCTCTCTCTCTCTGACTCCAGGTGTGGGGCCGGTCTCTCTCTCTCTCTGACTCCAGGTGTGGGGCCGGTCTCTCTCTCTGACTCCAGGTGTGGAGCCGGTCTCTCTCTCTCTCTGACTCCAGGTGTGGAGCCGGTCTCTCTCTCTCTGACTCCAGGTGTGGAGCCGGTCTCTCTCTCTGACTCCAGGTGTGGAGCCGGTCTCTCTCTCTGACTCCAGGTGTGGAGCCGGTCTCTCTCTCTCTCTGACTCCAGGTGTGGGGCTGGTCTCTCTCTCTCTCTGACTCCAGGTGTGGGGCCGGTCTCTCTCTCTCTCTGACTCCAGGTGTGGGGCCGGTCTCTCTCTCTGACTCCAGGTGTGGAGCCGGTCTCTCTCTCTCTCTGACTCCAGGTGTGGAGCCGGTCTCTCTCTCTCTGACTCCAGGTGTGGAGCCGGTCTCTCTCTCTGACTCCAGGTGTGGAGCCGGTCTCTCTCTCTAACTCCAGGTGTGGAGCCGGTCTCTCTCTCTCTCTGACTCCAGGTGTGGAGCCGGTCTCTCTCTCTCTCTGACTCCAGGTGTGGAGCCGGTCTCTCTCTCTCTCTGACTCCAGGTGTGGGGCCGGTCTCTCTCTCTCTCTGACTCCAGGTGTGGGGCCGGTCTCTCTCTCTCTCTGACTCCAGGTGTGGGGCCGGTCGCTCTCTCTGACTCCAGGTGTGGGGCCGGTCTCTCTCTCTGACTCCAGGTGTGGAGCCGGTCTCTCTCTCTGACTCCAGGTGTGGAGCCGGTCTCTCTCTCTCTCTGACTCCAGGTGTGGGGCTGGTCTCTCTCTCTCTCTGACTCCAGGTGTGGAGCCGGTCTCTCTCTCTCTCTGACTCCAGGTGTGGAGCCGGTCTCTCTCTCTCTCTGACTCCAGGTGTGGGGCTGGTCTCTCTCTCTCTCTGACTCCAGGTGTGGGGCCGGTCTCTCTCTCTCTCTGACTCCAGGTGTGGAGCCGGTCTCTCTCTCTCTCTGACTCCAGGTGTGGGGCCGGTCTCTCTCTCTGACTCCAGGTGTGGAGCCGGTCTCTCTCTCTTGCTCCAGGTGTGGAGCCGGTCTCTCTCTCTTGCTCCAGGTGTGGAGCCGGTCTCTCTCTCTCTCTGACTCCAGGTGTGGAGCCGGTCTCTCTCTCTCTGACTCCAGGTGTGGGGCTGGTCTCTCTCTCTCTGACTCCAGGTGTGGGGCCAGTCTCTCTCTCTCTGACTCCAGGTGTGAGGCCGGTCTCTCTCTCTCTCTGACTCCAGGTGTGGGGCCGGTCTCTCTCTCTCTGACTCCAGGTGTGGGGCCGGTCTCTCTCTCTCTCTGACTCCAGGTGTGGGGCCAGTCTCTCTCTCTCTGACTCCAGGTGTGGGGCCGGTCTCTCTCTCTGACTCCAGGTGTGGAGCCGGTCTCTCTCTCTCTCTGACTCCAGGTGTGGGGCCGGTCTCTCTCTCTCTGACTCCAGGTGTGAGGCCGGTCTCTCTCTCTCTCTGACTCCAGGTGTGGGGCCGGTCTCTCTCTCTCTCTGACTCCAGGTGTGGGGCCGGTCTCTCTCTCTGACTCCAGGTGTGGAGCCGGTCTCTCTCTCTCTCTGACTCCAGGTGTGGGGCCGGTCTCTCTCTCTCTCTGACTCCAGGTGTGGGGCCGGTCTCTCTCTCTCTGACTCCAGGTGTGGGGCCGGTCTCTCTCTCTCTGACTCCAGGTGTGGGGCCGGTCTCTCTCTCTGACTCCAGGTGTGGGGCCGGTCTCTCTCTCTCTGACTCCAGGTGTGGAGCCGGTCTCTCTCTCTCTCTGACTCCAGGTGTGGGGCTGGTCTCTCTCTCTCTCTGACTCCAGGTGTGGAGCCGGTCAATCTCTCTCTCTGACTCCAGGTGTGGAGCCGGTCTCTCTCTCTCTGACTCCAGGTGTGGGGCCGGTCTCTCTCTCTGACTCCAGGTGTGGGGCCGGTCTCTCTCTCTCTGTGACTCCAGGTGTGGGGCCGGTCTCTTCTCTCTGACTCCAGGTGTGGGGCCGGTCTCTCTCTCTCTGACTCCAGGTGTGGGGCCGGTCTCTCTCTCTCTGACTCCAGGTGTGGGGCTGGTCTCTCTCTCTCTGACTCCAGGTGTGAGGCCGGTCTCTCTCTCTCTGACTCCAGGTGTGGGGCCGGTCTCTCTCTCTCTCTGACTCCAGGTGTGAAGCCGGTCTCTCTCTCTCTCTGACTCCAGGTGTGGAGCCGGTCTCTCTCTCTCTCTGACTCCAGGTGTGGAGCCGGTCTCTCTCTCTCTGACTCCAGGTGTGGGGCCGGTCTCTCTCTCTCTGACTCCAGGTGTGGGGCCGGTCTCTCTCTCTCTGACTCCAGGTGTGGAGCCGGTCTCTCTCTCTCTCTGACTCCAGGTGTGGGGCCGGTCTCTCTCTCTGACTCCAGGTGTGGGGCCGGTCTCTCTCTCTCTGACTCCAGGTGTGGGGCCGGTCTCTCTCTCTCTGACTCCAGGTGTGGGGCTGGTCTCTCTCTGACTCCTGGAGTTGGGTTGGTCCCTTTTTATCACCTGGAGTTGGACTAGTCTCCTCTTGTCATATGGAATTGGTCTGGTCTCACTTCAGTGCGCACTCACTATAGGTTCCTCTCGAATCTTGGCGTAAATTGCCACAGTCCATGGTTTGAACTGGCACAAGGCATTGGCCTTTGAATGCGCTGTGTGAAGAGCACAGATTCACGCTCATTATTCCCCAACCCAAGGCCGTTTTAACCTAACCAAAGCTACAGAGCAGCTTTACTTGATTACAGGAGCAGGTTCTGTGCCCACCCATTGGTTGTACATGGCATGGATTGAGGGGGGTGGGAATAAAATAGCTTTCAAGAGATTCAGAAATGGACTCATCACTTTATATGGTCTTTTCACAAACTTGGTGAGACCACACCTGGAGTACTGTGCACAGTTTTGGTCTCTTTATCTGAGGAAGGATATACTTGCCTTGGAGGCGGTGCAACGAAGGTTCACTAGATTGATTCCTGGGATGAGAGGGCTGTCCTATGATGAGAGATTGTGTAGATTGGGCCTATACTCTCTGGAGTTTAGAAGAATGAGAGGTGATCTCATTGAAACATGCAAGATTCTGAAGGGGATTGACAGGGTAGATGCTGAGAGGTTGTTTCCCCTGGCTGGAGTGTCTAGAACTAGGGGGCATAGTCTCAGGATAAGGGGTCGGCCATTTAAGACTGAGATGAGGAGGAATTTCTTCTCTCAGAGGGTTGTGAATCTTTGGAATTCTCTGCCCCAGAGGGCTGTGGATGCTGAGTCTTTGAGTATATTCAAGGCTGAGATCGATAGATTTTTGGACAATAGGGGAATCTAGGGATATGGAGATCGGGCGGGAAAGTGGAGTTGAGGTCAAAGATCAGCCATGATCTTATTGAATGGCGGAGCAGGCTCGAGGGGCCGAATGGCCGACTCCTGCTCCTATTTCTTATGTTCTTATGTTTAAACAGGAATACTGGAAGGGGTCCTATTAGTTCAGTTGATAAGTGCGCTAGCCAGCGTGGTGCTGAGCCAGTGGGATCTGACAGGTTCCAGGATCCACTGTCCGTCTATACTGAGATAACGGATCCCAGTTAGGGTGGCAGTGGGTTGCTACACTTGGTCCTCAGGGTCCTGGGTTGGGGGAGGAACCAATGTATGCGTGCTGTCCAACTTACTGAAGGGCAGGTTCAAGGAGCAGCAAAGGGTTATATTGTGGGGTTTGGGCAGAGAGCAGAAAAGAAATTATGTAACAGCCTGCATGGACTTGTCCTGTTTCGGAACCTGTCTCCGTTTCTCGCTCTGTGAACCTCGCTGTTACTCGTGTCGTATTTGGTGCTGTGTTGATTTCTTTCACTGAGTTTCTCCTTTCCCGTCAGTACGAAGACCGCATGCACAGGCTGCTGCTGTCCGTCATCACCTGGGTGGGCATTGTCATATCGATGGTCTGCCTCACCATCTGTATCTCCACGTTTTGTTTCCTTCGAGGGATTCAGACGGACCGCAACACCATTCACAAGAACCTCTGCATCAACCTCTTCATCGCAGAACTCATCTTCCTAATCGGCATCAATAAAACCCAATACCAGGTGGGTACCGTCAATCCCCAGGTATAAGGGAAGGGTCAGTCAGTGATGGGGGGGTTAAGGTTTTATTTGCAAGGTTGGGTAGGGGTCAGTAGAAGGGTGAGAGAATACACACCAGTTTAGACAACATCTTTGAGTCACTGAACGTACATATGTATTACCCAATTAGAATCCTTTCCACTGACGGAAATTCAGCAATAACTACAACCGGTGTAAGTCTTCCCAGTGCCTTTGATGTGTGTCCCCAGTTTTTCACATCCCTGAATAGTCTCAACCAATCCATTGGGTCTAGCGTAGTCACTCAACCAATCCATGAGGTGCAGGATAGTTACAATAAAGCCATGAGGTCTAAGTTAGTCACAATCAATCCATTGGATCTGGTCTAGTCACACAACTAATCCATTGGGTCTTAGTTAGTCACAACCTATCCATGAGTTCTAAGGTAGCTATTGTCAATCAACGGGATCTAGAGTATCCGTAGCCATTTTATGCTATCTAGGATAGTCACTGACAATCCATGGGATGTAGAATAACAATTGACAACCCATGGAGTACAGATGAACAATTGGCACTCTATAGTCCAATCGATCTAGATTCGTCACAGCCCATCCATTGGGTCTAAGGTAGCCACTGCGGTGTAGAGTACCTATGGGGTACGGGTGAACAAGCGTCACTCTGTAGTATCAAAGCTAGCCTCGTATGGTGTGAATGGTTTCCCTGCATGCATCCAAACCTAGAAGAATGACAGCGCTCAACAGAAAGAGCGGCGATATGAAGTTAGACAGGTACAGAGTGTTACACCAACACTGTGCTTGGCTCGGCAGTGACCATGATCTCGGATGTTTCTTGGCAAATCTGTCTGTTTGCACGCTCAGTCAAAGCCCAGGAATCTGTTGTCTCACATGTCATTACTTACAGTCAGATATCTGCAGCAAAGCGACGACATCTTTGCTTTGATATGATTTTAAATAGGGTAACTCGGTGTTGAAAATAGCATCGACCATCTGTGTCTCTGGCACTTTTGATGGAAAGTCCCTTTGTTCTGCGGCAATGTTAGTTTGTGGGCGGCCGATTCACGAGGCTGCCTACAAATCGGCTCTGTCACCGTTAGATTCATTAAGAATACTTGATGCTAAATGTTTGTCTGAGCTATTGATCCACAGGATTCATCAAACTAACCGTGACAAGTTCCTCACCCTGGGTGTCTATCCGAAACATTCTCTTGTTGTTCTCTGCTATTCAAGTCTGTATGTCCCAGGGATCTTCCACCGCTTTGTGTGAATTCATTTTGGCGATAGGAGTCTCAGAATGTAGGTCTAGATCTTTGCTTCTGCAGAATTGGGATATTTCTCTGGTGGAGTTAAACTTCCATAAAGCAGGAGCTGTGCCCGTGGCGTGGTCAGTCTTGTGGCCTCATTTAAATATTGGAGGCGGACTTCTAGTCTCATTTAAATATTGGAGGCGGACTTCTAGTTTCATTTAAATATTGGAGGCGGACTTCTAGTCTCATTTAAATATTGGAGGCGGACTTCTAGTCTCATTTAAATATTGGAGGCGGACTTCTAGTCTCATTTAAATATTGGAGGCGGACTTCTAGTCTCATTTAAATATTGGAGGCGGACTTCTCGTCACATTTAAATATTGGAGGTGGGCTTATACGCTCATTTAAATATTGGAGGCGGACGTATACGCTCATTTAAATATTGGAGGTGAACTTATAGTCTCATTTAAATATTGGAGGTGAACTTATAGTCTCATTTAAATATTGGAGGTGGACTTATAGACTCATTTAAATATTGGAGGTGGACCTATAGTCTCATTTAAATATTGGAGGTGGACCTATAGTCTCATTTAAATCTTGCAGGTAGGCTTTCGGTCTCGTATAAATATCGGAGGCGGGCTCCCCGCTGTTTGTAAAGCGGCCGCGATTTTTAAAATAGTTTTCAGACCCAGAGAGTCGGTCTCCTCTCGCCGGGACTCACTCTCTGGGGTGGGGTTCGAGCCCTGCACCTTCCGAATTACAGGATAACCACTAAGCTTGTCGTAACCAATGTATAAATTTCCACCATTTTAAATGGAGAACACCTCCACTAAAATGCTGGGCAGAAAAAAACGTATTAACCCTTTGCCCACGATTACCGCCGAAGGTAATTCCTCACTTTACATGGCTAAAGATGTTGGGGGCGGTGGGAAAGCTGGAAGTACAGTACCTAGGTCCTCTATGCAACCAAACTAGGATTGGCACTGTATAAATATCAGGGGGTAGAGTTTCCACTTTGGGCCCAAACGGCGATTCCAGTGCAAATTGCGCCCAAAATTGCACCCGTTTTGAAAAGTGTTATTTCCACCCCCCCCCCCCCCCCCCCCCTCCCCGCCGAGTTTCACAGCCTCGGCTCCAGTCCCAGCCCCAGCCTCAGGCCTAGTCCCAGCCTCGGGCCCAGTCCCAGCCTCGGGCCCAGTCCCAGCCTCGGGCCGAATCCCAATCACAGCCTCGGGCCCAGTCCCAGCCTCGGGCCCAGTCCCAGCCTCGGGCCGAATCCCAATCACAGCCTCGGGCCCAGTCCCAGCCTCGGGCCCAGTCCCAGCCTCGGGCCGAATCCCAATCACAGCCTCGGGCCCAGTCTAAATCTCAGCTTCAGTCCCAGTTCCAGTCCCCAATCCCAGCCTCAGTCTCAATTCTAGCCTTAGCCCCAATCCTGGTCTGAGTCCCAATTGAGGGCCGAGTTCCAATCCCACGCTCAATCCACTCCCAGTCCTAATCCTATTCCTTCCCCTAATGCTTCAGTCCTAAATCTGATTGAAATACCAATTTTTCCCAGTGTTGCGGGTCCTGATGTCACTCGCTTTGTCTTTCTCTTTCAGATCGTCTGCCCAATAATCGCCGGCTTCCTTCACTTCTTCTTCCTGGCGGCCTTCTCCTGGATGTGTCTGGAAGGAGTCCATCTCTACCTCATGCTGGTTGAGGTCTTTGAGAGCGAGTACTCCAGGAAGAAATACTATTATCTCTGTGGTTACTGCTTCCCTGCGCTGGTGGTCGGGATCTCCGCAGCGGTAGACTACAGGAGCTACGGAACTGAGAAGGCGTGAGTAAAATAGAACGACTCGATTTAGAATAGAGTGGTGAGAAGGTGGCACTCGCTACCACATGGAATGGTTGAGGCGAATAACATGGATGCATTTAAGAGGAAGCTAAGCACTTACGGGCAGAAAAGATGCGCTGATTGGGTGAGATGAGGTACGCAGAGTGGGAGGAGGTTCATCTGGAGCATAGACACTTGGAGTACCGGGCACAGTTCTGGTCTCCATTATTACAAAAAGGCTATTGAGGCACTGGAGAAGGTGCAAAAAAGATTCACAAAGATGATACCAGAACTGAGTGGTTCTACCCATCAGGAAAGATTGAACAGGCTGGAGCTCTTTTCTCGAGAAAAGAGAAGACTGAGGGGTGGCCGGATAGAGGTCTTTAAAATTATGAAGGGGTTTGATAGGGTCGATGTAGAGAGAATGTTTCCACTTGTGGAGGAGACCAAAACTAGGGGCTATAAATATCAGATAGTCACCAGTAAATCCAATCGGGAATTCAGAAGAAACTCTTTACCCAGCGAGTGGTGAGAATGTGAAACCCGCTACCACAGGGAGTGGTTGAGGCGAATAGCACAGGTGCCTTTATGGGGAAGCTGGATAAACACATGAGGGAGAAAGGAATCGAAGGCTATACACATGAGGTACATAGAGAGAGAGGAGGGTCACATGGAGCATGAACAGCAGCATGGACCTGTTTGGCCAAATGGCCTGTTTCTGTGCCTTAAAATCGATGTAATTCTATGACACTGAGAGAAGTCCCATCGCCTGTCGTAGGTCAATAAGCAGTGAAATCTTTGCAGTAATTTAACACATGGCTTTTAAGAAACTTGTTCAGCCTCCAACGTAATGGATTGAAATCCTGACCCTGATGGTTATTCAGATACTCCAGTCAAACTCTGGATCAGTTCCAGTCGTCCTAAACCACCAGAGGAAGAGTAACAGTCGCCGTACTCTGATTAGGCACTGCGTCTAAACTGGACTGGTAGGCTCGTCTCGCAGTGGAGTATGATAGTGTCGTGGTCGTGTTACTGGACTAGTAATCCAGAGGCCTTGAACGTGAGTTCAAAATCCCCATCACGGCAGTTTGAGAAGTGACCAAGAAGCCTCGTAAAATCCCAACCGGTTCCCTAATGTCCTTTAGGGAAGGAAACCTGCCATCCTTACCCGGTCTGGGCCTATACGTGACTCCAGTCCCACACCAACATGGTTGACTCTTAACTGCCCTCTGAAGTGGCCGAGCAAGCTACAGTGTATCAAGCCTTACCTTGGTCTCTTTACCCAAGGGAGGATATACTTGCCTTAGAGGGAGTGCAAGGAAGGTTCACTACACTGATTCCTGGGATGGGGGGATTGTCCTATGAGGAGAGATTGAGTAGACTAGGCCTATATTCCTTAGAGTTTAGAAGAATGAGAGGTGATCTCATTGAAACATATAAAATTCTTAAGGGGCTTGACAGGGCAAATGCTGGGAGGATGTTTCCCCTGGCTGGGGAGTCTAGAACTAGGGGGTCACAGTCTCAGAATAAGGGGTCGGCCATTTAGGGCTGAGATGAGGAGAAATTTCTTCACTCAGAGGGTGGTGAATCTTTGGAATTCTCTACTCCAGAAGGCTGTGGAGGCTCAGTCGTTGAGTATATTCGAGACAGAGTGATAGATTTTTGGATATTAAGGGAACCAAGGGATATGGGGATAGTGCAGGAAAGTGGAGTTGAGGTCGAAGATCAGCCATGATCTTATTGAATGGCGGAGCAGGCTCAAAGGGCCGAATGGCCGACTCCTGCTTCTATTTCTTATGTTCTTATGCTCTTAAACCACAACCAGTGGTTCAAGACGAAGGTCCACCACCACCTTCTCAAGGGTAACCAGGGATGGGCAATAAATGCCAACCTTGCCAGAGATGCCCACGTCCCAGAGAATGAATAAAAAATAGAAGAAAATGAAAAAGAAAGCATAGAAAGTATAGAAAGATGCAACGTTCTCCCCCTCAACCACTCCCTGTGGCAAAGCATTCCATGCTCCAACGACCCTCCACGTAAAGACATTTCTCCTGCTCACTCTCGGTGACAATTTTAAATTGATGACCCCTCGTCACCCCTCCAGCCGGCCCTTGACCTGCTCCCCTGGGTCAGGCAGGAGCCCATTTTCCTCAGAAGTGCCCTCGCCTGTTTCAATCAGTCTAATATTTAATTACATTTTTAATGCGTTAGCAGCAAGTGATTTTTTTTTCCGAATAATAATAAATAGCTAATGAATTCCGCAGATCCACTAGTGGATCTCCTCTGGCAATGCCAATAAGGACTCAGGACCAAGTGTAGTCTTCAGGTCAAATTGGGGTTACAGGACAGGGGATAATCAGACCAGGATGCACAGATCTAATTCAATCCACCTTTTTAAAGTCCTTATTTTTATATATTTCTATTAAGAATTCCAATGTCCACCTTTATAATGGAAGCTTTGTATGTAAACTTGTCACACTGTAATTACACCCTCCCGCCAGTGGCAGCGCTATAAAGTCTGAAGGCTGTTCCTTTAGAGATAGTTTGAGTATCTCCGTAATGGTTTAGTCTGTGCAGGGAAGCATTGAAAACAGCCACGTATCAGGAGGAGAGCTAGCCTTCAATTACACACTCAAGACTGCAGTTGCCATGGAGACAACAAAGATATTGTGGGCACTTAGGGCCTTTTTAGCTTTTGAAATAACAATCTTTCAGCTGTGCCGACACAGTTAAGTGCTGCGGGTATTTGTGAAGTGGGCACAGCCCAGGTAATTGGTGTTTCATTAAGTGTGCACTGGAAGACTTTATTTTGCCCTGTACCTGTGGGATGGATATGGACAGAGAAACATTGTCACTGTGTCCCTGTCACAGGGAGAGTAGCAACAACAACAACAACTTGTATTTATATAGCGCTTATAACATAGTAAAACTTCCCCAGGCGCTTCACAGAAGCGTTACCAAACAAAATTTGACACCGAGCCACATGAGGAGATATTAGGGCAGATGACCAAAGAGGTAGCTTTTCAGGACCATCTTAAAAGGTGAGAGAGGTAGCGAGGCGGAGAGGTTTAGGCAGGGAATTCCAGAGCTTAGGGCCCAGGCAGCTGAAGGCACGGCCACCAATGGTGGAGCGATTATAATCAGGGATGCGCAAGTGGCCAGAATTGGAGGAACGCAGAGATCTCGGCGGGTGTTGTAGGGGCTGGAGGAGGTTACAGAGATAGGGAGGAGGGGACGAGACCATGGAGGGATTTGAAAAGAAGGATAAGTTTTAAAATCGAGGAGTTGCTTAACAGGGAGCCAATTTAGGTCAGCGAGCACAGGGGTGATGGGTGAACGGAAAAGGGAGGATAACACACAACCTGTCACGGAAAGGGCAACACGCAGGCTGTGGCAAATTAAGCTGCAAAAGAAAGAACTTGCATTTATATAGCGCCTTTCACATTCTCAGGACGTCCCAAAATTCTTCACAGCCAATTCATTACTTTTGAAGTGTGGTCACTGTTGTAATGTAGAAAACTCCCACAAACAGCAATGTCATAATGACCAGATCATCTGTTTTTGGTGGCATTATTTATAAATACTGTCCATGACACTTGTAGAGGTCCCCTGCCCTTCTTTGAGTAGTGGCATGGGATCTTGTACATCCACTTGAAGAGGCAATTTAACGTCTCACCAGAAAGACGACACCTCCAACAGTGCAGCGCTCAGTACTGCGCTGGAGTGTCAACCTGGATGATGTGCACAAGTCCCAGGGGGAGAAATTCGGTTTCGCCCCGTTTGGGGCGCAATTATCGGCCGGGCGCAAAGTTTAGCGCCTGGCGCTAATTATCGCCTCCAACTGCAAACTTGGCTTCTATCGCCCCTGGAGGTGATTGGAGCGCTAAATCAGGCGCTACACACCTCTCTTAAGGCGCTAACGCCGAGGAGCGAGGCGCTACCTCAGAGCGCTGGCGAAGCTCATGTGATGTCAGTTAGCAATGGAACACAGACACACTGGCGCCGGCCAGTTCTTAAAGGGGAGGGTCGATCTTGCTCTCCATCCACACCCTGCTCATTGCAGCCTTGAATCTCAGCCTGGACAGACCTGTACATCAATTCTGCTGGAAAGAACAATGGAGAGGCCCAGGGAAAGAGCTCAGAGTGCAGCCCCCAAAGTCTCTTCTAAATCGATGCAAGGAAGGTCAAATCAAAATGAACCTGAAAAGTGCTGCTCAGTATTCAAAACTCTTTCACACAGCGTTGAATCTCTCCAGAAGTCTCTCTCTCTCTCTGTCAGAATGCGTGGTGCAAAAATGTCGCCGACAATAAAAGGCAGGAAGCGGCCACCTTTAAATAGCACTCCCCCAGTCCCTTCCCAACTGCAAAATGTTCCCCTCAACCTGTCGTTGCTAGCGGCAGGCGGAAAGGCAGGGGGCACCACTCAATGTCCGGTCCGGGGCGCTACCGGGGCGTTGCACGCTCGACTGACGTCACGATCTGCGGGCGCAGGAGAACGTGGCGGTAGTGTTTAGCGCCGCCGCAAAATGTCTGGTCAATTTCGCGAGCGGCGCAAACATCGCCGCGCCCGGGCGCTAGTTGCTTTGCGCCCCATTAGCACCCTCTTAGGGTGTTAACGGGAGGCGCAAAGCAACCGAATTTTTCCCCCCTAGAGTGGGAGCTTGAGCCCATGACCTTCATGACTTGGCAGGTATGAGTGCCACCAACTGAGCCACTCAAGATAACCAAAGTCACTTCCCTTGAAAGGCCGGTACCTGATTGGCAACTTATTGCATTTAGCAATAGGATTGACATCCAATCCTGGCAAAGATTCCTGTACCCACTCATTAAAAGGTAGCTGGCCATAGATGGACTGCTGGCATATGTCATCCAAGCGTAACTTCTCCAACCAGAAGACTGAGGCCCCCGGGAGGCTGTTTTCAAACCGGACAATCTCCTTTCAGGGAGTGGCTGCTTTAAGCAACGAGTTCACCCGCCTTCTAAAAGCACGCACCCCCCTGAGTAGCATTCCCCTTTAAGCTTCAAGGAAAAGCCCATTGCCAGATGGTAAGTTGTGTTTCAATGTTTTATTTCACTGATAAATGCCTCTGTGCCCTGTCAGAGTTGATATTTAAGGCAGGATATCCATCACCAGCGAGAGGGCTGAGGCTGACTGCGGCGCATTTATCACCAGCATTATGTTTCACTCTGTCTAACACACTGAGCTAATGCTTTCTCTCTGCTCTCTTCCTCCATTTATCAATTCCATGATTTTCTTCTTTCCGATATCCATTTGTTTTCCTTGTCTCTTTTTTTTTATTTGTTCATGTCAACTCTCACCACCCCCTCCCCCCACCCTCCCTCCTCCACACACAGATGCTGGCTCCGTGTGGACAATTACTTTATCTGGAGTTTCATCGGACCAGTGTCCTTCGTTATTATGGTAAGTACGGATTCTGGTACTTTGCGGGCTTCACAACGTGCAGTTTTATGTGTTGGTGTGTGCTGTGCGTGTGTGTTGGTGTGTGCTGGTGCGTGTGTGTCGATGTGCACCTGCGAGTGCCTGTGTGTGTGTATTTGTCTGGATATTTGATGATTGGCACCCCATCTACCACCTTAAACATTCACTCTCTCCACCTCCGGCGTACCGTGGCTGCAGTGTGTACCATCGACAAGATGCACTGCAGCAACTCGCCAAGGCTTCTTCGACAGCACCTCCCAAACCCGCGACCTCTACCACCTAGAAGAACGAGGGCATGGGAACACCACCACCTCCAAATTTCCCTCCAAGTCACACATCATCCAGACTTGGAAATATATCGCCGATCCTTTATCGTCGCTGGGTCAAAATCCTGGAACTCCCTCCCTAACAGCACTGTGGGAGCACCTTCACCACACGGACTGCAGCGGTTCAAGAAGGCGGCTCACCACCACCTTCTCAAGGACAACCAAGGATGGGCAATAACTGCTGGCCTTGCCAGCGACGCCCACATGAATCTGTTTCTTAGTGATGTAGGCTGAGGGATAAATATTGGTCAGGACACCAGGGAGAACTCCCCTGCTCTACAAAATAATGCAGTGGGATCTTTCACATCCACCTCAGAGGGCAGACGGGTCCTCGGTTTAACGTCTTATCTGAAAGACGGCACCTCCGACAGTGCAGCACTCCCTCAGCACTGCACTGGGAGTGTCAGCCTAGATTTTGTGGTCAAGTCTCTGGAGTGGGACTTGCACCCACAACCTTCTGACTCAGAGGCGAGAGAGAGTGCTACAGAGGAAGCCAGAGGTGAATTATAAAAGATTTGGTGGGGGTATTTGCAATTAGTGCGGTGAGTTTTTTTTTGAATTTGAGAGTGCTGCGTTATTCACCAGATCGAACAGGGTTTGGTTCAGGGTCATTGAAAGCAAGTTCCCGATTGGGTTTCTTATTCACCTGAAGCCCTGGCCTGGGATGCCCTGGGGCATTCTTGTAAAGTGTGTGTAAAACCCGAGCCTCCTTGAGGCCTCTGCACGTGATGCCACTCTGCCTCGACACTTGGCTTCCACCACCATGTTGCGTCTTCGCTCGGCGTGTGGACAGGTTTCCCTGAGTCTGACTTTGTCCGGTTTCCCCCCCGGCAGATGAACCTGGTCTTCCTGATGATCACACTGCACAAGATGATCCGGAGCAGCAGTTCCCTGAAACCAGACTCCAGCCGGCTGGAGAACATCAAGTGAGTGACTTCCTGGGCAGGAAGGAGGGTTTGGGGGGTGGGAGGATGGGGGGTGGAGGGGAAACGGGGGTGAGGGAGGACGGGGGAGGGGAGAGGACGGAGGCCGGAAGGATGGGGAGGATGGAGTGCGAGAGGAGGGCAGGGGGGGAAGGGAAGACTGTGAAGGGGAGGGAGGATGGGAGTTACGGGGGCGAGGGGGGGAGTGAGGACGGCAGGGTGGGGGGAAGACACGGGAATCAAGGACGGGGGGGGGGGGGATCAAGGGGTCATTGGCTGCCAGATAAAGGGAGGAAGGATGTGGGTTTGATTGGCAGCAAGCTAGAGGGAGGCGGGACAGGGGATTTCATTGGCTATTTGATGGCCGGTTGGTTCCGAGTTGCTGTCTGCTCGACGGGCGAGACAGGTTGGGGGGATTTTAGTCGGTCCCGGATTGGGAGAAGCAGGTCGGTGGGGATTTGATTGGCTGCTGGGTGGATGAGGCAGGATGGAGGGGGGCCGGTGCACGTTGGCATTCCGTGCCTACTGGATTGGGAGAGGCGGGAGAAGGGTTTGTTTGCACGAGGAGGTAAAGCCTCATTAATGAAGCGTGAATCAGCAGCTGCACCCCCCCCCCCCCCCCACAGAAAGTCGAGCCAACGCCTCACTTTTCACAGGAAGTGCGAGCTCTGCCAACACAGAGTGTCACGCCCGGCCTCGCATTCGCCAATCGGCATTCTTCCCACCCCGCTGACCGCTGGCCTTGTCCCCTCGGCCTCCTTCCGGGAAAGCCCAACTCAGTTATGGAGGGGTCCACGGACCGTAACCACCCTGCCCCCCTCGCCCGTCGGCCCAAGTCTTCTAGCCCCTTACAGGGGGGGTCAGATCGATTGGGGGAGGGGTCCTGGCAACTCGGATCAGACCTACGCAGGAAACGTGCGCTCACGGCGGAATCGTGTCGGTCAGTCACGCGCCCTCAGTGCCACGCTACCAATTCCGCCACGTTCAAGTTTCGAAATTGCTTTGAGGCTGCTCTCGGCACGCACGCCTGGTCCCAGGAGGAAATCCCTCGTGTTTTCCTGGCTCGCCACTCTTTGTCCGCCTGTTTAAATTGGGCTCTTTTTGGCCTTCCATGTTGTTCAATGACCAACGTCCATTCTTAAAGACCGGACTGATTGTGTTTTCTTTCCCCCCCCCCCCCGCGGGTTGGGTTTTGCTGCCTTTGTTTGACTTGTCTTTCTGCATTACTGCTCTTGCGCTGGTTTTATCTGCTGTTCGCTGCTGCATGTTTGCACTGCGAGACTCCTTCGGCCCAGATCTCCTGCCCCCGCATTGATGCTGCCAGCTGCTAACTACCTCACTCACCGGTTCCATCGAACCAGCCAATGGCTGTCCTGGGTTTGGAGGGGTCAGGGGGAGTTCACACGGGAGGAAGAGTTGCAGATGGACTTCCATCCGAAGCCAACTGGCAACCAGCCAATGAACTACCTTCTCCAACCGAGGCGCGTCTACCGGGACCTGGCTGAGGAGACCTAGTTTTGCCATCTCCGCTTCTTAAGGGTGGTTGCGAACGGGGTTTGTGCTGACTGCTGGAGCCTGGCCCGCAGGCAGGATCTAGCACAGGGGGCAGTCCTCTCCCACGGCTGTGAAAGTCACCGGAGCCTTTCCGGCCACCAAATCCGGCCTAGCCACCGCCGGCGGCATCTGCCACATTAGTTACTCCGCAGACATCTCCAACACTTGGTGCACTTTCGCCATGGAAAGGAGGCAACAGCATCGGAGGGCAGGCTGTCCTAAAATACAAGACCTCGTTAATGGCGCTCAAAGCCCCTTACAACAACCACATGGGGTTTTTAATCTGGGTTTTTGCCTCCCCAGGAGATCACATGACTTTCGGGTGTGTGTGTCTATGCTGTGATGGACACGGCATCGCAGTTGTGTGGGACAGGCTGGATGGACCAGAGGGTCTTTTCCTGCCCGTCATTTATTCGTATGTTCGCATCCAGCGGCAGGCAAGACTTTAACTCCGTTAATGTGCAGGTGACTTTAGACCACAGGTCAATGGAGGTCGATCTACGGTAGCCCCATAGCAGCCTTGATGCCTTCATCTCGTGCCAGGCCACTGTGCCAGCATTATTTCAAGGAGCCAGGCGACTGCACAGCTGGTTGCTAGGGGACCACAGATACCCCTTGTACCGTTGACTGGTGACACCAGCGAGGAAGCCCCCCAAAACAAAGGCCAACAGTCAAAAGTCAAGCAACCAAAAAGGCAAATGGAATGTTGGCCTTTATCTCAAGGGGGGCTGGAATACAATGGGGAGGAAGTTTTATAAAGCTCTGGTCAGAGCCCATCTGGAGCATTGTGTACAGTTCTGGGCACCGCACCACGGGAAGGAGATATTGGCCTTGGAGGGGGTGCAGCGTAGATTCACCAGAAACCTACTGGGGCTAAAAAGGATAAGTTATGAGGACAAGTTGCATAGACTAGGCTTGTATTCCCTTGAGTTTAGTAGAGTGAGCGATGATCTGATCAAGGTGTTTAAAATGTTAGGAATTGCTAGGCTACATAAGAACATAAGAAATAGGAGCAGGAGTCGGCCATTCGGCCCCTCGAGCCTGCTCCACCATTCAATAAGATCATGGCTGATCTTCTCCCTCATCTCCACTTTCCTGCTCTATCCCCATAGCCCTTGATTCCCTTAATATCCAAAAATCTAGCGATCTCTGTCTTGAATATACTCAACGACTGAGCCGCCACAGCCCTCTGGGTAGAGAATTCCAAAGATTCACCACCCTCGGAGTGAAGAAATTTCTCCTCATCTCAGTCCTAAATGGCCGACCCCTTATTCTGAGACTGTGACCCCTGGTTCTAGACTCCCCAGCCAGGGGAAACATCCTCCCTGCATCTACCCTGTCAAGTCCTGCAAGAATTTTGTATGTTTCAATAAGATCACCTCTCATTCTTCTAATCTCTGGAGAATATAGGTCTAGTCTCCTCAATCTCTCCTCATAGGACAATCTCCCCATCCCAGGAATCAGTCTGGTGAACCTTTGTTGCACTCCCTCTGTGGCAAGTATATCCGTCCTTAGGTAAGGAGACCAAAACTGTCCACAATACTCCAGGTGTGGTCTCACCAGGGCCCTATAGAATTGCAGTAAGATGTCTTTACTCTTATACTCAAATCCTCTTGTAATAAAGGCCTACATACCATTTGCTTTCCTAATTGCTTGCTGTACCTGCATGTTAACTTTCAGTGATTCGTGTACAAGGACACCCAGGTCCCTCTGAACACCAGCATTTCCCAATCTCTCACCATTTAAAAAGTACTCTGCTTTTCTATTTTTCCTACCAAGGTGGATAACTTCATATTTCTCCACATTATATTCCATTTGCCATGTTCTTGCCCACTCACTTAGCCTGTCTATATCCCCTTGAAGCCTCTTTGCATCCTCCTCACAACTTACATTCCCACCTAGCTTTGTATCATCAGTAAACTTGGATATATTACATTTGGTCCCCTCATCCAAATCATTGACATAGATTGTGAATAGCTGAGGCCCAAGCACTGATCCTTGTGGTACCCACTAGTTACAGCCTACCAACCCGAAAATATTCGTTTATTCCTACTCTCTGTTTTCTGTCTGTTAACCAATCCTCAATCCATGCTAGTATATTACCCCCAACCCCATGAGCCCTAATTTTGTTTAATAACCTCTTGTGTGGCACCTTATCGAATGCCTTCTGAAAATCCAAATACACCACATCTACTGGTTCCCCCTTATCTATTCTGCTAGTTACATCCTCAAAAAACTCTAACAGATTTGTCAAACATGATTTCCCTTTCATAAATCCGTGTTGACTCTGCCCAATCCTATTATTATTTTCTAAGTGCCCTGTTACCACATCCTTAATAATAGATTCTAGCATTTTCCCTACTACTGATAGGGTAGATAGAAACTATTTCCTCTGATGCGAGAATCAAGAACAAGGGGGCATAACCTTAAAATTAGAGCTAGGCAGTGAGGAGTGAAATCAGATAGCTTTTTCACACAAAGGGTAGTAGAAATCTGGGACTCGCTCCTCCTCAAAAAGCAGTGGATGCTGGGGACAATCTCAAGACTGATTTCGATAGATTTTTGTTGGATCAGGGCATCAAGGGATATGGAGCAAAGGCGGGTAAATGGGGTTGAGACACAGATCAACCGTGATCTAATTGAATGGTGGCGCAGGCTCGAGGGGCTGAATGGCCTCCCCCTGCTCCTGTGTCTGGTCTCCTGCCTCCATGCGAATTCTGACCTGATCTACAGTTGGCGTATTGAACCAGCGATTCCACCGCCTGGGCAGATCAGGTTGGGGCCCTGCACTACAGCCCCGAAATGATCATCGTCTGCCACATCCTGCATAACTTTGCAATACAGAGGGGGGAGGGGGGAACTCTCCAGCCAGGGCACCAGGCAGAGGAGGAAGGTCAAGTGGGTAAAGCTGATGGGCAGCCAGAAAGACTTGCATTTCTATAGCGCCTTTCACGACCACCGGACGTCTCAAAGCGCTTTACAGCCAATTAAGTACTTTTGAAGTGGAGTCACTGTTGTAATGTGGGAAACGTGGCAGCCAATTTGCGCACAGCAAGCTCCCACAAACAGCAATGTGATAATGACCAGATAAATATTGGGCCGGACACCGGGGAGAACTCCCCTGCTCTTCTTCGAAATAGTGCCGTGGGATCTTTTACATCCACCTGAGAGAGCAGACGGGGCCTCGGTTTAACGTCTCATCCGAACGACGGCACCTCCGACAGTGCAGCACTCCCTCAGCACTGCACTGGGAGTGTCAGCCTAGATTATGTGCTCAAGTCTCTGGAGTGGGACTTGAACCCACAACCTTCTGACTCAGAGGCGAGAGAGCTACCCACTGAGCCGCGGCTGACAATTAGTGCATCAATCATCGATTGGCAGGACTTTCACTTAATAGCTGCACCTGTGGCCTTGACCATGGTCCTTTCCATCATACAGAAGCCCCAATAATAACAGGCACTGCCTAATCACCACTGCCTCTCCCACCACCCCGGTCTGTGCACCACCCCAGCCTCTCCCACACCCCAGCCTCTCCCACACCCCGGTCTGTGCACCACCCCAGCCTCTCCCACACCCCGGTCTGTGCACGATCCCGGTCTGTGCACCACCCCGGTCTGTGCATCACCCCAGCCTCTCCCACCACCCCGGTCTGTGCACGATCCCGGTCTGTGCATCACCCCAGCCTCTCCCACACCCCAGCCTCTCCCACACCCCGGTCTGTGCACCACCCCAGCCTCTCCCACACCCCGGTCTGTGCACGATCCCGGTCTGTGCACCATCCCGGTCTGTGCATCACCCCAGCCTCTCCCACCACCCCGGTCTGTGCACGATCCCGGTCTGTGCATCACCCCAGCCTCTCCCACCACCCCGGTCTGTACATCACCCCAGCCTCTCCCACACCCCAGCCTCTCCCACCACCCCGGTCTGTGCACCACCCCGGTCTGTACATCACCCCAGCCTCTCCCACACCCCGGTCTGTGCACCATCCCGATCTGTGCATCACCCCAGCCTCTCCCACATCCCGGTCTGTGCACCACCCCGGTCTGTGCACCATCCCGGTCTGTACATCACCCCAGACTCTCCCACCACCCCAGCCTCTCCATCACCCCAGCCTCTCCATCACCCCAGTCTGTGCCACACCCCGGTCTGTACATCACCCCAGCCTCTCCCACACCCCGGTCTGTACATCACCCCAGCCTCTCCCACACCCCAGTCTGTGCACCACCCCGGTCTGTACATCACCCCAGCCTCTCCCATCACCCCAGCCTCTCCCACACCCCAGCCTCTCCCACACCCCAGCCTCTCCCACCACCCCAGCCTCTCCCACACCCCAGCCTCTCCCATCACCCCAGCCTCTCCCACACCCCAGCCTCTCCCACACCCCAGCCTCTCCCACCACCCCAGCCTCTCCCACACCCCAGCCTCTCCCACACCCCAGCCTCTCCCACACCCCGGTCTGTACATCACCCCAGCCTCTCCCACACCCCAGCCTCTCCCACACGCCAGCCTCTCCATCACCCCAGCCTCTCCCACACCCCAGCCTCTCCCATCACCCCAGCCTCTCCCACACCCCAGACTCTCCCACCACCCCAGCCTCTCCATCACCCCAGCCTCTCCATCACCCCAGTCTGTGCCACACCCCGGTCTGTACATCACCCCAGCCTCTCCCACACCCCGGTCTGTACATCACCCCAGCCTCTCCCACACCCCAGTCTGTGCACCACCCCGGTCTGTACATCACCCCAGCCTCTCCCATCACCCCAGCCTCTCCCACCACCCCAGCCTCTCCCACACCCCAGCCTCTCCCACACCCCAGCCTCTCCCACACCCCAGCCTCTCCCACACCCCAGTCTGTACATCACCCTCTGCAACATTCACCTGTCCCTTCTCACTATAAGTCTACACAGAACATTTCCACAGAGGTGCAGCCAGTTTATTTCCCTGTTCTGTGTCTCTGCGTCAATCCCTTTTTCTTGCCTAGGCCCTAAGCTCCTTAAATCTCTCTACCTCTCTCTCTCCTCCTTTAAGACGCTCCTTAAAATCTACCTCTTTGACCAAGCTTTAGGCCCACCTGTCCCAATATCTCCTCATGTGGCTCGGTGTCTGATTGACGCTCCTGTGAAGCGCCGCGGGACATTTTACTACATTAAAGGCGCTGTATAAATGCAAGTTGTTGTTTCTGGGTGGTTTCGCAGATCAGAAACTGGCCTCGGCAGTACGGGGGCATGAGCCACATCCTCTGCCACTCCCCAGTCTGTGCAGGAATCTCAGACCAGCAAGAGCATCCTTCCTCACGGTGAGACCAGGTTGTCCACACCAGGGCTGTCCAAACTTGAGCCCCCCCGAGCCTTGCCAGCTGGGCCCTCGGCGTCCAGACGATCTCGGTCCAATCGCACGCTTCTGTTTCTCACGCGCAGTCTTGTCCCGTTAGAATTTCACGTCCCCGGAGGGTTGGAAAAGGCTGTTGTTGGATAAATCCCAAATCGGGACACCAAGATCTGTTAGCATCAGCAACTGGAGATATCTGGGAAGAAAGAGGGATTGAGACTTTTCAGGAGTAATGTTGTAAGTTCACGCGGCCCTCCGGTTGGGTAAATCAAAAAACTCGAGCGTGACCTGCCCATAACTAGTGAGAAATTCTTAACCTGCACCCAAGCCTCTGATGCAGCAGCACAGATAGTAAAAGAAAGAACTGACATTTATATAGCACCTTTCATGACCTCAAGATGTCCTGAAGCGCTTTACAGCCATTTACTACATTAAAGTGTGGTCACTGTTGCAAAGCGGCTGCCAGTTTGCGCACAGTAAGATCCCACACACATCAATGAGGTAATGATCAGTTAATCTGTCTTCAGTGATATTAG
This sequence comes from Squalus acanthias, assembly GCA_030390025.1. Classification (NCBI taxonomy): domain Eukaryota; kingdom Metazoa; phylum Chordata; class Chondrichthyes; order Squaliformes; family Squalidae; genus Squalus; species Squalus acanthias. The sequence continues at coordinate 4,649,896 of CM059445.1, read as the reverse complement.
TGAGAAGTCGCACAACACCAGGTTATAGTCCAACAGTTTTATTTGAACTCACAAGCTTTCGGAGCTGCTGCCCCTTCGTCAGGTGAAGTGAAGGAATACGAATCGGCAAAGCATATATAGACAGAGAACAATGCCTGTGCAGCGTACAATGTCAGACGACTACAGTTAATCTTTCTGACTGCCTTTAATCACACCTCGGCAGAGAAACAATCAGGTCAGGAAAGCATTATATCAAAGACATAGCAAGATACAACTAAGACAATGAGGTGGGGTCACAGGGGGTCTAATGTGTCAAATGCAGTCTGTATAAACTTTAAAATTTTTACTTTTTTTTTAAATGGAAATCACATCTGTGAACAAGCCAACGACGACTCGAGTCTGGATGACTCTACGTCATGTAGCGTGACATGAACCCAAGATCCCGGTCGAGTGATATTGGTTGAGGGATAAATATCAGCCAGGACACCGGGGAGAACTCCCCTGATCTTCTTCGAAATAGTGGCCATGGGATCTTTTACGACCACCTGCGGGGGCAGACGGGGCCTCGGTTTAACGTCTCATCCGAAAGACGGCACCTCCGACAGTGCAGGCGCTCCTTCACATTTTGTGCTCAAGTCTCTGGAGTGAGACTTGAACTCACAATCGTTCTGACTCGGAGGCGAGAGTCTTACCCACTGAGCCATGGCCGACACTCCCCAATATGCCACGCTCAAGGCTCTACAGCAGGCGCCAAAACAAACCACGGAGGCAAAAGCTGACCCAGCCTCGCTCGATACACATACAGGCTGCACGCCTCCAAACAATCCTGCCTACGGGATTATCGGGCCCCCCCCCTTTCCACTCCCAGGCGTCCCCGTGTGGGGGGGTTCCACAAGGTGACATGGTGGATCAGTGTGGGTCAGGCTATCTCACTGACTGAGCTGCCTGTCCCTGGGGGGCTCCGGACAGGCTTGCAGGGGGGGCCCAGGATCACTTCCTTTATTCCCCAGGCACAGGCCCAGCATGGTAAAGGACTGCTCATTCCTCTTCTCAGTTGCATTAATTGACTGTAAACGTGAAAGCCTTTGCTTCAGTAAACCTGACCCATTTCAGTCGCTGCGCAGGTCTGGAGCTGAATTCCAGCACTCCTCATGCCCTCACTCCCCCCCGGACCCTCACTCCCCCCCGGACCCTCACTCCCCCCGGACCCTCACTCCCCCGGACCCTAATTCCCCCGATCCCTCAGTCCCCCCACAGCTTCATTAAAGAGGGGTGCAGTGTATATTGGTGTACAGTGTTTGTATCCGGATACAGTGTGCGGAGGGAAGGGTGCAGCATGTATCTGGGCAGAGTACAGGGAGACAGATCGCTGCCTCACATTGTTGGAGTAAACAGGACATCGCCAGACCGGTGCAGTCACGGGAGGGTGCGCTATGTAGGTGTAGCGTGCTATTTTAGTGTGGAACACATTGGCTACTTCGATGTAGGGTATCTTGTGTCGTCATAGTGGTGCGGGGTTACCTTGGTGGAGTGTGCATTGTGCTGTGACACACTGGTGAAGCAGTGTGCATGGATGGCGTACAACGTAATTGAATTGGCTGCCCGTGTCCTAACTCGCACCAAGTCCCGTTCACCCATCACCCCTGCACTCATTGACCTACATTGGCTCCCGGTTAAGCAGCGCCGCGATTTTAAAATTCTCACCCTTGTTTTCAAATCCCTCCATGGCCTCGCCCCTCTGTAATCTCCTCCAGCCCCACAAACCCCCGAGATATCTGCGCTCCTCTAATTCTGCCCTCTTGCACATCCCTGATTATAATCACTCAACCATTGGCGGCCGTGCCTTCTGTTGCCTCGGCCCTAAGCTCTGGAATTCCCTCCTTAAACCTCTCCGCCTCGCTACCTCTCTTTCCCCTTTAAGACGCTCCTTAAAACCGACCTCTTTGACTAAGCTTTTGGTCACCTGCCCTAATTTCTCCTTATGTGGCTCGGTGTCAAATTTTGTTTTATGACACTCCTGTAAAGGGCCTTGGGTCGTTTTACTACGTTAAAGGCGCTATATAAACACAAGTTGTTGTAAGACGCTGCATATTGACCTGGATGCTGCACTGTTGCAGTTCATGCATTTTACACTGTGTTCCACTGTTCCTGTGCACTGTTGCAGTGCCCTGTGTTGCTGCACTGTTGCAGTGCCCTGTGTTGCTGCACTGTTGCAGTGCACTGCACCTTGCATTGTGTCAATGCATTTTCCCATTGCACTGCGAGTTGTCGGACTGTCCCACTGCACTGTGTTAACGTGTCGTGCGCTGTGTTCATTGCGCGGTTGCAGTGCGCTGTAGGTTGCAGTGTTAACGTGCTATTCCTGTGGACGACTTGCTAATTGCACGGTTACAGTTCACTGCACTTGTTGCACGACTGCAGTTTGCAGCACTGCACTTGTTGCGCTGTACCAATTTACTGCATGTTATTGTGCTGTTCTCATGCACTGCCGGGGATTTTTTGTGTCTCTTCAGAAAGGATATTAATACTGGGCCAGTGTGGCACTGTGATGGGGAAATACATTGCTCCATATAACCCTGGTTAAACAGCACAGCACAGCAAGAAATATAGTCATCAGGAGAGGTGGCAATTTCTTGCTGCATCGATAAGGTTGTTTACCAGCTTAGATTGGACATTTTAAGTGGCCTCTCAAACTGTCCGAGGATGCCCCCTATCCCCATTTCCAAAGTGCTCTGTGGTTTGTCTAATGCTGGGCCCCCAGACAGTGAGCGCTGCATTGAGGTAAGATATGCCTGGTCCCCCGAGGTACGGAGCTGCCCTGCAATACCTGACATCTCCCACTAGATGGTGGCCACAAGCTGTGCAAATTGCCAACACTCTCCCCAACCTTTCTGGTCTCTCAAATAATACCGAGTTCCTTAGCTGCAATTATCCCACTTAACGTGCTCTTCCTCCTCCCTGCATTTAATTCATCGCACCAGCACCAACCCTAAACTCAGAACTGGAGGCAGTTCAGAGACAATTCACACAGGTTGATTCCTGAGATGAAGGGGTTGACTTATGAGGAAAGGTTGAGCAGGCTGGGCCTATACTCATTGGAATTTAGAAGAATGAGAGGTGATCTTATTGAAACATATAAGATACTGAGGGGGCTCGACAGGGTAGATGCAGAGAGGATGTTTCCCCTCGTGGGGAAATCTAGAACTCGGGGGCACAGTTTCAGAATAAAGGGTCGCCCTTTTAGAACTGAGAGGAGGAGGAATTTCTTCTCTCAGAGGGTCGTAAATCTGTGGAATTCTCTGCCCCAGAGAGCCGTGGAGGCTGGGTCATTAAATACATTTAAGGTGGAGGTAGACAGATTTTTGCAAGATAAGGGAGTGAAGGGTTATGGGGAGCGGGCGGGGAAGTGGCTTTGAGCCCAAGATCAGCCATGATCTTATTGAATGGCGGAGCAGGCTCGAGGGGCCAAGTGGCCTATTCCTGCTCATATTTCTTATGTAACTTCCAAACTGTGGAACTCTTCAGCTCCCACAATCCCCCCTTCTTCCTGCAGGCTGTCAGAATCTAAGCTTGACCCAGTCTATCCGGGACGGAATGGGTCGGGTCTTCTCTTCTCGTCTGTTGTTTCCAAGCTTAGTGATGTCCTGCGCAAGAGCTGATTTGCCCGAGCGTTAACCATGGCTCAGTGGGTCGCACTCTCTCGCCTTTGGGTCGGAAGGTCAAAGGTACAAATCCCATTCCAGAGACTTGAGCACAAAATCTAGGCTGACACTCCCAGTGCAGTGCTGAGGGAGCGCTCATTATTTCAAAGAAGAGCAGGAGAGTTCTCCCCGGTGTCCTGGGCCAATACTTATCCCTCAAACAACATCACTAAAAAAACAGATTATCCGGTCATTTATCACATTGCTTTTTGTGGGAGCTTGCTGTGCGCAAATTGGCTGCTGTGTTTCCTACATGACTGGGCAGTAAGGTGGCAGATGGAGTATCATGTAGGGAAATGTGAGGTTATTCACTTTGGTAGGAAAGAATAGAAAAACAGAATATTTTTTAAATGGTGAGAAACTTTCAAATGTTGGTGTTGAGAGAGATTTGGGTGTCCTCGTGCAAGAAACACAGAAAGCTAGCATGCAGGTACAACAAGCAATTAGGAAGGCAAATGGCATGTTGGCCTTTATTGCAAGGGGGTTGGAGTATAAGAGTAAGGAAGTCTTGCTACAATTGTACAGGGCCTTGGTGAGACCACACCTGGAGTACTGTGCACAGTTTTGGTCTCCTTATCTAAGGAAGGATATACTTGCCTTGGAGGCGGTGCAACAAAGGTTCACTAGATTGATTCCTGGGATGTGAGGGCTGTCCTATGATGAGAGATTGAGTAGATTGGGCCTATACTCTCTGGAGTTTCGAAGAATGAGAGGTGATCTCATTGAAACATACAAGATTCTGAGGGGGATTGACAGGGTAGATGCTGAGAGGTTGTTTCCCCTGGCTGGAGAGTCTGGAACTAGGGGGCACAGTCTCAGGATAAGGGGTAGGCCATTTAAGACTGAGATGAGGAGGAATTTCTTCACTCAGAGGGTTGTGAATCTTTGGAATTCTCTGCCCCTGAGGGCTGTGAATGCTGAGTCTTTGAGTATATTCAAGGCTGAGATCGATAGATTTTTGGACTCTAGGGGAATCAAGGGATATGGAGATCGGGCGGGAAAGTGGAGTTGAGGTCAAAGATCAGCTTATTGAATGGCGGAGCAGGCTCGAGGGGCCGAATGGCCGACTCCTGCTCCTATTTCTTATGTTCTTATGTCCTTACATTACAACAGTGACTACACTTCAAAAGTACTTCATTGGCTGTGAAGCGCTTTGGGACGTCCTGAGGTCGTGAAAGGTGCTATAGAAATACAAGTCTTTATTTCCAGTTTGGGAATGTGAGAGTTTACACGGTAAACCTCCGCCCACCCTCTCCCTCCTCTCACCCTCTCCCTCCGCCCACCCTCTCCCTCCGCCCACCCTCTCCCTCCGCCCACCCTCTCCCTCCGCCCACCCTCTCCCTCCTCTCACCCTCTCCCTCCGCCCACCCTCTCCCTCCGCCCACCCTCTCCCTCCTCTCACCCTCTCCCTCCGCCCACCCTCTCCCTCCGCCCACCCTCTCCCTCTGCTCACCCTCTCCCTCCGCCCACTCTCTCCCTCCTCTCACCCTCTCCCTCCGCCCACCCTCTCCCTCCGCTCACTCTCTCCTTCCTCTCACCCTCTCCCTCCGCCCACCTTCTCCCTCCTCTCACTCTCTCCCTCCTCTCACCCTCTCCCTCCGCCCACCTTCTCCCTCCGCCCACTCTCTCCCTCCGCCCACCCTCTCCCTCCGCCCACCCTCTCCCTCCGCTCACCCTCTCCCTCCGCCCACTCTCTCCCTCCGCCCACTCTCTCCCTCCGCCCACTCTCTCCCTCCTCCCACCCTCTCCCTCCGCCCACCCTCTCCCTCCTCTCACCCTCTCCCTCCGCTCACCCTCTCCCTCCGCCCACCCTCTCCCTCCGCCCACCCTCTCCCTCCGCCCACCCTCTCCCTCCTCTCACCCTCTCCCTACGCTCACCCTCTCCCTCCGCCCACCCTCTCCCTCCTCTCACCCTCTCCCTCCTCTCACCCTCATCCTCCTCTCACCCTCTCCCTCCTCTCACCCTCTCCCTCCTCTCACCCTCACCCTCCTCTCACCCTCTCCCTCCGCCCACCCTCTCCCTCCGCCCACCCTCTCCCTCCGCTCACCCTCTCCCTCCGCCCACTCTCTCCCTCCTCTCACCCTCTCCCTCCGCCCACTCTCTCCCTCCTCTCACCCTCTCCCTCCGCCCACCCTCTCCCTCCGCCCACCCTCTCCCTCCGCCCACCCTCTCCCTCCGCTCACCCTCTCCCGTCTCTCACCCTCTCCCTCCGCCCACGAGGGAGCGGGAGCAGAGCCGGACTGGGGGACGGAGCGGGAGCAGAGCCGGACTGGGGGACGGAGCGGGAGCAGAGCGGGAGCAGAGCGGGACTGGGGGACGGAGCGGGAGCAGAGCCAGACTGGGGGACGGAGCAGGAGCAGAGCCAGACTGGGGGACGGAGCGGGAGCAGAGCGGGAGCAGAGCGGGACTGGGGGATGGAGCGGGAGCAGAGCGGGAGCAGAGCGGGACTGGGGGATGGAGCGGGAGCAGAGCGGGAGCAGAGCGGGACTGGGGCATGGAGCGGGAGCAGAGCGGGAGCAGAGCCGGACTGGGGGACGGAGTGGGAGCAGAGCGGGAGCAGAGCGGGACTGGGGGATGGAGCGGGAGCAGAGCGGGAGCAGAGCGGGACTGGGGGATGGAGCGGGAGCAGAGCGGGAGCAGAGCGGGACTGGGGGATGGAGCGGGAGCAGAGCGGGAGCAGAGCCGGACTGGGGGACGGAGTGGGAGCAGAGCGGGAGCAGAGCGGGACTGGGGGATGGAGCGGGAGCAGAGCCGGACTGGGGCACGGAGCGGGAGCGGGAGCAGAGCCGGACTGGGGGACGGAGCGGGAGCAGAGCGGGAGCAGAGCGGGAGCAGAGCCGGACTGGGGGATGGAGTGGAGCAGAGCCGGAGCAGAGCCGGACTGGGGGACAGAGTGGGAGCAGAGCGGGAGCAGAGCCGGACCGGGGGACGGAGCGGGAGCAGAGCGGGAGCAGAGCCGGACTGGGGGATGGAGCGGAGCAGAGCGAGAGCAGAGCCGGACTGGGGGATGGAGCGGAGCAGAGCGGGAGCAGAGCCGGACTGGGGGACGGAGCGGGAGCAGAGCGGGAGCAGAGCGGGAGCAGAGCCGGACTGGGGGATGGAGCGGAGCAGAGCGGGAGCAGAGCCGGACTGGGGGATGGAGCGGAGCAGAGCGGGAGCAGAGCCGGACTGAGGGATGGAGCGGAGCAGAGCGGGAGCAGAGCCGGACTGGGGGATGGAGCGGAGCAGAGCGGGAGCAGAGCCGGACTGGGGGACGGAGCGGGAGCAGAGCGGGAGCAGAGCCGGACTGGGGGATGGAGCGGAGCAGAGCTGGACTGGGGGACGGAGCGGGAGCAGAGCGGGAGCAGAGCCGGACTGGGGGATGGAGCGGAGCAGAGCGGGACTGGGGGATGGAGCGGAGCAGAGCGGGAGCGGGAGTTCAGGTTGATGCGAGATGGGACATCAAACCCTGGGTCATCCCCTGCTGTCGGAATCCTGGATCGCAGGTAGCTCCTCTTCCTCCCGGGTGGTGCTGATTGATTGCCCTCTAACAGGGAGTTGTCCTCCATGGGAGGGTGTGAGTGAGTGAGTGAGTTTGTACACGCCCAGCATTAGGCTGACTGTGAAGGATTCAGTGCAGTACGGCATATTGGGGCAGGGTGCAGCCCCTGTAACTCACAAGGGGTGATTGTGCGTCGGTGCCTGTGTAATTGTGTGCACATTCATCACATTGCACACACTCCCCACTCCACCCAGGAGAGTTTAAAAAAAACAGGTCAAAGCCCGGACCAATTTGGGGGGGAAAATCTGGAAAATTCCTCTCCGACCCCCTTAAGCGATCAACACCAATCCAGGAGATCGCATTGAACCCTCCGAGATATCTGCGCTCCTCTAATTCTGACCTCTTCAGGAACCCTGATTATAATCGCTCCACCATTGGCGGCCGTGCCTTCTGTTGCCTGGGCCCCAAGCTCTGGAATTCGCTGCCTAATCCTCTCCGCCTCGCTACCTCCTTTAAGATGCTCCTTAAAACCTCCCTCTGTGACCGAGCCCTGCCCTAATTTCTCCTTATGTGACTCGGTCTCGAATGTTGTTTGATAATCGCTCCTGTGAAGTGCCTTGGGACACTTTACTATGTTAATGGCGCTGTGTAAATACAAGTTGTTGTTGTTGTTGAATCTGATTAATGTCACGCAGTCCCGATCTTTTGTACGAGGTGATCTCCGCCCCAGCCAGAAACAGGGCCAGCTCTCGCTCGAAAGAATGAAACAGATCAGGATGCTTCCATCCAGCTGATCGTGGTTTTCCACTGTTGGTGCTGATATTTACAAGTCTGTAACAGACTGGTCTTGTCTCCGAGTTGATTCTGTAGTGTCGACAGGTCGTTAGTCTGGCTCACAACCCCCCGACCAGGAGGCTGGAGCACTGCCTTTTAGTCTGCTTCCTAACTTTCAACCTGTCTGGCTTGGGTGGCCCGACCTAGAGTTATACTTCCGGCAGCATTAGCGGTCAGGGCCGTAGGACCACGCGGCCATGTCAAGGTGCATCTCCTGGAGTAGGAGCCAAGCAGGGACTGTCCTACAGAGCTGGGCAACAGAGGAGATGCGATGAAGGAGAATGGCAGGATCTACTGTATTCAACACCGCAGAGAGGTCAGAGGAAGATCAGGAGAGAGAGCGTACCACAGGTCACTGCGACGGTGGATGCTTTTCGTGACTTTGGCCAGGGCCACATCTCGAGATCTTGTGAGTTGGGTCGAAGCCGACTGGAAGAATTTCGAACGGAGAGTTTTTTGAGAGCTAAGCTGAGAGATGACAATGCATCTGAGAACCTGAGAGAGGAAGATGAGGTTAGAGGCGGGTGGTAGTCGGAGAGGACGGATGCTTTTATGATGAGTGGGTGATGATTACACAGCACAGAAAGAGGCCATTCGGCCAATCGTGCCTGTGCCGGCTCTTTGAAAGAGCTCTCCAGTTAGTCCCACTGCCCTGTAAATTTTGCTTTTCCAAGTATTTATCCAATTCCTTTTTGAAAGTTACTATTGAATCTGCTTCCACTGCCCTTTCAGGCAGCGCGTTCCAGATCACAACAACTCGCTGCAGTAAAAAAAAATTCTCCTCATCTCCCCTCTGGTTCTTTTGCCAATGACCTTAAATCTGTGCCGTCTGGTTACCGACCCTCCTGCCACTGGAAACAGTTTCTCCCTATCTACTCTATCAAAACCTTTCATAATTGTGAACACCTCTAATTCAATCTCCCCTTAACCTTCTCTGCTCCAAGGAGAACAACCCCAGCTTCTCCAGTCTCTCCACGTAACTGAAGTCCCTCATCCCTGGTACCATTCTAGTAAATCTCCTCTGCACCCTCTCCAAGGCCTTGACATCCTTCCTAAAGTGCGGTGCCCAGAATTGGACACAATACTCCAGCTGAGGCCTAACCAGTGTTTATAAAGGTTCAGCGTAACTTCCTTGCTTTTGTACTCTATGCCTCTATTAATAAAGCCAAGGATCCCATGTGCTTTTTTAACAGCCTTCTCAACTTGTCCTGCCACCTTCAGAGATTTGTGTATGCAAACCCCCAGGTCTCTCTGTTCCTGCCCCCCTTTAGAATTGTGCCATTTAGTTTTTCATTGTGGTTCTAAAGGAGAGGGGGACAGTGTCCGAGGAAAGCCATAACATCAGCTAGTCTGGGAGGCCAAGAGGGGAAGTTAAGCAGTCAGACGTCGAGTGGGAAAATGGCGAGAGGGGTGGGTCACATGAAGAAAGTGAGTTATAGACAGGTTTGCAAGCACTGCTGGTCAATGGGAAGGGAGAAGCCGAATCCGGGCACGGACATTCTAATGGACATCCTTACTGTGTCTAATCTGCACACACAAGTGGGCTTCAGAAAGGCAATGGTTATTGATCAAATGCCAATGGCATTGAGCAGTCGAGCGTGATGAAGCAGCCAAGGACCTGGGCAGTGGGAGAAATAAGTGGCAGGTGACATCCAACAAAGATAAGCGTGCCAACTGAAAACATTCTTAACGAGCGGTGCTGAACTAGTTAGGGGGAAGAGGCTGAAAAAGAACTGGGAGTGACAGCAACACTGAGTGGGCGCAGCCATCGTGGACTGGACTATGCTGAGCGATATTGCTGATCGGTAGAGTCCAAGCCGGAGGTTGTCCTGTTGAAGCGGCGTAGGGCGCTGGTCGGGCCGCACCTTGAGCACTGCGTTCAGTTCTGGTCAACAAGGCGCAAGGGAAAAGACCTAAACCCTGGAACTGGTGCAGAGAACGGTCCCTGGCACCAGAGCGACTAGGTGACAAAGGTCCGGGGAACGCCCAGCCTCGAAAGCAGGCGAATGAGAAGGGTGGGTTTATGTCGAGGTAAATAAGATACAAAATGTAATGCCGAGCAGGGTTTCACATTAAACCATGAGCGCAGGACAAGGGGTCACAGCCACAAACTGGTGAAAGGCAAGTTGGGGACTGATGACAGGACGAGCTTTTCACACACTGAGTGATCAATACTTGGAATTCTCTCCGGGAATAGAGTTGCCAACAATGTTCCCGTTAAGCTGGAGGTCCCGCGCAGGCCGCTCAACGGCTCGACAATTGAATTACCCGCCCATGCGCGAGGAATTGAATGGGCCGCTCACCCCGTTAAAGGGGCCGCGCGGCCAAAAATATCAGCGGGAACATTGGTCGCCAACCCTCCAGGATTGCCCCTGGAGTCTCCAGGAATTGAAGGTTAATCTCCAGGACACACTGCTGGGAGCAACACCCGGGAGAAAAAAATCACCGGGGCCTTAAAATAATTGTGTTTTTTTTCATTTTCTTTCATTGCTTCTGTTTATTAATTGTAAAAATATTGAACAGGGGGGAAATGGCTGACTGACAGTCAAGAATCATCCAATCAGGTAACAGAGTCTGGCTGTTTCCCCATTGGCCGTGGGAAGTCGGGGCGCCGGGAGATTGGACGTGTCGGGTGGCCAATGGCGGGGGTGTGAGGGGGCGGGGCTGTTGGAGGCAGGAGGTCATGTGATGAAGCCTCCAGGCGTACATCCAATTGGAGTTAGCGACCCTACCTGGGGCGAGGAGGCAAAAACTCAGTTAGATGCTGGGTTGGGGGAACACAGAAGGGTGAGACTGATGGGCCCAATGGCCTCCCTCACCTGTACTATTCTTTGCGGTCCACTGTGTTTAGTCTGAGGGCTTCACATCCATCACCAGCTCCCCCCACCGCCCCCCCCACCCCAGCAGCAGGACCTCGGGGAGTCTGGAGTGGGGAGGCGGAGCAGGGAGATGCTTACGAAGGTAGTGTGTACCCCTCTAGTTGTTAGATTCACGGAGCAGGACAGGGGTACCTTGGCCACTGCCCGGGGTTATTGGGATTGCAATGTGGGATGATCAGGGACAGAGAGGAAAATCAAGAGAAAGGGAGTTACGATTCGAATTTTCGATTGAGTTAATGCCAAATTCAGGCTGAATGGAGAGGTTTGGCCCCTCCCATGTTTGGTGGGCCTATTTAACATTGCTGGTCAGATCAGTGCCTCGTAGTTTTTGAACAGAAGTTTCATTTTTATTCTGAATGAAAATACCATTGGACTCAACGGTTAATTCAATCATTTAAAACCGCCTGCATTTGCCCCGTTCTAATTTTCAAGTTCACTGCTGTGTTTGGGCCTGCCCTCTGACCCTGGGCCTGCCCTCTGACCTTGGGCCTGCCCCCCTGACCTTGGGCCTGCCCCCCTGACCTTGGGCCTGCCTCCCTGACCTTGGGCCTGCCCCCTGACCTTGTGCCTTGTGCCTTCCTCCTGACCTTGTGCTTGCCGCATGACCCTTGGGCCTGCCCCCCTGACCTTGGGCCTGCCCCCTGACCTTGTGCCTTCCCCCTGACCTTGTGCCTTCCCCCGATCCTGGGCCTGACCCTGGGCCTGCCGCCTGACCTTGTGCCTGCCCCCTGACCCTGGGCCTGCTGCCTGAACTTGGGGCTGCCCCCTGACCCTGGGCCTGCCACCTGACCTTGGGCCTGCCCCCTGACTTTGGGCCTGCGCTGGGCCCTGCCCCCTGACCCTGGATGCACCCCTTGCCCCAGGATCTGCCCCTTGACCCTGGGCCTACCCCATGCTCCATGCCTGTCCTCTACCCCGGGTCTGTAGATACCACTTACATAGGAACATAGGAATTGCTAGGAAAACCGAGGTCTATCTAGTTCGCCGTTTACCATCCTGGTAGTCGCATGAATCAACAATAATAGAGCTGTATCACCTGTTCCTAGCATGCTACACATCCCTAGGCCTGTCCCTTCCCACCCGGGCCTGACCTATCCCCCTAGGCCCGCATCCTTCCCCTGGGCCCACGCCCCCCCATGTGCCTACACCCTCCCCCGGGGCCCGCAACCTCCCCCTGGGCCTTCCCTTGGGCCCACACCCTCCCCCTGGGCCCACACCCCACCCCTGGGCCCGCAACCTCCCCTTGGGGCCGCAAACTCCCCCTAGGCCCACACCCCAACCCTGGGCCCACAACCTCCCCCTGGGCCCGTCCCTGGGCCCCACACCCCACCCCTGGGCCCACACCCGCCCCCTGGGCCCGCAACCTCCACCTGGGCCCACACCCTCCCCCTGGGCCCAAACCCTCCGCCTGGGCCCGCAACCTCCCCCTGGGCCCGCAACCTCCCCCTGGGCCCACACCCTACCCCTGGGCCCGCAACCTCCACCTGGGCCTACATCCTCCCACTAGGCCCAAACCCTCCCCCTGGGCCCGCACACTCCCCCTGGGCCCGCACACTCCCCCTGGGCCCACACCCTCCCCTTGGGCCTTCCCCTGGGCCCACACCCTCCCTCTGAGCCCGCACTCTCCCCCTGGGCCCACACCCTCCCTCTGGGCCCACACTCTCCCCCTGGGCCTTCCACTGGGCCCGCACCCTCCCTCTGAGCCCACACTCTCCCCCTGGGCCTACCCCTGGGCCCGCACCCTCCCTCTGGGCCCACACTCTCCCCCTGGGCCTCCCACTGGGCCCACACCCTACCCCTGGGCCCGCAACCTCCACCTGGCCCTACATCCTCCCACTAGGCCCAAACCCTCCCCCTGGGCCCGCACACTCCCACTGGGCCCGCAACCTCCCCCTAGGCCCACACCCTACCCCTGGGCCCGCAACCTCCACCTGGGCCTACATCCTCCCACTAGGCCCAAACCCTCCCCCTGGGCCTCCCCCTGGGCCCGCACACTGCCCCTGGGCCCACACCCTCCCCTTGGGCCTTCCCCTGGGCCCGCACCCTCCCTCTGAGCCCACACTCTCCCCCTGGGCCCGCACCCTCCCTCTGGGCCCACACTCTCCCCCTGGGCCTCCCCCTGGGCCCGCACCCTCCCTCTGGGCCCACACTCTCCCCCTGGTCCCGCACCCTCCCCCTGGGCCCGCACCCTCCCCCTGGGCCCGCAACCTCCCCCTGGGCGCGCACACTCCCCCTGGGTCCCCATCCTCTCCCTGGGCCAAAACCTGGGCCCACACCCTCCCCCTGGGCCCCCACCCTCCCCTTGGGCCTTCCCCTGGGCCCACACCCTCCCCTTGGGCCCACACCCTCCCCCTGGGCCCACACCCTCCCCTTGGGCCTTCCCCCTGGGCCCACACCCTACCCCTGGGCCCGCAACCTCCACCTGGCCCTACATCCTCCCACTAGGCCCAAACCCTCCCCCTGGGCCTTCCATTGGGCCCGCACACTCCCCCTGGGCCCACATCCTCCCCTTGGGCCTTCCCCTGGGCCCGCACCCTCCCTCTGAGCGCACACTCTCCCCCTGGGCCTCCCCCTGGGCCCACACCCTCCCCTTGGGCCCACAACCTCCCCCTGGGCACTCACACTCCCCCTGGGTCCCCATCCTCTCCCTGGGCCAAAACCTGTGCCCACACCCTCCCCCTGGGCCCACACCCTCCCCTGGGGCCTTCCCCTTGGGCCCACACCCTCCCCCTGGGCCCACACCCTCCCCTTGGGCCTTCCCCTGGGCCCACACCCTCCCCCTGGGCCCACACCCTCCCCTTGGGCCTTCCCCTGGGCCCACACCCTCCCCCTGGGCCCACACCCTCCCCCTGGGCCCACACCCTCCCCCTGTCTGCAGGCCTGCCTGTTGCCCGTCTTGCGATACTGACTGAGCTTGATGCTGAGCTGCCCCATGAATGATCTTCTGACCCTGCTTTGGGGCTAACTGGGATTTTCTGTTTAAAGTCTGGAAGTAATGAGATGGGAGTGTGTTGATGAACAAACTCCTGTCTAAGCTGCTGCATGTTGCATGTTCAGAGTGAGTTAACTATTTCGTCATTCTTCTCTCTCTCTCTCCCCTTTCCCCTCCCCATTAATTTCCATGCTTGCTAGTTACCCCATATGTGATGGCTACTATAGTATGGATTTGCCTGGGTAAGAAAACCGACCAGTGCTTTCAGTTCAGAGCTTGTCTTCCTCACATTCCATCCGCTGGAACATTGGTTAACGCACAGACCTGGATCCAGGTCGATGATCGTCATCAATGACCAGCCCTTTCCTGTCTCCGCATTCCTGCGGAAGTGACCAGATAAACCCTGCTCCCATTCACAACCACAAAATCTCCGAAATCAGTCGTGTAAAGGACTCCCCTACTCCATCCCATGACGACACTCAGACACAGGACCCCGTGACACCCAGACACGCGACCCCGTGACACCCAGACACGCGACCCCGTGACACCCAGACACGCGACCCCGTGACACCCAGACACGCGACTCAGTGACACCCAGACACCCAGACATGCGACCCCGTGACACCCAGACACGCGACCCCGTGACACCTAGACACGCGACCCCGTGACACCCAGACACGCGACCCCGTGACACCCAGACACGTGACCCCGTGACACCTAGACACGCGACCCCGTGACACCCAGACACGCGACCCCGTGACACCTAGACACGCGACTCAGTGACACCCAGACACGCGACCCTGTGACACTCAGACACGTGACACCCAGACACGCGACCCCGTGACACCCAGACACAGGACCCCGTGACACCCAGACACGCGACCCCGTGACACCCAGACACGCGACCCCGTGACACCCAGACACGCGACCCCGTGACACCCAGACACGCGACCCCGTGACACCCAGACACGCGACCCCGTGACACCCAGACACGCGACCCCGTGACACCCGGACACGCGACCCCGTGACACGCGACCCCGTGACACCCGGACACGCGACCCCGTGACACCCGGACACGCGACCCCGTGACACCCGGACACGCGACCCCGTGACACCCGGACACGCGACCCCGTGACGCCCAGACACGCGACCCAGTGAAGCCCGGACCAGTAAACACCCTGCATACCACAGCCCAGAATCTGGATCCAGAATTGTGTGTGAATCTGTTCCTAACACATCCTTTAGGGGATGGTTTCAATAAAAGGAATTCTCCTGCTGGTATTGCGATGCTGTCTGAGGTTTGTGTTCTCAGGAACTTTTATTGCGAGGAATTTGCGCAAGTGCTGGCTGACTGCGACTCTGATGAGAAGTTAATGGTTACTGGTCACCAGTTCATTAATTGGCCACATGCTTCATGGTCCTTGCTTATGACAGCCACACAGAAACCATTGACAATGGGCCCTCACTGCGCCCAGCACCGTGTCACACTGGCAGCAACCTAATCCGCATCTCTGCTTTCCACACCAGAGGCAGCCAGCAATTCTCAGCTGTCCGGCCCATGCAGCCTCTCCAGATAGAATGGGGCCCTTCAGGTTCCTGGGGCCACTGAGATGTGTTCGGAAGGGCAGTCGCCATAGAGCAGCCTCTCATGCTGTTGGCATGTTGGGCTAAATAAGGATTTCCACACAAGGTGCCTCTCCACATACATGTCATATACCCCAGGATACAGTACATGGGTCAACCATGTGTTAATGAAACACACGGGGAGTACAGAGTGTAGGGAGTCACACGGGGAGTATAGAGTGTAGAGAGTCACACGGGGGGAGTACAGAGTGTAGAGAGTCACACAGGGGGAGTACAGAGTGTAGGGAGTCACACACGGGGAGTACAGAGTGTAGAGAGTCACACAGAGGGAGTACAGAGTGTAGGGAGTCACACAGAGGGAGTACAGAGTGTAGGGTGTCACACGGGGAGTACAGAGTGTAGAGAGTCACACAGGGGGAGTACAGAGTGTAGGGAGTCACACAGAGGGAGTACAGAGTGTAGAGAGTCACACAGAGGGAGTACAGAGTGTAGGGAGTCACACAGGGGGAGTACAGAGTGTAGGGAGTCACACAGGGGGAGTACAGAGTGTAGAGAGTCACACAGGGGGAGTACAGAGTGTAGAGAGTCACACAGAGGGAGTACAGAGTGTAGGGAGTCACACACGGGGAGTACAGAGTGTAGAGAGTCACACAGAGGGAGTACAGAGTGTAGGGAGTCACACAGAGGGAGTACAGAGTGTAGGGTGTCACACGGGGAGTACAGAGTGTAGAGAGTCACACAGGGGGAGTACAGAGTGTAGGGAGTCACACAGAGGGAGTACAGAGTGTAGAGAGTCACACAGGGGGAGTACAGAGTGTAGAGAGTCACACAGGGGGAG
Organism: Squalus acanthias; assembly: GCA_030390025.1. Classification (NCBI taxonomy): domain Eukaryota; kingdom Metazoa; phylum Chordata; class Chondrichthyes; order Squaliformes; family Squalidae; genus Squalus; species Squalus acanthias. The sequence goes on along the minus strand of CM059445.1, from coordinate 4,633,667 downwards.
TACAGAGTGTAGAGAGTCACACAGGGGGAGTACAGAGTGTAGAGAGTCACACAGGGGGAGTACAGAGTGTAGAGAGTCACACAGGGGGAGTACAGAGTGTAGAGAGTCACACAGGGGGAGTACAGAGTATAGAGAGTCACACAGGGGGAGTACAGAGTGTAGGGAGTCACACAGAGGGAGTACAGAGTGTAGAGAGTCACACAGGGAGTACAGAGTGTAGAGAGTCACACAGAGGGAGTACAGAGTGTAGAGAGTCACACAGGGGGAGTACAGAGTGTAGAGAGTCACACAGGGGGAGTACAGAGTGTAGAGAGTCACACAGAGGGAGTACAGAGTGTAGAGAGTCACACAGGGGGAGTACAGAGTGTAGAGAGTCACACAGGGGGAGTACAGAGTGTAGAGAGTCACACAGGGGGAGTACAGAGTGTAGAGAGTCACACAGGGGGAGTACAGAGTGTAGAGAGTCACACGGGGAGTACAGAGTGTAGAGAGTCACACAGGGAGTACAGAGTGTAGAGAGTCACACAGAGGGAGTACAGAGTGTAGAGAGTCACACAGGCGGAGTACAGAGTGTAGAGAGTCACACAGGGGGAGTACAGAGTGTAGGGAGTCACACAGAGGGAGTACAGAGTGTAGAGAGTCACACAGAGGGAGTACAGAGTGTAGAGAGTCACACAGAGGGAGTACAGAGTGTAGAGAGTCACACAGGGGGAGTACAGAGTGTAGAGAGTCACACAGGGGGAGTACAAAGTGTAGAGAGTCACACAGAGGGAGTACAGAGTGTAGAGAGTCACACAGGGGGAGTACAGAGTGTAGAGAGTCACACAGGGGGAGTACAGAGTGTAGAGAGTCACACAGGGGGAGTACAGAGTGTAGAGAGTCACACAGGGGGAGTACAGAGTGTAGAGAGTCACACGGGGAGTACAGAGTGTAGAGAGTCACACAGGGAGTACAGAGTGTAGAGAGTCACACAGAGGGAGCACAGAGTGTAGAGAGTCACACAGGCGGAGTACAGAGTGTAGAGAGTCACACGGGGAGTACAGAGTGTAGAGAGTCACGCAGAGGGAGTACAGAGTGTAGAGAGTCACGCAGAGGGAGTACAGAGTGTAGAGAGTCACACAGGGGGAGTACAGAGTGTAGAGAGTCACACAGGGGGAGTACAGAGTGTAGAGAGTCACACAGGGGGAGTACAGAGTGTAGAGAGTCACACAGGGGGAGTACAGAGTGTAGAGAGTCACACAGGGAGTACAGAGTGTAGAGAGTCACACAGAGGGAGTACAGAGTGTAGAGAGTCACACAGGGAGTACAGAGTGTAGAGAGTCACACAGAGGGAGTACAGAGTGTAGAGAGTCACACGGGGAGTACAGAGTGTAGAGAGTCACACAGGGGGAGTACAGAGTGTAGAGAGTCACACAGAGGGAGTACAGAGTGTAGAGAGTCACACGGGGGGTACAGAGTGTAGAGAGTCACACAGGGGGAGTACAGAGTGTAGAGAGTCACACAGAGGGAGTACAGAGTGTAGAGAGTCACACAGAGGGAGTACAGAGTGTAGAGAGTCACACAGGGGGAGAACAGAGTGTAGGGAGTCACACGGGGGGAGTACAGAGTGTAGAGAGTCACACAGGGGGAGTACTGAGTGTAGGGAGTCACACAGGGGGAGTACAGAGTGTAGGGAGTCACACAGGGGGAGTACAGAGTGTAGAGAGTCACACAGGGGGAGTACTGAGTGTAGGGAGTCACACAGGGGGAGTACAGAGTGTAGAGAGTCACACAGAGGGAGTACAGAGTGTAGAGAGTCACACAGAGGGCGTACAGAGTGTAGAGAGTCACACAGGGGGAGTACAGAGTGTAGAGAGTCACACAGAGGGCGTACAGAGTGTAGAGAGTCACACAGGGGGAGTATAGAGTGTAGAGAGTCACACAGGGCGTACAGAGTGTAGGGAGTCACACAGGGGGAGTACAGAGTGTAGGGAGTCACGCAGGGGGAGTACAGAGTGTAGAGAGTCACACAGAGGGAGTACAGAGTGTAGAGAGTCACACAGGGGGAGTACAGAGTGTAGAGAGTCACACAGAGGGAGTACAGAGTGTAGACAGTCACACAGGGGGAGTACAGAGTGTAGGGAGTCACACAGGGAGTACAGAGTGCAGAGAGTCACACAGGGGGAGTACAGAGTGTAGAGAGTCACACAGGGGGAGTACAGAGTGTAGGGAGTCACACAGGGGGTGTACAGAGTGTAGAGAGTCACACAGGGGGAGTACAGAGTGTAGAGAGTCACACAGGGGGAGTACAGAGTGTAGAGAGTCACACAGGGGGAGTACAGAGTGTAGAGAGTCACACAGGGGGAGCACAGAGTGTAGAGAGTCACACAGGGGGAGTACAGAGTGTAGAGAGTCACACAGGGGGAGTACAGAGTGTAGAGAGTCACACGGGGAGTACAGAGTGTAGGGAGTCACACGGGGAGTACTGAGTGTAGGGAGTCACACGGGGGGAGAACAGAGTGTAGGGAGTCACACGGGGGGAGTACAGAGTGTAGGGAGTCACACACGGGGGAGTACAGAGTGTAGGGAGTCACACGGGGGAGTACAGAGTGTAGAGAGTCACACAGGGGGAGTACAGAGTGTAGAGAGTCACACGGGGGGAGTACAGAGTGTAGGGAGTCACACACGGGGGATTACAGAGTGTAGAGAGTCACACAGGGGGAGTACAGAGTGTAGGGAGTCACACAGGGGGAGTACAGAGTGTAGAGAGTCACACAGGGGGAGAACAGAGTGTAGGGAGTCACACGGGGAGTACAGAGTGTAGAGAGTCACACAGGGGGAGTACAGAGTGTAGAGAGTCACACAGGGGGAGTACAGAGTGTAGAGAGTCACACAGGGGGAGTACAGAGTGTAGAGAGTCACACAGGGGGAGTACAGAGTATAGAGAGTCACACAGGGGGAGTACAGAGTGTAGGGAGTCACACAGAGGGAGTACAGAGTGTAGAGAGTCACACAGGGAGTACAGAGTGTAGAGAGTCACACAGAGGGAGTACAGAGTGTAGAGAGTCACACAGGGGGAGTACAGAGTGTAGAGAGTCACACAGGGGGAGTACAGAGTGTAGAGAGTCACACAGAGGGAGTACAGAGTGTAGAGAGTCACACAGGGGGAGTACAGAGTGTAGAGAGTCACACAGGGGGAGTACAGAGTGTAGAGAGTCACACAGGGGGAGTACAGAGTGTAGAGAGTCACACAGGGGGAGTACAGAGTGTAGAGAGTCACACGGGGAGTACAGAGTGTAGAGAGTCACACAGGGAGTACAGAGTGTAGAGAGTCACACAGAGGGAGTACAGAGTGTAGAGAGTCACACAGGCGGAGTACAGAGTGTAGAGAGTCACACAGGGGGAGTACAGAGTGTAGGGAGTCACACAGAGGGAGTACAGAGTGTAGAGAGTCACACAGAGGGAGTACAGAGTGTAGAGAGTCACACAGAGGGAGTACAGAGTGTAGAGAGTCACACAGGGGGAGTACAGAGTGTAGAGAGTCACACAGGGGGAGTACAAAGTGTAGAGAGTCACACAGGGGAGTACAGAGTGTAGAGAGTCACACAGGGGGAGTACAGAGTGTAGAGAGTCACACAGGGGGAGTACAGAGTGTAGAGAGTCACACAGGGGGAGTACAGAGTGTAGAGAGTCACACAGGGGGAGTACAGAGTGTAGAGAGTCACACAGGGGAGTACAGAGTGTAGAGAGTCACACAGGGAGTACAGAGTGTAGAGAGTCACACAGAGGGAGTACAGAGTGTAGAGAGTCACACAGGGGGAGTACAGAGTGTAGAGAGTCACACAGGGGAGTACAGAGTGTAGAGAGTCACACAGAGGGAGTACAGAGTGTAGAGAGTCACACAGAGGGAGTACAGAGTGTAGAGAGTCACACAGGGGGAGTACAGAGTGTAGAGAGTCACACAGGGGGAGTACAGAGTGTAGAGAGTCACACAGGGGGAGTACAGAGTGTAGAGAGTCACACAGGGGGAGTACAGAGTGTAGAGAGTCACACAGGGAGTACAGAGTGTAGAGAGTCACACAGAGGGAGTACAGAGTGTAGAGAGTCACACAGGGAGTACAGAGTGTAGAGAGTCACACAGAGGGAGTACAGAGTGTAGAGAGTCACACGGGGGAGTACAGAGTGTAGAGAGTCACACAGGGGGAGTACAGAGTGTAGAGAGTCACACAGAGGGAGTACAGAGTGTAGAGAGTCACACGGGGGGTACAGAGTGTAGAGAGTCACACAGGGGGAGTACAGAGTGTAGAGAGTCACACAGAGGGAGTACAGAGTGTAGAGAGTCACACAGAGGGAGTACAGAGTGTAGAGAGTCACACAGGGGGAGAACAGAGTGTAGGGAGTCACACGGGGGGAGTACAGAGTGTAGAGAGTCACACAGGGGGAGTACTGAGTGTAGGGAGTCACACAGGGGGAGTACAGAGTGTAGGGAGTCACACAGGGGGAGTACAGAGTGTAGAGAGTCACACAGGGGGAGTACTGAGTGTAGGGAGTCACACAGGGGGAGTACAGAGTGTAGAGAGTCACACAGAGGGAGTACAGAGTGTAGAGAGTCACACAGAGGGCGTACAGAGTGTAGAGAGTCACACAGGGGAGTACAGAGTGTAGAGAGTCACACAGAGGGCGTACAGAGTGTAGAGAGTCACACAGGGGGAGTATAGAGTGTAGAGAGTCACACAGGGCGTACAGAGTGTAGGGAGTCACACAGGGGGAGTACAGAGTGTAGGGAGTCACGCAGGGGGAGTACAGAGTGTAGAGAGTCACACAGAGGGAGTACAGAGTGTAGAGAGTCACACAGGGGGAGTACAGAGTGTAGAGAGTCACACAGAGGGAGTACAGAGTGTAGACAGTCACACAGGGGGAGTACAGAGTGTAGGGAGTCACACAGGGAGTACAGAGTGCAGAGAGTCACACAGGGGGAGTACAGAGTGTAGAGAGTCACACAGGGGGAGTACAGAGTGTAGGGAGTCACACAGGGGGTGTACAGAGTGTAGAGAGTCACACAGGGGGAGTACAGAGTGTAGAGAGTCACACAGGGGGAGTACAGAGTGTAGAGAGTCACACAGGGGGAGTACAGAGTGTAGAGAGTCACACAGGGGGAGCACAGAGTGTAGAGAGTCACACAGGGGGAGTACAGAGTGTAGAGAGTCACACAGGGGGAGTACAGAGTGTAGAGAGTCACACGGGGAGTACAGAGTGTAGGGAGTCACACGGGGAGTACTGAGTGTAGGGAGTCACACGGGGGAGAACAGAGTGTAGGGAGTCACACGGGGGGAGTACAGAGTGTAGGGAGTCACACACGGGGGAGTACAGAGTGTAGGGAGTCACACGGGGGAGTACAGAGTGTAGAGAGTCACACAGGGGGAGTACAGAGTGTAGAGAGTCACACGGGGGGAGTACAGAGTGTAGGGAGTCACACACGGGGGATTACAGAGTGTAGAGAGTCACACAGGGGGAGTACAGAGTGTAGGGAGTCACACAGGGGGAGTACAGAGTGTAGAGAGTCACACAGGGGGAGAACAGAGTGTAGGGAGTCACACGGGGAGTACAGAGTGTAGAGAGTCACACAGGGGGAGTACAGAGTGTAGAGAGTCACACGGGGGGAGTACAGAGTGTAGGGAGTCACACAGGGGGAGTACAGAGTGTAGAGAGTCACACGGGGGAGTACAGAGTGTAGAGAGTCACACAGAGGGAGTACAGAGTGTAGAGAGTCACACAGGGGGAGTACAGAGTGTAGAGAGTCACACAGGGGGAGTACAGAGTGTAGAGAGTCACACACGGGGAGTACAGAGTGTAGAGAGTCACACAGGGGGAGTACAGAGTGTAGAGAGTCACACAGGGGGAGTACTGAGTGTAGGGAGTCACACAGGGGGAGTACAGAGTGTAGGGAGTCACACAGGGGAGTACAGAGTGTAGAGAGTCACACAGAGGGAGTACAGAGTGTAGAGAGTCACACAGAGGGCGTACAGAGTGTAGAGAGTCACACAGGGGGAGTACAGAGTGTAGAGAGTCACACAGGGCGTACAGAGTGTAGGGAGTCACACAGGGGGAGTACAGAGTGTAGAGAGTCACACAGAGGGAGTACAGAGTGTAGAGAGTCACACAGAGGGAGTACAGAGTGTAGAGAGTCACACAGGGGGAGTACAGAGTGTAGAGAGTCACACAGAGGGAGTACAGAGTGTAGAGAGTCACACGGGGGGAGTACAGAGTGTAGGGAGTCACACAGGGGAGTACAGAGTATAGGGAGTCACACAGGGGGAGTACAGAGTGTAGAGAGTCACACGGGGAGTACAGAGTGTAGAGAGTCACACAGAGGGAGTACAGAGTGTAGGGAGTCACACAGGGGGAGTACAGAGTGTAGAGAGTCACACACGGGGAGTACAGAGTGTAGAGAGTCACACGGGGGGAGTACAGAGTGTAGGGAGTCACACACGGGGAGTACAGAGTGTAGAGAGTCACACAGGGGGAGCACAGAGTGTAGAGAGTCACACACGGGGAGTACAGAGTGTAGAGAGTCACACAGGGGGAGCACAGAGTGTAGAGAGTCACACACGGTGAGTACAGTGTGTAGAGAGTCACACAGGGGGAGTACAGAGTGTAGGGAGTCACACAGAGGGAGTACAGAGTGTAGAGAGTCACACAGGGGGAGTACAGAGTGTAGAGAGTCACACAGGGGGAGTACAGAGTGTAGAGAGTCACACAGGGGGAGTACAGAGTATAGGGAGTCACACACGGGGAGTACAGAGTGTAGAGAGTCACACAGGGGGAGTACAGATTGTGGGGAGTCACACGGCCTAAGGAAGAGGCGGGGTCAAGGATGGATCATTGGGGATTCTAGAGGTAATGGTACGGGAGTGGGAAGAGATGTCATTGCTAGATTGGATCGGTAAGAATGGAAGCAAGAAAGGGCAGTCCTACCAAATTGGACAATGGGGAAGTGTTGGAGAAGGATGGTATAATCAATTGTGTTGAAGGTTGCAGAGAGGTCAAGAAGGATGAGGAGGGATAATGTACCACTTTCACAGTCACAGAGAATGGTGTTGTATCTCAGGTGACCACGGATCTGGGCACTGGTAACATATTCGAGGAACAGGAGGTTGGAGATGGGATCAAGGACAGAGAGGGGTCAAGGGTGAGTTTTTTGAGATGGCAGAGATTTTCAGCGGGAGGGAACTATCTGCAATATCAACTGAAACAGAGGGGTGAGGAAGGGTCGTTGGTTGAGTGATGGGAAGTTTAGTTGGAGTAGGGTTGGGGGAGCTGGAGCTGGGTCTCATGGATGAGATGAGCTTGGAGAGGGTTATGAAGAAGAGGGGGGAGAAACTAGCGAGAGAAGAGCTCAGCGCGAGGGTGAGGACAAGACTGGCGGGAGGTTTGGTTTGGTGGGTGAGAGGAGGAGGAAGCAGCTGAATGGATGATCTCTATCTTGGAGACTAAGAAACCCATGCACTCCTCACACTAGTTGAAAGTCAGGGGAGAGGAGGCAGGGGAGAGGGGTTTAAGGAGGCGGTTGGTATTGGAGAAAAGGAATCTGGGGTTATCTTTGCTCCCCAGGATGATCCTAGAGTAGAGGTCCATTTTGGCAAAGCAGTCCAAGGCCTGATGGAGCTTGATGTGGTCAAGCCAGATCTGGTAATGAGTGGCTAAGCCAGTTGCCCACCAGGTGTGCTCACGTTTGCACCCCTTAGACTCGAGGGACCAAAGATGGGACATGTATCGGGGGAAATAACCAGGATGGGAGATGGTGATGGATTTGCCAGGGAAAATGTAATGAAAGCTGGTATCATCATCCAAAGACATGGGGTTAGCTTCCATATGTATGCCCATGACACCCAGCTCTACATCTCCACGACTTGCTCCAACACCCCTCCCCCATTGTCCCGCTCAGTGGGACTGCCCTCGCTTGCTACCACTTTTACCTATGCAATCCAACAATTACTTTTCTTCCCACTCCCGCACCACCACCTCCAGAGTCCCCCAAGGATCCATCCTTGACCGCATCCCTCCCCCCCCCCCCCCCAACCCTTCCTCATCTACATGCTGCCCCTTGGCAACATCATTCACAGACACGGAGTCAGTGTCCACATGTATCCCGATGGCATCCAGCTCTACCTCCCCTGCCACCTCTCTCGGCCACTCTCTACTGTCACGCTGCTTGTTCGTATCCAGCCTTGGACGAGCCGTGGCTTTAGAAGCCCAAAGCCATTATCTTTGGCCCACAAACTCCAAACCCTTGCAACCAACTCCATCCACCTCCCTGGGCACTGACTGAAGCTGACTGCTCTCATCCTTGGGTTTGCTGTTTAACCTGAGCTGAACTTCCAACAGCCTATCCTCTCCATCACAAAGACACTTTACTCCCTCCCACCTCTGCCCAACCTCAGCCCATTGGCCACGAAACCCTCCTCCGTGCCTTTCTCACCTCCTGCCTCGACGTTCCGACACACTCCTGGCCAGCCTCCAATCCTCCACCCTCCATTATTTCAATCATCCCAAACTCTGCCGCCTGTATCCTACTCTCACCAAATCCCGCTCACCCTTTCCTCACTAACCTACATTGGCTGCCAGTCCCAATACCTCAAATTTAAAATTCTCACCCTTGTGCTGAAATCCCTCCATGGCCTCGTCCCTCCCTATCTCGGTCACCTCCTCCAGCCCTCCATGAACTCTCCATTCCTCTGACTCTGACCTCATGTGCACCCTCCCCTCCCTTTCACCCCACCGTTGGCGGCCGTGCCTTCAGCCATCCAAGGCCTTAAGCTCTGGAATTCTCTCCCTAAACCTTTCCGCCTCTCCACCTCCCTCTCCTCCATTATGTCCCTCCTTAAAACCCACCTCTTTGGCCGAGTTTTTGAGTCACCTCCCCTCATCTCTCTCGCCGTGACTCGCCGGCCATTCTGTTCCTTTTGCCTGCGTGAAGCACGTTGGGACGTTCTTCTGTGTTAAAGGTACAGCTGAACCAACACACTACACCCAGCGGGTCAGGCAGCATCGCGGAGAGAGAAACAGAGTCAACGTTTCGGGTCGAGGACCCTTCGTCAGTACTGGAAAAGGTTAGAGAGGAGAGATGTTTAAGCAGGGGCAGGGAGGGGGGGAGGAAAGAACAAAGGGAAGGTCTGTGATAGGATGGAAGGCAGGAGAGATTGACTGACAAGAGGGATGATAGTGCGAGGCAAAGGGAGAGGTTCTTAACTTGTCCCATTACCATCTCCTTTTGCCTCGCACCATCCTCCCTTTTATCTCTTAATCTCTCCTGCCTTCCATCCTATCGCAGACCTTCCCTTTATTCTTTCTTCCCCCCTCCCTGCTCCTGTTTAAACATCTCTCCTCCCTAACCTTTCCCAGTTCTGACGAAGGGTCCTCGACCCGAAACATTGACTCTGTTTCTCTCTCCTCGATGCTGCCTTGACCCGCTGTGTGTTTCCAGCACTTCCTGTTGTTATTTCAGATTTCCAGCATCCGCAGTATTTTGCTATTACATTGCACCCAGTCTGAGCTAACCCAGGTTGAAGATGTGTGGAGTGACTCTTGTGTAGAAATTAAAGCTGCTTTTACGTGAGGTTTCGCCGCCAACTGCTGGCCCGCAAGAATTCCACAGCTGACCACAGCCCCAGAGTAAATCTGACGGACCCACAAACCCTGGCCACTGGGAAGACCCATTCTTGGTTTAACCAGGTGTCCCCGGCTGTCGCCTTCAGTGAATCCGGCAAGTTTAATTTGGGGTTGCCAGCGAGACACTCATATGAGGACCTGTGACACTGGCACTAACCCCAGTGCAAAAGCAGCTGGAGATGGGAACCATTCGGCTAGATCATGGCTGATCTATATCTTAACTCCATTTGCCAGCCTTGGCTCCATATCCCTTGATACCCTTACCTAACAAACTGTGGTATGACAGGGAAGACAGCCGGACCAAAGGGACACATTGCAGGGACATGAAGCATTTGGAGCTTGTGCTGAACTCTAGCATCTAATGGATGTGTTGTACATAAGTCTTATTTTTATAAACTTGCTAGGGCTGGCTATTTTTTTAATGCTTGCTAAGTATCTGGGGCTATCTTGATTCCTTAAGGCTTTTTAGCAGAGAAGTCAATGAAATTGATAGAATTGCACAGAATTTTACAGCACAGAAACAGGCCATTCGGCCCAACTGGTGTTTCTGCTCCACACGAGCCTCCTCCCACCCCTCCTCCTCTCGCTCGATCAGCATATCCGTCTATTCCTTTCTCCCTCAAGTGTTTGATCTAGCTCACCCTTCCATGCACCTATGCTATTCGCCTCAACCACTCCTTCCGGTAGCCAGTTCCTTGCTAAAGTCATTTCAAGAACTCTTCACTTAGCTGTTTGAGATATGAATTTGGCTTTAGCTAGTCGGAGGAGCTCCCTGATGGCACTGAGGCATGGCTGAGCCCCGCCACCTGCCCCACCAGCCATCGGGGGGGATGAACTCTGTATGTGCCACCTACCCGTGTCACCACCTGTCCCCAACTGACCGCTGTTGCACTGGTTGGGGGGGGGGGTGCGGGGACGGTGCCCAGTGTCAGCTGGTGATACCCAACCGCTGCCTGGTCTACCAAACATCTTTCTGGTCTACCAAACCTCTGCCTGGTCTGCCAAACCTCTGTCGAGTCTACCAAACCTCTGTCAAGTCTGCCAAACCTCTGTCAAGTCTGCCAAACCTCTGTCAAGTCTACCAAACCTCTGTCAAGTCTACCAAACCTCTGTCAAGTCTGCCAAACCTCTGTCTGGTCTACCAAACCTCTGTCTGGTCTACCAAACCTCTGTCTGGTCTACCTAACCGCTGCCTAGTCTGCCAAACCTCTGCCAAATCTACCAAACCTCTGTCAGATCTACCAAACCTCTGCCTGGTCTGCCAGCTCCTGCTGACACTCGCAGGTATGGTGCTTGAGGACTCTGTTGGCGTCTTCCGCATAATGAGAAAGGGGGAGCATTGGTTATTCCCGCCTGCTCCCAATTTTCCGCAGCTGACTGTAAGTATCCCGGGAATGGCTGTCGTCTTATCCCCGGCACTGTCGTGCTCCGGACATGTGACTGGCAGGGCGGCTCTCCTCCTGCTATAAATATTTCACAACTATCCGCCTTCCCCCATCCCTTCCCCACCCTGACCTTGGCTGAATCCTTCCACGCTGTGTCAATCAATAGCTTTTACTGCCCAATCAGCAACATGGGGAACTGCGTTAGAGATGGAGTGAGACTGAGAGTGAGAGCTGGTGTGTGTGTGTGTGTGTGTTCAGGTGAGTGTGTAAGGATGTGTGTGCACGCACCATTACACACAACTGCAGCAATGGTGAGGTTACACTTCTCAGTGCAATGAGCAGGGACAATTTGATCAACTTGAGTAGTTAAAGCAAACCAGACAGGTTGGAGAAGCTGGATTTGTTTTCATTGGAGCAAAGGAGGTTGAGGGGTGATTTGATAGAGGTGTACTAGATTATGACGGGTTTGGATAGGCTAGACGGGGAAAGGCTGTTCCCACTAGTTGATGGTACAAGGACTAGGGGACACAGATTTAAGGTTTTGGGTAAGAGATACAGGGGGGATGTGATGAAAATCTTTTTTACGCAGCGAGTGGTGAGGACCTGGAACTCGCTGCCGACGGAAGTGGTGGAAGCGGAGACACTCAATGTTTTCAAGGGGAGGCTGGATAGGCACTTGAGGGAAATAAACTTGCAGGGCTACGGGGATAGAGCGGGGGAATCGGACTGACTGGATTGCTCTGCAGTGAGCCGGCGCGGACTCGATGGGCCGAATGGCCTCCTTCTGTGCCGTTATGACTCCATGACTCTCCGCACACCCCATCATATCATAGACAGACAGAAAGAGGGAGAAACACAGAGACACAAAGGGAGAGGCGTGGGGAGACAGAGACACAGAGAGAGAGGCGTGGGAAGACAGAGAGAGACAGAGACACAAAGGGAGAGGTGTGGGAAGACAGAGAGAGACAGAGACACAGAGAGAGAGGTGTGGGAAGACAGAGAGAGACAGAGACACAAAGGGAGAGGTGTGGGAAGACAGAGACGGAGACACAGAGAGAGAGGTGTGGGGAGACAGAGACACAAAGAGAGAGGCGTGGGAAGACAGAGAGAGACAGAGACACAAAGAGAGAGGCGTGGGAAGACAGAGAGAGACAGAGACGCAGCAACACAGAGAGAGAAACGGAACAACAGAGCGAGACAGAGACATGGCGACACAGAGAGAGACAAGATCACATTTATTGCCCCGCCCCTAGTTGCTCTGACAACTGAGTGGCTTGCTGGGTCATCTCCGAGGGCACTCAGAGCCAACCACATAGTGTGGGACTGGAGTCACGTGTTGACCAGACTGGGTAGGTGGAGGCGAGAGGCTCCCTTCCGTGATGGACATCAGTGAACCAGTTGGGTATTTACAACAATGTCAACTTTCATCTTTTTCTGGTGCCAGTCCGCAGATTACCACATTTACAGGATTTGAACTTGTAACCTTGGTGTTACTAGTCTAATACCATAGCTACTAGACTGCTGTACCCCTTCACAGGTACTCCGCACTCTGACAACAAGAGCCCCATCACTCCAACTATATCCAACCGAGACACCGCCTTGATAGTGATGGGCAGCACTGCCCTTTACATACACCCATCTGCTCGGGCACACGTGTGTGAGTCCGTGTGTGTGTGTGTGTGCGCGTTTACATGTGTGTGTGTGTGTGTGTGCGCGTGTGTGTGTGCGTGCATGTGTGTGCGCGCGTTTACATGTGTGTGTGTGTGTGTGTGCGCGTTTACATGTGTGTGTGTGTGTGCGCGCGTGTGTGTGTGTGCATGTGTGTGCGCGCGTTTACATGCGTGTGAGTCCGTGTGTGTGTGTGTGTGTGTGCGTGTGTGCATGAGCATGCATATGTGTGTGTGTGTGTGCATGGGGAGGTGTATATGGGGGTCAGCGTGTGGGGGACAAACACATCCTCACATCTCCCAGGGCTGCGTGAAGATTGTGGTGCAGGGAGATACATTGGAAAGAAAAAGATCGGTTTTTTTCTTCAAAAAGCCTTAAAGAGTGCTCTGTGAGAAGCCCCAGGGTTAGAGCTGCTCATGTGCTTGTCGCCGCTTGTGGAGTGGGTTGGCATTTCTGCTGATGTGCTCCTGTAACGCAATCTAACATTTCGCTCTATTGCAGTTGCTGCTGTTTCTAAATATATCGCTGTGTCTTCTGTGCTGAATGTGTCTGTGTAACCCAACGGGCCTTTGCCTCTGTAAGCTGCGGGCAATCGCTTAGAATCTTACAGCACAGAAAGAGGCCATTCGGCCCATTGTGCCTGTGCCGGCTTTTTGAAAGAGCTCTCCAATTAGTCCCACTCCCCCCGCTCTTTCCCCAGAGCCCTGCAATGTTTTTTCCTTTTCAATTATTTATCCAATTCCCTTTTGAAAGTTACTATTGAATCTGCATCCACCGCCCTTTCAGGCAGCACATTCCAGATCACAACTCGCTGCGTGAAAAATATTTCTCCTCATCTCCCCTCTGGCTCAGTTATCTCAAATCTGTGTCCTCTGGTTACCAACCCTCCTGCCAGTAGAAATAGTTTCCCCCTATCAAAACCCCGAGTAATTTTAAACACCTCTATTAAATTTCCCCTTAACCTTTTCTGCTCCAAGGAGAACAATCCCAGCTTAACCTCGTTACCATGGACGATAGGTATACAAATTATAAAGTGGAGTTGCGACAGGGAGTTGGCAGCAGAGGTGTTGAACTCAACATTAGGACTGTCCGGATTTTTAACTTACGGTCTCCTCACTTCCTCTAAATGGACTGAGACTTTTAAGGAATTACGTGTAGCAATGTGATTAGGTCAAGCAGGTCCTGGTGGAATAGCCACCCTCACAATGCAGCAAGCTGCCTGCAGGTATACTCCATTCTTTTTTTATGTATTCATTCTTAGGCTGTGGGCGTTGCGGGCAAGGCCAGCGTTTATTGCCGATCCCTAATTGCCCCTTGAGAAGGTGGTGATGAGCCACCTTCTTGAACCGCTGCAGTCCGTGTGGTGAAGGTACTTCCACAGTGCTGTTAGGGAGGGAGTTCCAGGATTTTGACCGAATTACACCCAGACACGTAATCCAGTGACCCCAAACACGTGACCCCGGACACATGACCCAGTGACAAGGACATGTGACTCCGGACACATGACCCAGTGACGCCCGGACACGTGATCCAGTGACAAGGACATGTGACCCAATGATGCCCGGACCTAGCAAATGCCCAGCATGTTCAGCCCAGAATCTGGATCCAGATGTAGGCCCAGGGGCCAGAGAAGCCTTGGCGAGTTGCTGCAGTGCATCCTGTAGATGGTACACACTGCAGCCACGGAGGTGGCGGGTTTAGGAAATGTGTGATTGTGGTAGCTTTTCAAGGGCCACTATGTTCCTGGGCTTCCTGTAGGTTATGTAGGCTGCTTTAGCTGCTCAGAGCAGGTCCCAGGCCATACTGATTCCTCGGGGTGCACCTGGCTTTACCGCCTGTACAGGGAAGGTCCCAGGCTTCCAGGCCTGTTCTGGGAAGGCCCCAGGCTTCAAGGCCTGTTCAGGGAAGGCCCCAGGCTTCAAGGCCTGTTCAGGGAAGGCTACAGGCTTTAGGGCCTGTTCAGGGAAGGCCACAGGCTTCAGGACCTTTTCAGGGAAGGCCCCAGGCTTCAGGGCCTGCTCAGGGAAGGCCACAGGCTTTAGCAACTGTTCAGGGAAGGCCCCAGGCTTCAGGGCCTGTTCAGGGAAGGCCCCAGGCTTCAAGGCCTGTTCAGATAAGGCCCCAGGCTTCAGCACCTGTTCAGAGAAGGCCCCAGGCTTCAGCACCTGTTCAGAGAAGGCCCCTGTTGGAACAATGATTATTAATTAAACCACATAGCTGAACGTGCACCTTAACAAAGCTAAAATTATAGTACTCCCCTCTTTACACATGAACTGTTCCAATGGATGATGTCATCATTTCAACAGGATTGAGGTTCTGTCCATCATTTTAACAAAAAAGGGTCACTAACAATTCACACAGAATGTTTACTTCCTACATGAAATTGTTGAAGTTTGTCCTTTTTCTGTTCCTTATTCGCTGCTTTATTTTGTAAAATGTACTTATTTCATAAACATTGTGTTGAACAAAGAATACTTTTTGTGGCCAGTGTTAACATCAAATACTCCCAGGGCAGGTACAGCATGGGTTAGATACAGAGTAAAGCTCCCTCTACACTGTCCCATCAAACACTCCCAGGGCAGGTACAGCACGGGTTAGATACAGAGTAAAGCTCCCTCTACACTGTCCCATCAAACACTCCCAGGGCAGGTATAGCACGGGTTAGATACAGAGTAAAGCTCCCTCTACACTGTCCCATCAAACACTCCCAGGGCAGGTACAGCACGGGTTAGATACAGAGTAAAGCTCCCTCTACACTGTCCCATCAAACACTCTCAGGGCAGGTACAACACGGGGTTAGATACAGAGTAAAGCTCCTTCTACACTGTCCCATCAAACACTCTCAGGGCAGGTACAGCACGGGTTAGATACAGAGTAAAGCTCCCTCTACACTGTCCCATCAAACACTCCCAGGGCAGGTATAGCACGGGTTAGATACAGAGTAAAGCTCCCTCTACACTGTCCCATCAAACACTCCCAGGGCAGGTATAGCACGGGTTAGATACAGAGTAAAGCTCCCTCTACACTGTCCCATCAAACACTCCCAGGGCAGGTACAGCACGGGTTAGATACAGAGTAAAGCTCCCTCTACACTGTCCCATCAAACACTCTCAGGGCAGGTACAACACGGGGTTAGATACAGAGTAAAGCTCCTTCTACACTGTCCCATCAAACACTCTCAGGGCAGGTGCAGCACGGGTTAGATACAGAGTAAAGCTCCTTCTACACTGTCCCATCAAACACTCTCAGGGCAGGTGCAGCACGGGTTAGATACAGAGTAAAGCTCCTTCTACACTGTCCCATCAAACACTCCCAGGGCAGGTACAGCACGGGTTAGATACAGAGTAAAGCTCCTTCTACACTGTCCCATCAAACACTCCAGAGGGCAGGTACAGCACGGGTTAGATACAGAGTAAAGCTCCCTCTACACTGCCCCATCAAACACTCCCAGGGCAGGTACAGCACGGGTTAGATACAGAGTAAAGCTCCCTCTACACTGCCCCATCAAACACTCCCAGGGCAGGTACAGCACGGGTTAGATACAGAGTAAAGCTCCCTCTACACTGTCCCATCAAACACTTCCAGGGCAGGTACAGCACGGGTTAGATACAGAGTAAAGCTCCTTCTACACTGCCCCATCAAACACTCCCAGGGCAGGTACAGCACGGGTTAGATACAGAGTAAAGCTCCCTCTACACTGCCCCATCAAACACTCCCAGGGCAGGTACAGGAGGGGTTTGATACAGAGTAAAGCTCCCTCTACACTGTCCCATCAAACACTCTCAGGGCAGGTACAACACGAGGTTAGATACAGAGTAAAGCTCCTTCTACACTGTCCCATCAAACACTCTCAGGGCAGGTACAGCACGGGTTAGATACAGAGTAAAGCTCCTTCTACACTGTCCCATCAAACACTCCCAGGGCAGGTACAGCACGGGTTAGATACAGAGTAAAGCTCCCTCCACACTGTCCCATCAAACACTCCCAGGGCAGGTACAGCACGGGTCAGATACAGAGTAAAGCTCCCTCTACACTGTCCCATCAAACACTCCCAGGGCAGGTACAGCACGGGTTAGATACAGAGTAAAGCTCCCTCCACACTGTCCCATCAAACACTCCCAGGGCAGGTACAGCACGGGTTAGATACAGAGTAAAGCTCCTTCTACACTGTCCCATCAAACACTCCCAGGGCAGGTACAGCACGGGTTAGATACAGAGTAAAGCTCCCTCCACACTGTCCCATCAAACACTCCCAGGGCAGGTACAGCACGGGTTAGATACAGAGTAAAGCTCCCTCCACACTGTCCCATCAAACACTCTCAGGGCAGGTACAGCACGGGTTAGATACAGAGTAAAGCTCCCTCTACACTGTCCCATCAAACACTCTCAGGGCAGGTACAGCACGGGTTAGATACAGAGTAAAGCTCCCTCTACACTGTCCCATCAAACACTCCCAGGGCAGGTACAGCACGGATTAGATACAGAGTAAAGCTCCCTCTACACTGTCCCATCAAACACTCCCAGGGCAGGTACAGGAGGGGTTTGATACAGAGTAAAGCTCCCTCTACACTGTCCCATCAAACACTCTCAGGGCAGGTACAACACGGGGTTAGATACAGAGTAAAGCTCCTTCTACACTGTCCCGTCAAACACTCTCAGGGCAGGTGCAGCACGGGTTAGATACAGAGTAAAGCTCCTTCTACACTGTCCCATCAAACACTCTCAGGGCAGGTGCAGCACGGGTTAGATACAGAGTAAAGCTCCTTCTACACTGTCCCATCAAACACTCCCAGGGCAGGTACAGCACGGGTTAGATACAGAGTAAAGCTCCTTCTACACTGTCCCATCAAACACTCCAGAGGGCAGGTACAGCACGGGTTAGATACAGAGTAAAGCTCCCTCTACACTGTCCCCATCAAACACTCCCAGGGCAGGTACAGCACGGGTTAGATACAGAGTAAAGCTCCCTCTACACTGCCCCATCAAACACTCCCAGGGCAGGTACAGCACGGGTTAGATACAGAGTAAAGCTCCCTCTACACTGTCCCATCAAACACTTCCAGGGCAGGTACAGCACGGGTTAGATACAGAGTAAAGCTCCTTCTACACTGCCCCATCAAACACTCCCAGGGCAGGTACAGCACGGGTTAGATACAGAGTAAAGCTCCCTCTACACTGCCCCATCAAACACTCCCAGGGCAGGTACAGGAGGGGTTTGATACAGAGTAAAGCTCCCTCTACACTGTCCCATCAAACACTCTCAGGGCAGGTACAACACGGGGTTAGATACAGAGTAAAGCTCCTTCTACACTGTCCCATCAAACACTCTCAGGGCAGGTACAGCACGGGTTAGATACAGAGTAAAGCTCCTTCTACACTGTCCCATCAAACACTCCCAGGGCAGGTACAGCACGGGTTAGATACAGAGTAAAGCTCCCTCCACACTGTCCCATCAAACACTCCCAGGGCAGGTACAGCACGGGTTAGATACAGAGTAAAGCTCCCTCTACACTGTCCCATCAAACACTCCCAGGGCAGGTACAGCACGGGTTAGATACAGAGTAAAGCTCTTTCTACACTGTCTCAATAATCTCTAACGCTAATTTCGAAAGACCAACCTTCCTGCTGTGGGCCATTTCCAGTCCTGACACCAGCCATATTTATAGTGTGTGGGATTGACACTGCTCAGGCTCCTTGTACTTAATTCTCTTTCGCCTTGCTGGGCCGGTTGTGAACCCAGGTGCCAGAACTAAAAGGACAGTGTGCTGACCCAGCCCCCCCACTCCCCACCTCCCCCTGCTGCTTGTGGCTTGGATTGTATTTTATTGTAAGGCAGCAGCCTGGTGAATCCATGGGAGGTCGATGTTAACTTGCCCAAGGCATGACTTTAAACCGTGCCCAGGACCGAGGAGCAAAGAACTACCTACACTGTGAGGGGGCTGAGTGTGCCTAAGGACTGCGTAGCCCCTGGGCTGTGTATCCTGGAGATTGTGTATCTCTCCAGGGGCTGTGGGCTAAGTAGCCCAGGGTCATATTTCCCAAACTATGGATCCTTAAACTTATTAGGCTAAACCTTTATAAATCACTGGTTAGGCCTCAGCTGGAGTATTGTGTCCAATTCTGGGCACCACACTCTGGGAAGGATGTCAAGGCCTTGGAGAGGGTGCAGAGGAGATTTACCAGGATGAGGGACTTCAGTTATGTGGAGAGACTGGAGAATCTGGGATTGTTCTCATTCGAAAAAGAAAAGAAAGACTTGCATTTCTATAGCGCCTTTCACGGCCACCCGGATGTCCCAAAGCGCTTTACGGCCAATGAAGTACTTTTTGATGTGTAGTCACTGTTGCAAAGAAGGGCAGAGTTAAGGGGAGATTTGATAGAGGTGTTCAAAATCATGAAGGGTTTTGATAGAGTGAAGAAGGAGAAACTGTTTCCAGTGACAGAAGAGTCGGTAACCAGAGGACACAGATTGAAGATAATTGTCAAAAGAACCAGGGGGGGAGATGAGGAAACATTTTTCACGCAGCGAGTTGTTGTGATCTGGAACGCGCTGCCTGAAAGGGTGGTGGAAGCAGATTCAATAATAACTTTCAAAAGGGAATTGGATAAATACTTGAAGGGGAAATATTTGCAGGGCTGTGGGGAAAGAGCTTAGGGGGGGGAGTGGGACTAATTGGAGAGCTCTTTCAAAGAGCCGGCACAGGCACGATGGGCCGAATGGCCTCCTTCTGTGCTGTATCATTCTATGATTCTAAGACCATGTAACCCCCAGGGGCTGTCTATTTCCTGGACTATATACCCTAGAATCTATATATCCCCCAAGGCCTGCTTATCTCTCGGAACATGCACTGAGGGGGGACTTTCAATCGAACCTGCCCCTTGGCAAACTGACGGGATCGGGGGCAACGCTGGTTTTAACCCCCCGCCTGATTTTCCTCTCCATTGAAGTTAGCGGAGTAATATCGGGCGGGGTGTAAAAACGATGTTCCACCTGATCCCGTGGGATTCCAGGCCAGCGAATTAGGTTAAAATGACCTCCTGTGTATCCCCACAGGGCCTGCGTATCCCCACAGGGCCTGCGTATCCCCACAGGGCCTGCGTATCCCCACAGGGCCTGCGTATCCCCACAGGGCCTGCGTATCCCCACAGGGCCTGCGTTTCTCTCCGATTATGCAACCCGGTATCTCCCGAAGATTGCGTATCTTGGGAGACATGTATCACTGGCTACTGGTCTCCGGCTCTGTCAGGGTGTGAATACGGTGCAGAGCGGGGAAGGGTTGGCGATTGGGATTGAATGTTGCTGGAGCTCACAGTTCAAGAACTCTGGGAGTTGATCTGATCTGATGGGAGAGATTTGGTTTGGTCTCCTGATTTAAGGAAGGATATACTTGCCTTAGAGGCGATGCAATGAAGGTTCACTGGATTGATGAGAGGGCTGTCCTATGATGAGAGATTGAGTAGATTGAGCCTATACGCTCTGGAATTTAGAAGAATGAGAGGGGATCTGATTGAAACATGTAAGATTCTGAGGGGGATTGACAGGGTAGATGCTGAGAGGTTGTTTCCCCTGGCTGGAGAATCTAGAACTAGGTGTCACAGTCTCAGGATAAGGGGTCGGCCATTTAAGACTGAGATGAGGAGGAATTTCTTCTCCCAGAGGGTTGTGAATCTTGGGAATTCTCTGCTCCAAAGATCTGCGGATGCTGAGTCTTTGAGTATATTCAAGGCTGAGATCGATAGGTTTTTGGACTGATGGGGAAGCAAGGGATATGGAGATCGGGCGGGAAAGTGCAGTTGAGGTCGAAGATCAGCCATGATCTTATTGAATGGCGGAGCAGGCTCGAGGGGCCGAATGGCCGACTCCTGCTCCTAATTCTTATGTTCTTTATGTTCTTATCAACAGTGGAAGGATTAGTCAAATATTCGGCACCTCCTTCAACCACCCAGACACAGCCTGTCCCAAACTCAGATACCAGCTCCTCCTTCAACCACCCACACACAGCCTGTCCCAAACTCAGATACCAGCTCCTCCTTCAACCACCCACACACAGCCTGTCCCACTCTCAGATACCAGCTCCTCCATCACCCACACACAGCCTGTCCCACTCTCAGATACCAGCTCCTCCTTCAACCACCCACACACAGCCTGTCCCACTCTCAGATACCAGCTCCTCCTTCAACCACCCACACACAGCCTGTCCCACTCTCAGATACCAGCTCCTCCTTCAACCACCCACACACAGCCTGTCCCACTCTCAGATACAAGCTCCTCCATCACCCTCACAGCCTGTCCCACTCTCAGATACCAGCTCCTCCATCACCCACACACAGCCTGTCCCACTCTCAGATAACAGCTCCTCCACCACCCACACACAGCCTGTCCCACTCTCAGATACCAGCTCCTCCTTCAACCACCCACACACAGCCTGTCCCACTCTCAGATACCAGCTCCTCCATCACCCACACACACACAGCCTGTCCCACTCTCAGATACCAGCTCCTCCATCACCCACACACAGCCTGTCCCACTCTCAGATACCAGCTCCTCCATCACCCCCACAGACAGCCTGTCCCACTCTCAGATACCAGCTCCTCCATCACCCACACACAGCCTGTCCCACTCTCAGATACCAACTCCTCCATCACCCACAGACACAGCCTGTCCCACTATCAGATACCAGCTCCTCCATGACCCACACACAGCCTGTCCCACTCTCAGATACCAGCTCCTCCATCACCCACACACAGCCTGTCCCACTCTCAGCTACCAGCTCCTCCAACACCCACACACACACAGCCTGTCCCACTCTCAGATACCAGCTCCTCCATCACCCACACACAGCCTGTCCCACTCTCAGATACCAGCTCCTCCTTCAACCACACACACAGCCTGTCCCACTCTCAGATACCAGCTCCTCCATCACCCACACACAGCCTGTCCCACTCTCAGATACCAACTCCTCCATCACCCACAGACACAGCCTGTCCCACTCTCAGATACCAGCTCCTCCATCACCCACACACAGCCTGTCCCACTCTCAGATAACAGCTCCTCCATCACCCACACACAGCCTGTCCCACTCTCAGATACCAGCTCCTCCTTCAACCACCCACACACAGCCTGTCCCACTCTCAGATACCAGCTCCTCCATCACCCACACACACACAGCCTGTCCCACTCTCAGATACCAGCTCCTCCATCACCCACACACAGCCTGTCCCACTCTCAGATACCAGCTCCTCCATCACCCCCACAGACAGCCTGTCCCACTCTCAGATACCAGCTCCTCCATCACCCACACACGGCCTGTCCCACTCTCAGATACCAACTCCTCCATCACCCACAGACACAGCCTGTCCCACTCTCAGATACCAGCTCCTCCATCACCCACACACAGCCTGTCCCACTCTCAGATACCAGCTCCTCCATCACCCACACACAGCCTGTCCCACTCTCAGATACCAGCTCCTCCATCACCCACACACACAGCCTGTCCCACTCTCAGATACCAGCTCCTCCATCACCCACACACAGCCTGTCCCACTCTCAGATACCAGCTCCTCCATCACCCACACACAGCCTGTCCCACTCTCAGATACCAGCTCCTCCATCACCCACACACAGCCTGTCCCACTCTCAGATACCAGCTCCTCCATCACCCACACACAGCCTGTCCCACTCTCAGATACCAGCTCCTCTATCACCCACACACAGCCTGTCCCACTCTCAGATACCAGCTCCTCCATCACCCACACACAGCCTGTCCCACTCTCAGATACCAGCTCCTCCATCACCCACACACAGCCTGTCCCACTCTCAGATACCAGCTCCTCCATCACCCACACACAGCCTGTCCCACTCTCAGATACCAGCTCCTCCATCACCCACACACAGCCTGTCCCACTCTCAGATACCAGCTCCTCCATCACCCACACACAGCCTGTCCCACTCTCAGATACCAGCTCCTCCATCACCCACACACAGCCTGTCCCACTCTCAGATACCAGCTCCTCCATCACCCACACACAGCCTGTCCCACTCTCAGATACCAGCTCCTCCATCACCCACACATAGCCTGTCCCACTCTCAGATACCAGCTCCTCCATCACCCACACAGCCTGTCCCACTCTCAGATACCAGCTCCTCCATCACCCACACACAGCCTGTCCCACTCTCAGATACCAGCTCCTCCTTCAACCACCCACACACAGCCTGTCCCACTCACAGATACCAGCTCCTCCATCACCCACACACACAGCCTGTCCCACTCTCAGATACCAGCTCCTCCATCACCCACACACAGCCTGTCCCACTCTCAGATACCAACTCCTCCATCACCCACAGACACAGCCTGTCCCACTCTCAGATACCAGCTCCTCCATCACCCACACACAGCCTGTCCCACTCTCAGATAACAGCTCCTCCATCACCCACACACAGCCTGTCCCACTCTCAGATACCAGCTCCTCCTTCAACCACCCACACACAGCCTGTCCCACTCTCAGATACCAGCTCCTCCATCACCCACACACACACAGCCTGTCCCACTCTCAGATACCAGCTCCTCCATCACCCACACACAGCCTGTCCCACTCTCAGATACCAGCTCCTCCATCACCCCCACAGACAGCCTGTCCCACTCTCAGATACCAGCTCCTCCATCACCCACACACAGCCTGTCCCACTCTCAGATACCAACTCCTCCATCACCCACAGACACAGCCTGTCCCACTCTCAGATACCAGCTCCTCCATCACCCACACACAGCCTGTCCCACTCTCAGATACCAGCTCCTCCATCACCCACACACAGCCTGTCCCACTCTCAGATACCAGCTCCTCCAACACCCACACACACACAGCCTGTCCCACTCTCAGATACCAGCTCCTCCATCACCCACACAGCCTGTCCCACTCTCAGATACCAACTCCTCCATCACCCACAGACACAGCCTGTCCCACTCTCAGATACCAGCTCCTCCATCACCCACAGACACAGCCTGTCCCACTCTCAGATACCAGCTCCTCCATCACCCACACACAGCCTGTCCCACTCTCAGATACCAGCTCCTCCATCACCCACACACAGTCTGTCCCACTCTCAGATACCAGCTCCTCCATCACCCACACACAGCCTGTCCCACTCTCAGATACCAGCTCCTCCATCACCCACACACAGCCTGTCCCACTCTCAGATACCAGCTCCTCCATCACCCACACACAGGCTGTCCCACTCTCAGATACCAGCTCCTCCATCACCCACACACAGCCTGTCCCACTCTCAGATACCAGCTCCTCCATCACACACACACAGCCTGTCCCACTCTCAGATACCAGCTCCCCCATCACCCACACACAGCCTGTCCCACTCTCAGATACCAGCTCCTCCAACACCCACACACAGCCTGTCCCACTCTCAGATACCAGCTCCTCCATCACCCACACACAGCCTGTCCCACTCTCAGATACCAGCTCCTCCATCACCCACACACAGCCTGTCCCACTCTCAGATACCAGCTCCTCCATCACCCACTCACAGCCTGTCCCACTCTCAGATACCAGCTCCTCCATCACCCACACACAGCCTGTCCCACTCTCAGATACCAGCTCCTCCATCACCCACACACAGCCTGTCCCACTCTCAGATACCAGCTCCTCCATCACCCACTCACAGCCTGTCCCACTCTCAGATACCAGCTCCTCCATCACCCACACACAGCCTGTCCCACTCTCAGATACCAGCTCCTCCATCACCCACACACACACAGCCTGTCCCACTCTCAGATACCAGCTCCTCCATCACCCACACATAGCCTGTCCCACTCTCAGATACCAGCTTCTCCATCACCCACACACAGCCTGTCCCACTCTCAGATACCAGCTCCTCCATCACACACACACAGTCTGTCCCACTCTCAGATACCAGCTCCTCCTTCAACCACCCACACACAGCCTGTCCCACTCACAGATACCAGCTCCTCCATCACCCACACACATAGCCTGTCCCACTCTCAGATACCAGCTCCTCCATCACCCACACACAGCCTGTCCCACTCTCAGATACCAACTCCTCCATCACCCACAGACACAGCCTGTCCCACTCTCAGATACCAGCTCCTCCATCACCCACACACAGCCTGTCCCACTCTCAGATAACAGCTCCTCCATCACCCACACACAGCCTGTCCCACTCTCAGATACCAGCTCCTCCTTCAACCACCCACACACAGCCTGTCCCACTCTCAGATACCAGCTCCTCCATCACCCACACACACACAGCCTGTCCCACTCTCAGATACCAGCTCCTCCATCACCCACACACAGCCTGTCCCACTCTCAGATACCAGCTCCTCCATCACCCCCACAGACAGCCTGTCCCACTCTCAGATACCAGCTCCTCCATCACCCACACACAGCCTGTCCCACTCTCAGATACCAACTCCTCCATCACCCACAGACACAGCCTGTCCCACTCTCAGATACCAGCTCCTCCATCACCCACACACAGCCTGTCCCACTCTCAGATACCAGCTCCTCTATCACCCACACACAGCCTGTCCCACTCTCAGATACCAGCTCCTCCTTCAACCACACACAGCCTGTCCCACTCTCAGATACCAGCTCCTCCTTCAACCACCCACACACAGCCTGTCCCACTCTCAGATACCAGCTCCTCCATCACCCACACACAGCCTGTCCCACTCTCAGATACCAGCTCCTCCATCACCCTCACACACAGCCTGTCCCACTCTCAGATACCAGCTCCTCCATCACCCACACAGCCTGTCCCACTCTCAGATACCAACTCCTCCATCACCCACAGACACAGCCTGTCCCACTCTCAGATACCAGCTCCTCCATCACCCACAGACACAGCCTGTCCCACTCTCAGATACCAGCTCCTCCATCACCCACACACAGCCTGTCCCACTCTCAGATACCAGCTCCTCCATCACCCAAACACAGTCTGTCCCACTCTCAGATACCAGCTCCTCCATCACCCACACACAGCCTGTCCCACTCTCAGATACCAGCTCCTCCATCACCCACACACAGCCTGTCCCACTCTCAGATACCAGCTCCTCCATCACCCACACACAGGCTGTCCCACTCTCAGATACCAGCTCCTCCATCACCCACACACAGCCTGTCCCACTCTCAGATACCAGCTCCTCCATCACACACACACAGCCTGTCCCACTCTCAGATACCAGCTCCCCCATCACCCACACACAGCCTGTCCCACTCTCAGATACCAGCTCCTCCAACACCCACACACAGCCTGTCCCACTCTCAGATACCAGCTCCTCCATCACCCACACACAGCTTGTCCCACTCTCAGATACCAGCTCCTCCATCACCCACACACAGCCTGTCCCACTCTCAGATACCAGCTCCTCCATCACCCACACACAGCCTGTCCCACTCTCAGATACCAGCTCCTCCATCACCCCCACACAGCCTGTCCCACTCTCAGATACCAGCTCCTCCATCACCCACAGACACAGCCTGTCCCACTCTCAGATACCAGCTCCTCCATCACCCTCACACAGCCTGTCCCATTCTCAGATACCAGCTCCTCCATCACCCCTACACAGCCTGTCCCACTCTCAGATACCAGCTCCTCCATCACCCACACACAGCCTGTCCCACTCTCAGATACCAGCTCCTCCATCACCCACACACAGCCTGTCCCACTCTCAGATACCAGCTCCTCCATCACCCTCACACACAGCCTGTCCCACTCTCAGATACCAGCTCCTCCATCACCCACACACAGCCTGTCCCACTCTCAGATACCAGCTCCTCCATCACCCACACACAGCCTGTCCCACTCTCAGATACCAGCTCCTCCATCACCCACACACAGCCTGTCCCACTCTCAGATACCAGCTCCTCCATCACCCACACACAGCCTGTCCCACTCTCAGATACCAGCTCCTCCAACACCCACACACACACAGCCTGTCCCACTCTCAGATACCAGCTCCTCCATCACCCACACACAGCCTGTCCCACTCTCAGATACCAGCTCCTCCATCACCCACACACAGCCTGTCCCACTCTCAGATACCAGCTCCTCCATCACCCACAGACAGCCTGTCCCACTCTCAGATACCAGCTCCTCCAACACCCACACACACACAGCCTGTCCCACTCTCAGATACCAGCTCCTCCATCACCCACACACAGCCTGTCCCACTCTCAGATACCAGTTCCACTTTGGTTTGACCGCACTTGACGTACTGTGCACAATTCTTGTCTCCATATTATAAAAACGATATAGAGGCACTGGAGAAGGTTCAAAAAAGATTAAGAAGGATGATACCAGGACTGAAAGGCTCTACCTATCAGGAAAGATTGAACAGGCTGGTGCTCTTTTCTCTAGAAAAGAGAAGGCTGAGGGTTTACTTGGTAGAGGTCTTTAAAATTATGAAAGGGAATGATAGTAGAGAAAATGTTTCAACTTGTGGGGGAGACCAAATCTGGTGCCATAAATATAAGATAGTCACTAATAAATCCAATCGGGAATTCAGGAGAAACTTCTTTACCCAGAGAGTGGTTAGAATGTGGAACTCGCTACCACAGGGAGTAGTTGAGGCGAAGAGCATAGATGCATTTAAGGCAAAGCTAGATAAGCACATGAGGGAGAAAGGAATAGAAGGCTATGTTGATAGGGTGAGAACAAGAGGGGTGGGAGGAGGCTCAAGTGGAGCATAAACACCGGCACAGACAATTGGGCCTCTTGGCCTGTTTCTGTGCTTCCATTCTCTGTCATCCAATACCAGCACAGCCTGTCCTATCAAACATGTGTTCTCTGTTGTAGTGGGGATGCCGGGGCATATGGGAGTTGCTACTAACCCCCACATTGCCAGCTGCGAGCCTGGGTTTTATCCCCGCTTCATCCAGCAGTCAATGTGCATGTCCTTCAGGAAACCAAGTGCCGTTGCCAGTATCATGCACAATAGTGGAGGGTGTTTCACCCTTCCAGCGCTCCTGTAAACTGCTACGTGGCACGCAAACAGTCACCTGTTAGAGTTGGCCAGATGTTTGGTGTTGGAGCTCGTAATTGTGCAGCTTGCTGCCGGACTTGGGTTACACAGAGCCATTGTAAAAGTGTTGATGTGATCTCCCGCCACTGGTGCTGATTCTAATGGACCTCTTTTCTTTGCTTCTGTAGATATGAGGACAACAAACCATTTCTCAAGTAAGATCTAGTGTTACAATATCAAACCCAGTGCAGCCATTGCCCGCCTGTTCTCTGATCCTTTCAGCTCCACCCCCTTGTGTGCCCCCAGTGATCGCTCATGATACTAATGCTCGTTGCTGAGTCTGGTGTGTGAGTCGCTGTTGTCCAAGAGAATAAGAAAACACAGGAATGACCTCAGCTGGAGTCTTGTGTCCAATTCTGGGCACCACACTTCTTCAGGAAGGATGTCAAGGCCTTGGAGAGGGTGCAGAGGAGATTTCCTAGAATGGTCCCAGGGATGAGGGACTTCAGTTACGTGGAGAGATTAGAGAAGCTGTGATTGTTCTCCTTAGAGCAGAGAAGATTAAGGGGAGATTAAATAGAGGTGTTCAAAATTATGAAGTGTTTGATAGAGTAGATAGGGAGAAACTGTTTCCACCGGCAGGAGGGTCGGTAACCAGAGGACACAGATTGAAGGTAATATGCAAAAGAAACGGGAGGGGAGATGAGGCGAGTTGTTGTGATCTGAACGCGCTGCCTGAAAGGGCGGTGGAAGCAGATTCAATAGTAACTTTTAAAAGGGAATTGGATAAATACTTGAAAAGGAAAAATTTGCAGGGCCCTGGGGAAAGAGCTGGGGAGTGGGATTAATTGAATAGCTCTTTCAAAGAGCCGGCACAGGCACGATGGGCCAAATGGCCTCCTTCTGTGCTGTAAGATTCTATGATTCTAAGTTACCCAATTCCAGCTCCAACTACCCACAGCACGAACGGTAACAGAAAAGATCAGGTGGGAAGTAGCCTTTCCAAGGGTGCTAACATCAGGGTGTCTCACCAAGGCTTGAGTCTTCTCCTGATCCCCTGTCCTCCGGCCCAGAGCAGCACAGCGACCCCGTCAACCGTCGGCCTGTCGCCTTAGCATGATGGCCAGTGGTTCGAGGCAATGAGTTCAGCACAATTGGCTCTGAGCTTACAGGGCTACCTTTGGGTAGAGATTGGAGTGGTTGTCTTGTTATCCCTTCCCTTTCCCTGCTCCATCCTTCACTCCCGGTGAGCTACTGGAAGATTCTCGGTGTCTCTTATGCCTGGAATCTAAATGGTGATTGAGGATAAGTTTAGATGCTGAAATGGGATATCTGTTCCATGAGTAAATACAGAAAAAAAAGTCAACTAATTCCAGACTCTTCCTCCACACATCATGCAATATTTACCCTGTCTGAAGCCTTCTAATGTCGGGTCAGTATGAGTGGTCATGGAAGGTCAGAGGTATTGGGCATGAGCTGGCTACCCATGTAGGGCTGGACCTATCAACATTGGCGTAGCTGCCCATCTAGAGCTAGGCTTATTTATCCTCATCACAGTTCCTTTGGAAACAATATGAGCTCCGTCCTTGCTGAGTTCAAATACCCTTCCATCCCTGCACGCTAAATACCAAACTTCAAAAAAGGACTTGCATTTCTATAGCGTCTTTCACGACCTCAGGACGACCCAAAGCGCTTTACAGCCAATGAAGTACTTTTTGAAGTGGAGTCACTGTTGTAATGTAGGAAACGCGGCAGCCAATTTGCGCACAGCAAGCTCCCACAAACAGCAGTGAGATAACTGACCAGATAATCTGTTTTAGTGATGTTGATTGAGGGATAAATATTGGCCCCAGGACACCGGGAGAACTCCCCCCTGCTCTTCAAGATAGTACCGTGGGATCTTTTACGTCCACCCAAGAAGGCAGAAAGGGCCTCAGTTTAACGTCTCATCTGAAAGACGGCACCTCCGACAAGGCAGCACTCCCTCAGTACTGCACTGGAGTGTCAGCCTGGATTTTGTGCTCAAGTCTCTGGAGTGGGACTATGAACCCACAACCTTCTGACTCAATGGTGAGAGAGAGTGCGACCCACTGAACTTTGTCAATGGAAATAAAAATGGGGAGAGATGTAAATCGTGGCGGGGGGGTAGCTGCCAACACCCGATCACCTGGTTTACACTATCACGCAAAGTCGAAATGTACCCCACTGTGCCTTCTACTACACAGACAGGGTCTCCGGCAAGGGGCAACTAAACAAAGTAATCCAGCCTACATGTACGGGAGGTTTAAAGGGGGATCTGGAAAATATCTGGAGTTCTGCAGGAAGGATGGTACCACTATGTAGGACCTTCCCTGGGGTGAGTATTCAACCCTCCAAGGAAGGTTGCACCTGCCTTCTCAAACACCAGGCACGTCGCTTAATCCCTGCTCACCACAGGGATCATTCCCTCATCCATTCAGCTATCCTTTCACGTGTAGCTGCTCCTTTGGAATCACAGAATCTATCTTCACTCACAAGCCTTTCTTTCCTTAGCTGCCGGAAGTGTACTGAGGAGTTGTAACAGCCAGAGAGGCTGAAGATCAGGAAGGTGGCGAGCTGGCTCTTCCACTTCATGTGCTGGTTGTGGCTCTGCTGTTGTACTGCTACCTCTTTAAGTACAATGTGCCAAAATCAGTTTTGAGAGATTGTGTAGAATGGGCCTATACTCTCTGGAGTTTAGAAGAATAAGAGGGGGTCTCATTGATGCATATAAGATTCTAAGAGGGCTTGACAGGGTAGATGCCAAGAGGTTGTTTCCCCTGGCTGGAGAGTCTAGAACGAGGGGGCATAGTCTCAGGATAAGGGGTCGGCCATTTAAGACTGAGATGAGGAGGAATTTCTTCACTCAGAGGGTTGTGAATCTTTGGAATTCTCTGCCCCAAAAGGCTGCGGATGCTGAATCATTGAGTATATTCAAGGCAGAGACAGATAGATTTTTGGATGCTAAGGGAATCAAGTGACATGGAGATCAGGCGGGAGCCTGGAGTTGAGGTTGAAGATCAGCCATGATCTTACTGAATGGCGGAGCAGGCTCGAAGGGCTGTATGGCCGACTCCTGCTCCTAATTCTTATGTTCTTATGTTGAGCATGAGTTGCGTTTGCAAAGGAGATTCTTGTGTTAGTGTCACCAAGCCCTGTACCTTTTGGGGTTAAACAACACAGTAAAACAGTAACATTTTACAGGGGAGTATCTCGGTTCGCTATTCATACCGAAATTGTAACCGCGCGTTCTATTAAAGTCACTACAACGAGAGTTATAAGTTCTCCTCCCCGCCCCCCCCCCCTCCCCATGTCATTTAGGAAAAGTCACTCAGATTCTGTGCGAGGAAATTAACTGCTCCTTCTTCTTGCTGTGTTTTAGGTCCTGGGCTTTGGGCGCCATCGCTCTCCTTTTCCTGCTGGGTCTCACCTGGGCATTTGGCCTGATGTTTATCAATGAGGAGTCCATGGTGATGGCCTATCTCTTCACAACCTTCAATGCCTTCCAGGGAATGTTCATCTTCATTTTTCACTGCGCTCTCCAAAAGAAAGTAAGAACCCTCTTAAACTCCTGGAATTTAATCTTCGAGAACTTGTTTCAGCGCCAACGGTATTCTTACAGGCCATCTCTGCTGTCCGAGGCACTTACATTCACAACAGGGTGGGAAGCATTGTGGTGGAGCAATTACATCTTTCATTTTACTACACCCCAATCACTCAGCGAGCTGAGGAAGTGAGTAGCTGATCAGAAGCATCGCAGGATCAATTCCTGTCAATTCAATTGGCTGCCGCAACACACCCCAGGCACAAGAGCACTGTGATTGGCTGCCTCAACCAGGCACACGAGCACCGTGATTGGCTGCCTCAACCAGGCACACACGAGCACCGTGATTGGCTGCCTCAACCAGGCACACACTAGCACCGTGATTGGCTGCCTCAAACAGGCACACACTAGCACCGTGATTGGCTGCCTCAACCAGGCACACACTAGCACCGTGATTGGCTGCCTCAAACAGGCACACACTAGCACCGTGATTGGCTGCCCACATTTAGGCCCCCCAGGCACTACAGCACCGTGATTGGCTACAGAGCCCGCGCGGGTGGAAAACCAGCCAGAGTTCCCGCTCCGGCCACTTCTGCAGGGAAGTGAGCGTGGGATGTGAGATGAGGATGGGATCAGGCCGGCCTAGGCCTTGGGTGGAATCACCAGCAAACGCTGGACAGGCTCGGAGGAAGGTGATTTGTGCGTGGTACCAAGGT
This sequence comes from Squalus acanthias, assembly GCA_030390025.1. Lineage (NCBI taxonomy): Eukaryota > Metazoa > Chordata > Chondrichthyes > Squaliformes > Squalidae > Squalus > Squalus acanthias. Next base: position 4,601,695 of record CM059445.1, on the reverse strand, counting down.
GTGCTGGTGGCACTGTACCCCCACGTTAGTCCCTTCAGGAGAGGAAGAAGGGAGGTAGCTGGCACTAAAATAGCGCAGATGCCTTCAAGGGGAAGTGAGATAAACACATGAGGGAGGAAGGAACAGTGCTGACAGAGTGATAGATGAAGAGGGGTGGGAGGAGGCTCATGTGGAGCAAAAACACTAGCATGGACTCGTTGGGCCGAATGGCCTGTTTCTGTGCTGTAAATTCTATGTAGAAAAGGCGTTTGGCAAATGCTATTGTGTTTAGAGGAACAAGAAATGCGTCAATGCTGTCACAACTTCACATCCAAGTCATGCAGGTTTCATTTCAGTGGGACGCACATCATTGCATCAAGTTGGTGAACAAAAGACAAAAGGTTTACCATTTTCATCAAGGCTCTACCCCTTTAAATCTTTGTTTCTCGTTAAAAATATCAGTGGATGAGGTGTATTTTTCAAAATCGAGGTGCAGGTTTTGAAGTGTTTCAGTGTTAACAGTGAAGCTGATGACCCTTGACTGGGGGTTTTCAATTGAGCCCATCGCCTTCTATCTTACACAGGAATATAGAACATCAATGAATAAAGCAATGAGATAATCCACATCATTGATGAACATCCTGCAGTGTGAGCGACTGTGTAACCTGGAGCAGTGTGAGCGAGTGTGTAGTCTGGAGCAGTGTGAACGAGTGTGTAACCTGGAGCAGTGTGAGCGAGTGTGTAACCTGGAGCAGTGTGAGCGAGTGTGTAACCTGGAGCAGTGTGAGCGAGTGTGTAACCTGGAGCAGTGTGAGCGAGTGTGTAACCTGGAGCAGTGAGAGCGAGTGTGTAACCTGGAGCAGTGTGAGCGAGTGTGTAACCTGGAGCAGTGTGAGCGAGTGTGTAACCTGGAGCAGTGTGAGCGAGTGTGTAGTCTGGAGCAGTGCGAACGAGTGTGTAACCTGGAGCAGTGCGAGCGAGTGTGTAACCTGGAGCAGTGTGAGCGAGTGTGTAGTCTGGAGCAGTGTGAGCGAGTGTGTAACCTGGAGCAGTGTGAGCGAGTGTGTAACCTGGAGCAGTGTGAGCGAGTGTGCAGTCTGGAGCAGAGTGAGTGAGTGTGTAACCTGGAGCAGTGTGAGCGAGTGTGTAACCTGGAGCAGTGTGAGCGAGTGTGTAACCTGGAGCAGTGTGAGCGAGTGAGTAACCTGGAGCAGTGTGAGCGAGTGTGTAACCTGGAGCAGTGTGAGCGAGTGTGTAATCTGGAGCAGTGTGAGCGAGTGTGTAACCTGGAGCAGTGTGAGCGAGTGTGTAACTTGGAGCAGTGTGAGCGAGTGTGTAACCTGGAGCAGTGTGAGCGAGTGTGTAATCTGGAGCAGTGTGAGCAAGTGTGTAACCTGGAGCAGTGTGAGCGAGTGTGTAACTTGGAGCAGTGTGAGCGAGTGTGCAGTCTGGAGCAGTGTGAGCGAGTGTGTAACCTGGAGCAGTGTGAGCGAGTGTGTAGTCTGGAGCAGTGTGAGCGAGTGTGCAACCTGGAGCAGTGTGAGCGAGTGTGTAGTCTGGAGCAGTGTGAGCGAGTGTGTAGTCTGGAGCAGTGTGAGCGAGTGTGTAATCTGGAGCACTGTGAGCGAGTGTGTAGTCTGGAGCAGTGTGAGCGAGTGTGTAGTCTGGAGCAGTGTGAGCGAGTGTGTAACCTGGAGCAGTGTGAGCGAGTGTGTAACCTGGAGCAGTGTGAGCGAGTGTGTAGTCTGGAGCAGTGTGAGCGAGTGTGCAGTCTGGAGCAGTGTGAGCGAGTGTGTAACCTGGAGCAGTGTGAGCGAGTGTGTAGTCTGGAGCAGTGTGAGCGAGTGTGTAACCTGGAGCAGTGTGAGCGAGTGTGCAACCTGGAGCAGTGTGAGCGAGTGTGCAACCTGGAGCAGTGTGAGCGAGTGTGTAACCTGGAGCAGTGTGAGCGAGTGTGTAACCTGGAGCAGTGTGAGCGAGTGTGTAACCTGGAGCAGTGTGAGCGAGTGTGTAGTCTGGAGCAGTGTGAGCGAGTGTGTAACCTGGAGCAGTGTGAGCGAGTGTGTAACCTGGAGCAGTGTGAGCGAGTGTGTAACCTGGAGCAGTGTGAGCGAGTGTGTAACCTGGAGCAGTGTGAGCGAGTGTGTAACCTGGAGCAGTGTGAGCGAGTGTGTAACCTGGAGCAGTGTGAGCGAGTGTGTAACCTGGAGCAGTGTGAGCGAGTGTGTAGTCTGGAGCAGTGTGAGCGAGTGTGTAACCTGGAGCAGTGTGAGCGAGTGTGTAACCTGGAGCAGTGTGAACGAGAGTGCAGCCTGGAGCAGTGTGAGCGAGTGTGTAACCTGGGGCAGTGTGAGCGAGTGTGTAACCTGGAGCAGTGTGAGCGAGTGTGTAACTTGGAGCAGTGTGAGCGAGTGTGTAACCTGGAGCAGTGTGAGCGAGTGTGTAACCTGGAGCAGTGTGAGCGAGTGTGTAACTGGAGCAGTGTGAGCGAGTGTGTAACTTGGAGCAGTGTGAGCGAGTGTGTAACCTGGAGCAGTGTGAGCGAGTGTGTAACTTGGAGCAGTGTGAGCGAGTGTGTAGTCTGGAGCAGTGTGAGCGAGTGTGCAGTCTGGAGCAGTGTGAGCGAGTGTGTAGTCTGGAGCAGTGTGAGCGAGTGTGTAGTCTGGAGCAGTGTGAGCGAGTGTGTAACCTGGAGCAGTGTGAACGAGTGTGTAGTCTGGGGCAGTGTGAGCGAGTGTGTAACCTGGGGCAGTGTGAGCGAGTGTGTAACCTGGAGCAGTGTGAGCGAGTGTGTAGTCTGGAGCAGTGTGAGCGAGTGTGTAACCTGGAGCAGTGTGAGCGAGTGTGTAGTCTGGAGCAGTGTGAGCGAGTGTGTAACCTGGAGCAGTGTGAGCGAGTGTGTAACTTGGAGCAGTGTGAGCGAGTGTGTAGTCTGGAGCAGTGTGAGCGAGTGTGTAACCTGGAGCAGTGTGAGCGAGTGTGTAACCTGGAGCAGTGTGAGCGAGTGTGCAGTCTGGAGCAGAGTGAGTGAGTGTGTAACCTGGAGCAGTGTGAGCGAGTGTGTAACCTGGAGCAGTGTGAGCGAGTGTGTAACCTGGAGCAGTGTGAGCGAGTGAGTAACCTGGAGCAGTGTGAGCGAGTGTGTAACCTGGAGCAGTGTGAGCGAGTGTGTAATCTGGAGCAGTGTGAGCGAGTGTGTAACCTGGAGCAGTGTGAGCGAGTGTGTAACTGGAGCAGTGTGAGCGAGTGTGTAACCTGGAGCAGTGTGAGCGAGTGTGTAATCTGGAGCAGTGTGAGCAAGTGTGTAACCTGGAGCAGTGTGAGCGAGTGTGTAACTTGGAGCAGTGTGAGCGAGTGTGCAGTCTGGAGCAGTGTGAGCGAGTGTGTAACCTGGAGCAGTGTGAGCGAGTGTGTAGTCTGGAGCAGTGTGAGCGAGTGTGCAACCTGGAGCAGTGTGAGCGAGTGTGTAGTCTGGAGCAGTGTGAGCGAGTGTGTAGTCTGGAGCAGTGTGAGCGAGTGTGTAATCTGGAGCACTGTGAGCGAGTGTGTAGTCTGGAGCAGTGTGAGCGAGTGTGTAGTCTGGAGCAGTGTGAGCGAGTGTGTAACCTGGAGCAGTGTGAGCGAGTGTGTAACCTGGAGCAGTGTGAGCGAGTGTGTAGTCTGGAGCAGTGTGAGCGAGTGTGCAGTCTGGAGCAGTGTGAGCGAGTGTGTAACCTGGAGCAGTGTGAGCGAGTGTGTAGTCTGGAGCAGTGTGAGCGAGTGTGTAACCTGGAGCAGTGTGAGCGAGTGTGCAACCTGGAGCAGTGTGAGCGAGTGTGCAACCTGGAGCAGTGTGAGCGAGTGTGTAACCTGGAGCAGTGTGAGCGAGTGTGTAACCTGGAGCAGTGTGAGCGAGTGTGTAACCTGGAGCAGTGTGAGCGAGTGTGTAGTCTGGAGCAGTGTGAGCGAGTGTGTAACCTGGAGCAGTGTGAGCGAGTGTGTAACCTGGAGCAGTGTGAGCGAGTGTGTAACCTGGAGCAGTGTGAACGAGTGTGTAACCTGGAGCAGTGTGAGCGAGTGTGTAACCTGGAGCAGTGTGAGCGAGTGTGTAACCTGGAGCAGTGTGAGCGAGTGTGTAACCTGGAGCAGTGTGAGCGAGTGTGTAGTCTGGAGCAGTGTGAGCGAGTGTGTAACCTGGAGCAGTGTGAGCGAGTGTGTAACCTGGAGCAGTGTGAACGAGAGTGCAGCCTGGAGCAGTGTGAGCGAGTGTGTAACCTGGGGCAGTGTGAGCGAGTGTGTAACCTGGAGCAGTGTGAGCGAGTGTGTAACTTGGAGCAGTGTGAGCGAGTGTGTAACCTGGAGCAGTGTGAGCGAGTGTGTAACCTGGAGCAGTGTGAGCGAGTGTGTAACTTGGAGCAGTGTGAGCGAGTGTGTAACTTGGAGCAGTGTGAGCGAGTGTGTAACCTGGAGCAGTGTGAGCGAGTGTGTAACTTGGAGCAGTGTGAGCGAGTGTGTAGTCTGGAGCAGTGTGAGCGAGTGTGCAGTCTGGAGCAGTGTGAGCGAGTGTGTAGTCTGGAGCAGTGTGAGCGAGTGTGTAGTCTGGAGCAGTGTGAGCGAGTGTGTAACCTGGAGCAGTGTGAACGAGTGTGTAGTCTGGGGCAGTGTGAGCGAGTGTGTAACCTGGGGCAGTGTGAGCGAGTGTGTAACCTGGAGCAGTGTGAGCGAGTGTGTAGTCTGGAGCAGTGTGAGCGAGTGTGTAACCTGGAGCAGTGTGAGCGAGTGTGTAGTCTGGAGCAGTGTGAGCGAGTGTGTAACCTGGAGCAGTGTGAGCGAGTGTGTAACTTGGAGCAGTGTGAGCGAGTGTGTAGTCTGGAGCAGTGTGAGCGAGTGTGTAACCTGGAGCAGTGTGAGCGAGTGTGTAACTTGGAGCAGTGTGAGCGAGTGTGTAGTCTGGAGCAGTGTGAGCGAGTGTGTAGTCTGGAGCAGTGTGAGCGAGTGTGCAGTCTGGAGCAGTGTGAGCGAGTGTGTAGTCTGGAGCAGTGTGAGCGAGTGTGTAGTCTGGAGCAGTGTGAGCGAGTGTGTAACCTGGAGCAGTGTGAGCGAGTGTGTAACCTGGAGCAGTGTGAGCGAGTGTGTAACCTGTAGCAGTGTGAGCGAGTGTGTAACCTGGAGCAGTGTGAGCGAGTGTGTAACTTGGAGCAGTGTGAGCGAGTGTGCAGTCTGGAGCAGTGTGAGCGAGTGTGTAACCTGGAGCAGTGTGAGCGAGTGTGTAACCTGGAGCAGTGTGAGCGAGTGTGCAATAGGTTTGAATGAAGGGGTCTCATCCATCGGGAATCCTTTGGAACACTATTTGGATTAGCGTGGTCCAGGAATCACTGATCTGGAATCAGTGTTTAGCAAGTAGCTGGCAGTATCCTCCGCCACAGATGGTACAAAGGATGTGGTCTATCTCCGAGCGTAACACAGCTTCTTGTTGGCTGCCAGTGTTAAAGATTGGTCTTTGTTCCACTAATGGGACAGGTGATAAACTATTGCTACAAGCTCCGACTCCCACCTTTACTGTGACCTGCTGACCGTTAAGGACCTTTGCTCCAACACCCTCCATGGGGGTAAAGGTAATGTCAACTTTGTGCAAGAGTGTAAAATGGGTGATATCGAATGATATGCCCCGTCTATTGATTGCAATGGAAAGCAGCATTGGGCGGTGTGTCCAAAGGGCTGGCTAAATTGACATCACCCATTTTACACCATCGGCCAATGGTTAAATATTCTTCCGCCCCCCACTGCCCCCGAGAGGTCACTGCAATCAGCCATGGTCTGGATCAGGTGTCATCATCAACCTGCATTTATGAAGACATTAATAAACTTGCAGAATGGGCATATAATTGGCAAATTAAATTCAACACAGATAAGTGTGAGGTATTACATTTTGTTGAGAAAAATAGGGAGGTCACTTATTACTTGGAAAATAAGAATCTAAATGGGGTAGAGGAGCAAAGGGATCTCGGAGTACAAATACACAAATCACTAAAAGTAGCGACACAAGTTAACAAGGCCATAAAAAAAAGCAAACCAGCACTAGGGTTTATTTCTAGAGGGATAGAATTGAAAAGTAGTGAAGTTATGTTAAACCTGTATCGAACCTTGGTTAGACCACACTTGGAGCACTGCGTACAGTTCTGGTCGCCATATTATAAAAAGGATATCGAGGCACTGGAGAGGGTGCAGAGAAGATTTACAAGGATAATACCAGAAATGCGAGGGTATACATATCAGGAAGGATGAACAGGCTGGGTCTCTTTTCTCTTGGAAAAAAGAAGGCTGAGTGGTGACCTAATAGAGGTCTTTAAAAAGTCATGAAAGGTTTTGATAGAGTGGATACAGAGAGAATGTTTCCACTTGTGGGGAAGAGCATAACTAGAGGCCATCAATATAAGATAGTCACCAAGAAATCCAATAGGGAATTCAGGAGAAATTTCTTTACCCAGAGAGTGGTGAGAATGTGGAACTCGCTACCACAGGGAGTGGTTGAGGCGAATAGTATAGATGCATTTAAGGGGAGGCTAGACAAGCATATGAGGGAGAAGGGAATAGAGGGTTATGCTGATAGAGTTAGATGAGGAAAGACGGGAGGAGGCTCGAGTGGAGCATAAACACCGGCATGGACTGGTTGGGCCGAATGGCCTGTCTCTGTGCCGTATATCCTCTGTAATCCTATGTAATATAGCTCCTTTAACATAGTAAAACACCCCGAGGCACTTTACAGGAGCGTAATCAGAGAAAATTTGACACCGAGCCATATAAGGAGATATTAGGACAGGAATCTCGTTCAAAGAGGTCGGTTTTAAGAAGCGTCTTAAAGGAGGAGAGAGAGGCGGGGAGGTTTAGGGAGGGAATTCCAGAGCTTATGGACTTGACAGCTGAAGGCACGGCCGCCAATGGTGGAGTGATTAAAATGCACAAGAGGCCAGAATTAGAGGAGCGCAGATATCTCGGGGGGGGTTGTGGGGCTGGAGGAGATTACAGAGATAGGGAGGGGCGAGGCCAGGGAGGGATTTGAAAACAAGGATGAGAATTTTGAAATGGAGGCGTTGCCGGACCGGGAGCCAATGTAGGTCAGCGAGCACAGGGGGGTGATGGGTGGACGGGACTCGGTGCGAGTTAGGACAGCCGAGTTGTGGATGAAGGTTTCAGCGGCAGATGGGCCGAGCCAGGGGCAGGGACGGGCCATGTTCAGTCAGAGACAGTGAGAGAGGTTTGGAGAGTGGACACGTTCCCTCAGACTGTTGGCAGGGACCTGGCAGGACTGGCAATAACTAATCACGAACCTGGCACCTCACCCACCAGACTGGCACGTCTCCCAGCAACCAGCTCCCGGCCCGGCAACAGCTGCTCGCTTAATAAACCACCAGCAAATGCCTTAATTGCGCCGACAGTCTGATTTATTCAACCTGCTCCGAAGTGCGAAGGATAATGCTTTCCCGGCTCCTCGCGCACGTGCTGTGGCGTGTGGAGCGTGGCGGCGATGGTAGCGGTCAGCGGTCGGCAGGACAGCCGGCAGTTGCAGAGCGGGGGGGGGACGAGTCTGATGAAGGCCAGGCTCTGGACGTTGTCCTGCTGCACATCCAGCAATCGTTCATTCTCCACCTCGAGCCCTGGATTAGACGCTCGGCCTCCCCGAGTCGCACAGCCAAAAAAAGAAGCAACTTGATTTTTCTTTTTGTCACCTATCGGAGAAACTAGGCGGCAGATTGAGGAGGGCCAGTGGGTGCGTGTGGGAAACGGGAAGATCATCACTCATCTTATTATCAGACGCCCATCGCACACTTGGGGCTGGATTTTCATTGACCCGTGGAGGTGGGTTTGGAGGCGTGTGGGGGGGTTAAAATTGCGAAAACTGGCTGGCGGGCACAAGCCCACCTCCACGCAATTTTCATTAAATCGTGTCTGCTGGTCCCGACTCCGTCCCGCCTCTAAGAGGCGGGATAGGCTGTTAAGGCCCTTAACAAGCACTAAATTGCCTCTATAATGCCATTTTGAAAGGCCTTTGTGATTTTAACCCTTTTTCTACGTGAAGCACGCCTGTTCCGAACCACGAATGTGAAACCTGGCGGGAGCACATTTGGCTGGATTGATTGATTATCTGGGAGTGGTGGTGGATGGGAGACATATCTGGGAGTGGTGGTGCAAAAATATCTGGGAGCAGACTTAGGCTGCTGCTGCTCATTTTGCATCCAGGTCCTCTCACAGCAAAGGCCAGGCAGTCTTTGCAGACCTTCAATGCAGCAGCAATTATGACATCATCAGAGGCGACTTTCAGACTGAAAACACTAATTGGTTCATGGGTTCCCACATGCTGGAACTCAATTGCCCAATTAGGTGAAAATCGCATCAATCTCCCAAATCCAATTGCAGTCGGGTGGATAACACGACCCCAACCCGCCCCAGTATCAAAATCCAGCCCAGAATGTCACCTTGCACCAATGATCAGCAGCTGTAAGCCTCCCCCACCCCGAGGAAACATCGGAACAAGCGAAGGCCATTCAGCCCCTCGAGCCTGTTCCGCCATTCAACTGGACCACGGCTGATCTGTATCCCAACTCCATTTACCCATCTTAGTTCCATAACCCTTAATACCCTGACCCAACAAAATCTATCCATCTCAGTTTTGAAATTTTCAATTGACCCCCAGCCTCAACACCCTTTGTGTGAAGAAGTGCTTCCTGACATCACCCCTCAACGGCCTAGCTCTGATTTTAAGGTTGTGCCCCCTTGTTCTGGGCAGCAGAGGAAATAGTTTCTCTCTAATCTACCCTATCAACTCCTTTGATCATCTTAAACACCTCAATTAGATCACCCCTTAATCTCCTATATTTAAGGGAATGCAGGCCGGGTCGATGTAACCTGTCCTCATAATTTAACCCTTTTAGCCCCAGTATCTTTCTGGTGAACCTGTTGCTGCACCCCCTCCAAGGGAAAATTGGGGTTCACACGGCCCTGGCACAAGTACCAACCGCACCTGTGGGGTGGGGGGGGGGGAAGGGGGCCGCTCCCTAGTTTGTCGAGGCTCCCGATGCACGGAAAACGTGTGCGGGGGGGGGTAAGGCGTGCATGCAAGCTGACCGTCTCCAAAACGTGGCCACCCAGCAGCATTTGACAGGAGGAGGTTTGCCCTTAAAGGAGGGACCTCGAGGCAGCAAAGCCAGATGTCCAGGCAATAGAATCATAGAAGATAGGAGCAGGAGCAGGCCATTCAGCCCCTTGAGCCTGCTCCGCCATTCGATGAGATCATGGCTGATCATCCAAATTCAGTACCCTGTCCCTGCCTTCTCCCCATATCCCTTGATCCCTTTAGTTTTAAGAAATATATCTAACTCCTTCTTGAATATATTTAATGAATTGGCCTCTACTGCCTTCTGTGGTAGAGAATTCCACAGGTTCACCACTCTCTGGGTGAAGAAATTCCTCCTCATCTCAGTCCTAAATGGCTTACCCCTTATCCTTAGACTGTGACCCCTGGTTCTGGACTCCCCGGCCATCGGGAACATCCTTCCCGCATCTAGTCTGTCTAGTCCTGTTAGAATTTTATAAGTTTCAATGAGATCCCCTCTCATTCTTCTAAACTCCAGTGAGTATAAGCTCAATCGACCCAATCTCTCCTCATACGCCATTCCTGCCATCCCGGGTATCAGCCTGGTGAATCTTCGCTGCACTCCCTCCATGGCAAGAACATCCTTCCTCAGATAAGGCGACCAAAACTGCACACAATACTCAAGATGTGGTCTCACCAAGGCCCTGTACAACTGCAGCAAGACATCCTTGTTCCTGTACTCGAACCCTTTCGCTACGAAGGCCAACATAGAGAGGGTACAGCGCAGATTCACTAGGCCGCTCGGTCTGAGCAGCGGAATCATTGATCCCGATGGCTTGCCCCACAGTGACCCGTGTGGTGGTCTGTTCCCCTTGTTATATCTGCAGTCCCTGGGCTGTGTGCAGGTTTCTACTTGGGGTCAGGAGCTGCGAGTGCGAAGGGTCAAGAACCATCCGGACATTCTCCTTGATACCATTAACTGATGCAAACACTGTGAACCACTGCGGAATTAAAGCATCGCAGGGGGTGGGGGGGGAGGGTCCACTGCAAACATGGACCATCTAGGCCTCAATGTAAGCGATGATCAGCTAGGCCCCAAGGTAAATAATAACCAATTAGGCCCCAAGTTAAGCAAAGGCCAAGTAGGCCCCAAGATAAATGATGGTCGGCTAGGCTCAATGTAAACACTGACCATTTAGGCCGCAAGGTAAGTGATTACCATGCAAGAGGGCGTGTGTTTTACTCTCTGTCCAAGGTGAATTCAAACCCAAGTCCCACTAGCCTGGAGTTTCTCCCTCCTACTCCTCTGAGCTGCATCCAATCCCAGGTAGAATGAGCTGCTCCTGGCGCCGTGGCAGACCTGCATCTCTGAGCAGTACAGCTGCGCTGTCAGCTACCTGTTCTCCTGTAACCTCTCTCACTCTCTCGCTCTGGCTCCCTCCCCAGGTCCACAAGGAGTACAGCAAGTGCTTGCGGCACGCTCACTGCTGCAGCCGCCCCACGGCCGGGGTCTCCCACGGCAACCTGAAGACCTCCACCATCCGGAACAGCAGCCGGTACTACACTGGTACTCAGGTACAGAATGCTGCGGCAAGCAGGAGGATGGCTGAAAAGGTCATTTTTTGACAGGGTCGTGTCTAGTCGAATTGTGTTGTTGTTTGTTTTCTCAGACGATCAGATCTTCCGCGATCGGGCTGTGGGTGCAAATCGTTCTAAAACAGCAAAAACGCTTCAACAGCCCACTTTGCAACCTCTTCCCAATGTGGGTGGCAACCTCTCCTCACCCAGAACCTGCCCCCGAATAACGTGCGAAACCCCCAGCTCGTAACTTTTTTCTAGCCTGTTGCTAGGTGGATGGTGCAGCCTCGGGCCTGTTGCTAGGTGGTTAGTGCAGCCTTGGGCCTGTTGCTAGGTGGTTGGTGCAGCCTCGGGCCTGTTGCTAGGTGGATGGTGCAGCCTCGGGCCTGTTGCTAGGTGGATGGTGCAGCCTCGGGCCTGTTGCTAGGTGGTTGGTGCAGCCTCGGGCCTGTTGCTAGGTAGATGATGCAGCCTCGGGCCTGCTGCTAGGTGGTTGGTGCAGCCTCGGGCTTGTTGCTAGTTGGATGGTTTACCATCAGGCCTGCTGCTAGGTAGATGATGCAGCCTCGGACCTGCTGCTAGGTGGTTGTTGCAGCTTCGGGCCTGTTGCTAGTTGGATGGTTTACCATCAGGCCTGTTGCTAGGTGGATGATAACCCCACTCCCCAGCCCTGAAACCTGCTCCAACTGGCCTATAGCCACAAGCAGAATGCAGTCACAGGAAGTGATTAACTCGATTTGTTCCAAACCAATCAATTTTACATCTGGCTTCAAAAGCAGGTGACTCTTCCCAGAGGGTAGCATGGCAGGATCCTAAATACACTCCACTTCTAGGGATAACCCACCCACATGCTCTAAATCCCTCTTGTTGGGTTAACAACACAGCCCTGGCTTGTTATTGGGTAGCTGGTGCAGCCCTGGGCCTGTTGCTAGGTGTTTGGTGCAGCCTTGGGGCTGTTGCTAGGTGTTTGGTGCAGCCTTGGGGCTGTTGCTAGGTGTTTGGTGCAGCCTCAGGCCTGTTGCTAGGCAGATGGTGCAGCCTCAGGCCTGTTGCTAGGTGTTTGGTGCAGCCCTGGGCCTGTTGCTAGGTGTTTGATGCAGCCTCAGGCCTGTTGCTAGGCAGATGGTGCAGCTTCAGGCCTGTTGCTAGGTGTTTGGTGCAGCCTCAGGCCTATTGCTAGGCAGATGGTGCAGCCTCAGGCCTGTTGCTAGGTGTTTGGTGCAGCCTTGGGGCTGTTGCTAGGTGTTTGGTGCAGCCTCAGGCCTGTTGCTAGGTGTTTGGTGCAGCCCTGGGCCTGTTGCTAGGTGTTTGAAGCAGCCTCAGGCCTGTTGCTAGGCAGATGGTGCAGCTTCAGGCCTGTTGCTAGGTGTTTGATGCAGCCTTGGGGCTGTTGCTAGGTGTTTGGTGCAGCCTCAGGCCTGTTGCTAGGTGTTTGGTGCAGCCCTGGGCCTGTTGCTAGGTGTTTGGTGCAGCCTCAGGCCTGTTGCTAGGTGTTTGGTGCAGCCCTGGGCCTGTTGCTAGGTGTTTGGTGCAGCCCTGGGCCTGTTGCTAGGTGTTTGGTGCAGCCCTGGGCCTGTTGCTAGGTGTTTGGTGCAGCCCTGGGCCTGTTGCTAGGCAGATGGTGCAGCCTCAGGCCTGTTGCTAGGCAGATGGTGCAGCCCTCACTCCAGGCTGTTCCGCCTGCTTCTAGGTTGTTTCTCCGAGAAAGTCCCAGCGCTTTGGGTTCTCTCTCGGGTGGTGAAAGGAAGGAGTGAGAGCTGGGACAGTGGGAGGGTTTTATTTGCCTCTGGCTCCCGCCTGCCAACTCCGTTTCACAAGACTTGATTCTACAATCTGGTGGAGCCGCTCGTTCAACAACAATTCAAACCCTTGATAGTTTTCTTTAAATGGACGCCCGGAGCCATCGTCTGAGAAACCGTGTGATGTGTCGTGTTCCTGCTTCCCCCCACACCCCGTGCTTCAGCAGTCTCTGTCCCTGCTCTGTTTCGTGCTTGTTCCGCATCTCCTCCTGGGAAGTGTAGTCACCTTCGTGCAGACCTGTGCAAGGTGAGCAGGCTGCAGATAGGAACCACAACGGCATCCGAGGAGAGTTACTGCTGGCTTAAGAGTGGAGTCCATTCAAATGGGACGGAGGGCGGGGGGGTGGCGGGGAGACTTACCTGTGTTAGGGAGAAATTATTTCACTCCAGTCTGTGTTGATAGGTAAAAGCAAAACAGTTTATTTAATATTCAGAGATCTCTGGGCGAAGCGTCACAGACCTTACCCGGCCTGGTGACTACAGCTTCTCGACCTCCTGTTGTCAATTACAACCTTTTATTTAAGAATTGTCCAATCACATAGTTACAAAATATCACATGATTACAATTATGTCAATTCAAACTAAACAATTATGTCAATTCAAACTAAACCATTAATTCGTTATATTTCTTATCTTTGTCAGCTACAAACTAAAAGCAATTCAATGACGTATATATGCTGCCTGAGTAAGGGGCCACTGTCTTATTCTCACACTTGTCTATTGTATTCTGGCCTTGAATGTTGCTAAGTTCCCAACTCTCAACCATGCTTATCTCTCCACCTGGGTTCTTATTCTATTTCATACAGAAACGAGAAATTATTTATTTTAATTTAACATGAGTTCAAATTAACCCCTTCACTTGCATCCATTAGAATGCGACTGGGGAGCTACCTAGATCCTTCAGAATGAAGTGGAGTTTAACCAGGCCCCATTAGAATGGGGCAAAGGGATGGGGGAGGTATCCATGTTTATTAGAATAAGGTGATCAGGTGCGAGGTACCTGTGTCCATTACACTGGTGTCACACCTAGAATAGGGGCGGAGGTTTAACCAGTGCTCCTTAGAATGTGGGCAACCCTCCAGACTGTAAAGTGAAATGTATGACCGCCCCCCCTCTTTGGCCCCTTTCCCCCAGCACACCGTGGCATTTGTAAGAATGAGAATCCTACTGCTCTCCCAAACTTTGTGCGGTTGATGCTGGCACAGGATCTACATCCATCCCGTCATTCCACTGGCATTCACTTGCACCCGTCATTACTTCCTGCTAAAAGCATCTGGTGTTCCCAACGGAATAAAAAGGCCCAGCACGATCACCTAATCCAACCTAGTAACCCCCCCATGGAAGTTAGGTGTCAACCGTGGCTCAGTGGGCAGCACTCTGGCCTCTTAGTCACAAGGTCATGGGTTCAAGCCCTACTCCATGAAACATAAGCACATAATCCAGGCTGACCCTCAGTGCAATTTTTTCAGATGAGACATTAAACCGAGGCCCCGTCTGCCCTCTCAGGTGGATGTAAAAGATCCCATGGCCACTATTTTGAAGAAAATTGGGGGAGTTCTCCCCAGTGTCCTGGCCGATATTTATCCCTCAACCAACATCACTAAAAAACAGTTTATCTGGTCATTGCCTCATTGCTGTTTGTGGGAGCTTGCTGTGCGCAAATTGGCTGCCGCGCTTCCTACATTACAACAGTGACTACACTTCAAAAAGTACAGGAAACTCTTTATTAACCGGCACCCAAATATCCGGAAATCTCTCTTAACCGGCAAAATTCTGCAGTAGGTAACCGGGGTTTTCCTTCATCTCTCGTTTAAGATTAACTTTAAAAAAAACCCCGAGGCGTTTGCCTTGTATCGGAGCATGTAGATTGGGAGGGGAATGTGCAGCCCGGGTAGGCAGCGGACACGACAGATGGTCAGCTGGCGGTCCCCGGGGAGACGGAGCTCCGAATGCAGGCGCATGTCAGTGTGTACGGGGCTCTCGTACGTTGGGAGATATAACTCTCCGTTATCCGGACTTTTTGATAAACCGGCACCACGCCGGTCCCGTCGGTGCCGGTTAATAAAGAGTTTCCTGTACTTCATTGGCAGCAAAACTCTTTGGGACGCCCTGAAGTTGTGAAAGGCGCTAAATAAATGCAAGTCTTTCTTTTTAGAACAAAAACCATAGCAAACTCTTGCATCACTCCAAATAGACCCCAGATCCAGATTGAATCCGGATCGTTTACTCGTTCAGCTGACTAGGTCATTCCACACTTCACAGATCAGGGACTCCCAGAGCAGGCAGTTGGATAGTCATTCCTCAGGGGGTCTTTGGTGAAGCATCCCATGTCATAAATGGAAGCCGAGGGTTGCGGGGCGTCTTTGAGTTTTGCCGCAGTTCGCTGGAAGAGGATTGTCCACTTGCCGCCTATTTGTTTCTCCAACTGTGCTGTGGCCCCCCCTGTAGCAAAGCTTCACGCCTTGAACTAACGCACTGTGACCTCTGCTTACAGAGTCGGATCCGGAGAATGTGGAACGACACCGTCCGGAAGCAGTCGGAATCTTCCTTCATGGCGGGGGACATCAACAGCACTCCCACCCTAAATCGAGGTGACCTTCCAAACAGCGGTTCCAGTCACATGTTGGGGTTCACAGCACCTGCGTACATGCTGATGGGTGTCGCAGAGGGGGCTGGTGATCATTCGGGGTGGGAGGGCAGTTGTCTCTATGGAGGTTACAGTCGGTTTGCAAGGCACTGCCCCCAGTGTTCATTCACACCAGTAGGGTGTCTGAACCGCTGCCCGTGAGCCATTTCCAGCCATCACTCCTTGGCAGTCCGACCCTTGAAGACCAGGGAACGTAGCCTTGCTTGCTGATTGGTCCAGTTTGAGCTTCAAGGACTTGACGGTCTGGAAAGGCCCTGGGCTTAACATTGTTTCCTGATTGGTGGATTAAATCGTAAATCAGAACACCAGGCTCTGTTAGTTTCAGCAACCTGAGGTATCTGGGGACTATTGGGGAAAAAGGATTGGAACTTTATAGGAACAGGAGGAGGCAATTCAGCCCTTCAAACTTGTTCCGCCATTCAGTGAGATCATGACTGATCTGTAGCTTACCTCCATCTACCCGCCTTGGTTCTGTATCCCTTAATACCCTGACCCAACGAAAAACAATCAACGTCAGTTTGATTGACCCCCAGCCTCAACAGCTTTTTGGGGGAGAGAGTTCCAAATTTCCACTACCCTTTGTGTGAAGAAGTGCTTCCTGACATCACCCCCTGAACAGCCTGGCTCTGATTTTAAGGTTCTGCCCCCTTGTCCTGGACTCCCCCCACCAGAGGAAATAGTTTCTCTCGATCTACCCGATCAAATCCGTTAATCATCTTAAAAACCTCGATTAGATCACCCCTTAATCTTCGATACTCGAGGCAATACAAGCCTAGTCTGTGCAGCCTGTCCTCGTAATTTAACCCTCTAAGCCCCAGAATCAGTCTGGTGAATCTGCGTCACACCCCCTCCAAGGCCAATATACATTGACTGCATGGTGCACACCTAAGCAGCACATGAAGATAGAAATCTTGAATAAACTTGATCATTAGCACCCTGTCGAACGCCCTCGAGTCAACTTCCCCACTGTGGATGTTAAGCTAACCAGGTAATAATGATCAGTTGTGCCCTCCTCATTTCCCCAATTATTGGAACTATTTTTCACCATTCTCCAGTGCCCGGGTGCAATCCCAATGTTCATCTAAAAACTATCAACCAAAGCATCACTAATTTCCTCCTCTAAGCTGAGAAATGACCGTGGCCAATATTAGCGAGAAAATACTTAACAAACCCGCATGGCATTCTGGACTTAGGTATGGGGTCGATATTTGCAAACAACACAAAAATAGGCAACCTGCTGAAGAGAACTGTAAGTGACTTCAGAATAGATTTTGAATGAAATTTAACGTGGAGAAATGCGAGGTGCTGCATTTTGAGAGGAAGAATGACAGGAAATGCACAGCAAAATGGTAAAACTTTGAAAAGAATTTGAGGAAGAGAGAGACTTCGGAGTTCAGATACACAAATCTTTAAAAGTAGGAGGGGAAGGTGATAAAGCTGTAAGTCAAAAGGTATATAGGATCCTAGGTTTTATAAGGAGAGGCGTAGAGTACAAACGCAAAGAGTTAATGGACGAGCCTGTACAAATTATTGGCCAGGGCACGGTTAAAAGGTTGATCAATCAATGGGAATGAAAATCAGGTGAGGTCTACACTGGGGAGCTGATCGAACCACAGGTTAAACCACCCCCTCTCTTCCTCCTTTCCCTACCTCACTTCCTCCTTTCCCTACCTCACTTCCTCCTGTCTACCTCACTTCCTCCTGTCTCTGAGTTACACTGTTTCTCTTTTCCCCCTCTCTAGGAACTATGGGCAATCACCTGCTGACCAATCCTGTTCTGCAGCCTCGTTCCGGTGCCAGCCCCTACAACACGCTCCTGGCCGAGTCCGTTGGGTACAGTGCTCCCTCACCCACTGTCTTCAGTTCACCAGGTTGGGAATGAAACATGTGTCTGTCCTCTCAGCCCACTCGTCCAGCCCCAAATGGCCCACTGCTGGAGGTGGAACTGTGATTCATGTTGCACGTTTAAGAGTCCAGCACCCTAGCATCAAAATTATCCTGCTCCATTGGGCTGGCCATTGCAGGCCTACCCATTGACATTCCCCCCCCCCCCCCATAAACTGCTGAGGAAGGTGACTGCAGGTGCCTGAAGCTATAGGAATGGGAACCCTGTAACTGTTAGATATGGGGGATCCCTACGACCGTAGGACTGAGTGGGGGTACCTATAATCATTGGATTAGAAGGGTCCCTAATACTGTAGGAAAAGGAACCCCCATTCCTAAGGTTATGAGTGACCCCCCCCCCCCCACCCCTATTCCTACTGTTATAATGATTGACCATTCAGACAGTTATAGGGGCTTCCAATTCTGGATCTCAATCTTGGCTCACCTCTGAGTCAAAAGATCGTGGGTTCAAGCCCGACTCTTGGACTTGAGCCCATAGTCCAGGCTGACACTCCAGTGCAGTGCTGAGGGAGTGCCGCACTGTCGGAGGTGCCGTCTTTCAGATGAGACGTTAAATCGAGGCCCCCGTCTGCTCTCTCAGGTGGATGTAAAATATCCTATAGCTCTCTTCGAATAAGAGCAGGGGAGTTCTTCCCGGTGTCCTGGCCAATATTTATTCCTTGTTCAACATCACTAGAACAAATTACCTGGTCATTTATCACATTGCTGTTTGTGGGACCTTGCTGTGTGCAAATTGACTGCCACGTTTCCTACATTGCAACAGTGACTAAACTCTTGGGCCCCAGTTGGCTGCTAGTTATTAATAATTTCCGTTCCTAACGTGGCTGTGAGATTGACATATTGCTGATTAATTAACGATGGCTGTCCTAGCACTGAAACTGTCCATGTTCATGATTAACAATTAACTAAACTCGCCAGTGATCAGCTTGCGCCTTCTGCTAAAAAATATTTACATTTTTAATTAATGCTCTGATTAAATGCCTGATTGAATTTGACTTTGTGATCTCGGTGTTTATTGTCTCTTTTCCTTTATTTCACCACATGCTTCCGTGTAGGGACCTACAGAGAGACAAGTACGGCAGTTAAGCTTGCGTTTCCTTGTTGAATGTAAATGTTTCACACTATGGGTTCAGGCCTTCCAACACCTCTTCGTTTACAACCGTCTCCCTCCTGAATTGCTGCCGTTACTTCAGCAACAGCAAAATACTGCGGACGCTGGAAATCTGAAACAACAGCAGAAAATGCTGGAAACACTCGGCAGGTCAGGCAGCATCCATGGAGAGAGAAACATTTCATCCTTCGCCTCATCCAACGCTTCAACAAAACACGTTTTTCTTCCTTTCAGATGTCAAGGATCGCAAGCTTCAACAACTCTTGGACACCAATGTCACCCCCCACCCCACGAATGCTCCCCACCCAGAAACTTCTTCCCCTTCACTTTCCTCTGACCCCATCCCTTCTTCCAATCTCACCCCCTGCCATGTTTTCACCATCCCCTCTGACCTTCCCCTCTCTGACCCCGAACAATCAGTCCTCAGCAGAGGCCTGAGCTTCATCCCCTTACGCCCCCATCTCAATGAATTTCGAGCTCGGCACGATGCTGAGCTCTTTTTCCGCCGCCTCCGTCTCCGTGCCCACTTCTTTGGCCAGGAGTCTTCCCCCCGCACGGCTGACCCTTTCTCCCGCTTTCAGAATTCCCGTTCTACCTGGACCCCTCCCTCTGGCCTCTTACCCTCTCTAGATCTTTTCATTGCTAACTGCCGGCGTGACATCGTCTGTCTCAATTTCTCTGCTCCTCTCACTCACTCCAACCTCCCTCCCTCTGAACTTGCAGCACTCCATTCTCTCCGATCCAACCCTAACATTATCATTAAACCTGCTGACAAGGGTGGTGCTGTTGTTGTTTGGCGAACCACTACCTCCTTCCCAAGATCCACAAACAGGCCTGCCCTGGTAGACCCATCGTTTCAGCCTGTTCTTGCCCCACGGAACTGATTTCGTCCTATCTCGACTCTATTTTTTCTCCCCTTGTCCAGTCTCTCCCCACCTACATTCACGACTCTTCCGACGCCCCCCGCCACTTTAACAGTTTCCAGTTTCCCGGCCCCAACCGCCTCCTCTTCACTATGGACGTCCAATCCCTCTACACCTCCATCCCCCACCAGGATGGCCTGAGGGCGCTCCATTTCTTCCTTGAACAGAGGCCCAACCAGTCCCCATCCACCACCACGCTCCTCCGCCTGGTTAAACTTGTTCTCATATTGAACAACTTCTCCTTTGACTCCACTCACTTCCTCCAAATCAAAGGTGTTGCTATGGGTACCCGCATGGGCCCTAGCTATGCCTGCCTTCTCGTGGGATATGTGGAACATTCTTTGTTCCACTCCTACTCGGGTCCCCTCCCTCACCTGTTTTTCCGGTACATTGATGACTGTATCAGTGCCATCTCCTGCTCTCGCCCTGAACTAGAAAATTTTATTCACTTTGCTTCCAATTTCCACCCTTCCCTCACCTTCACATGATCCATCTCCGACTCTTCTCTTCCCTTCCTCGACTTCTCTGTCTCCATTTCTGGGGATAGATTATTGACAAACACCCACTACAAGCCCACTGACTCCCACAGCTACCTGGACCACACTTCCTCCCACCCCGCTTCCTGTAAGGACTCTATTCCATTCTCCCAGTTTCTCCGTTTCCGCCGCATCTGCTCTGACGATGCCACCTTCCATACTAGCGCTTCCGACATGTCTTCCTTTTTCCTCAACTGTGGATTTCCCTCTACCGTGGTTGACATGGTCCTTGACCGTGGTTGACATGGTCCTCGACCGTGTCCATTCCATTTCCCGCACTTCTGCTCTCTCCCCTTCCCCTCCCTCCCAGAACCACGGTAGGGTTCCCCTTGTCCTCACCTTTCACCCCACCAGCCTCCACGTTCAACGGATCATCTTCCACCATTTCCGCCATCTCCAGCGTGATCTCACCACCAAAGACATCTTCCTCTCCCACCCCCCTTTCAGCATTCCGAAGCGACCGCTCCCTCCGCGGCACCCTGGTCCACTCCTCTATCACCCCCAACACCCCTTCCCCTTCCCACGGCATCTTCCCGTGCAAGCACAGGAGATGCAACAACTGCCCTTTTACGTCCTCCCTTCCCACTGTCCAGGGCCCCAAACACTCCTTCCAGGTGAAACAGCGATTTACTTGTACTTCTTGCAATTTAGTATACTGTATTCGCTGCTCACAATGCGATCTCCTCTACATTGGGGAGACCAAACGCAGATTGGGTGACCACTTTGCGGAACACCTCCGCTCAGTCCGTAAGGGTGACCCTGAGCTTCTGGTCGCCTGTCACTTTAATTCTCCGCTCCACTCCCACTCTGATCTCTCGTTCCTCGGCCTCTTACACTGTTCCAATGAAGCTCAACGTAAGCTCGAGGAACAGCACCTCATCTTTCGATTAGGCACTTTACAGCCTTCTGGACTCAACATTGAGTTCAACAATTTCAGACTATAACCTCGACCCATGTTTTCTTTTTTTCTCTCACATGGCAGCTGTTGATGATTCTGCCATTGCCATTTACACCTCATCTAGAGTCATCTTTTGTTTCTTAACTTGTCCCATTACCATCTCCTTTTGCCTCGCACCATCATCCCTTTTGTCTCTTAATCTCTCCTGCCTTCCACCCTATCACAGACCTTCCCTTTTGTTCTTTCCTCCCTCTCCCTGCCCCTGCACTTGCTTAAAAACCTGTTTCATCTCCAACTTTTTTCCAGTTCTGACGAAGGGTCATCGACCTGAAACATTGACTCTGTTTCTCTCTCCACAGATGCTGCCTGACCTGCTGAGTATTTCCAACATTTTCTGTTGTTGCTCCCATTACTTAGTTGATTGGTATATTTTTGTACCACACTGAATATCTGAAGGGCTCACGACAACCCAAACCTACTGGAAGCCAAACTATGGCCCCTGAATCCACACCAAATTTGGCTACACCTCTGACCTTTGGCCCTTCACCCAGTCTTCTCAGGTTGGAAGGTCTGTAGATTGTAGCTCGAAGCCGGGAGAGGCATGTGCGACTCAAACTGTGATAGACAGAAAGAAAAGTCAGCTGTACCAGGTTTTGTCAATTGACAGATGAGATAATGAACTGAATTAATGATTTGGAACAATATGGTAAATAAACTATCTTCTGCCGCAACTGTACAATTACACTGGGGCCCCCTGTCATACTCTTAACTGAAGCTTTGGCAGGTCGCCATTTGCAGTGTGGCTGTCAGTCTCAAGCTGGCAGCCATTTGCAATGTGTCACCGTCTTAAGATGGCAGCCATTTTCAGAGTGTCAGTCTCAAGCTGGCAGCCATTTGCAGTGTGTCTGCCAGTCTCAAGCTGGCAGCCATTTGCAGTGTGTCTGCCAGTCTCAAGCTGGCAGCCATTTGCAGTGTGTCACCGTCTTAAGATGGCAGCCATTTTCAGAGTGTCAGTCTCAAGATGGTAGTTATCTGCAGAATGTTTGTCTATTCTGGAAACATTGCTAAATCATCTTCCTTACCTATACTACTGACCTTATGGGAAAGCAAACAGAATTTTCTGGAAACACAGCGACGCCTGCACTGTTAGCAAGGACTGTCCGTGCAATACACGATTGTGTCAGATACACACTTGTTAGTGTTTAGCTTAGAATTGTGTGTTGGTGGTACGATGGACTGCCTGTGCAGGCCTGGCTGACATGGGGTTATCATTCAGCACTGCTCGTCACGGAGAGGATTTAAGTGGTCAGCCAGGCTGCATGGTCTTCTGAAGAGGAAAGGATTCTCTGTCCATTGTGCCGAGAACTAGGTTATCCCTTTTTTATTATCTCAGATTGAAGAGCATGAGCTGTTGCTGGTCTGAAAGCACCAAAGTTCTGAATGGTCACTTCTACCTCTCTCCCCCATCTACTTTTCCCAGTCACTCCCCCATAACTTTCCTAGTCACTCCCCATAACTTTCCCAGTCACTCCCCATACCTTTCCCAATCATTCCATACCCTTCCCAATCACTCCCCAGACACATCCCAATCAGGATTTGAGTATAAGAGTAAAGACATCTTACTGCAATTATATAGGGCCCTGGTGAGACCACACCTGGAGTATTGTGTACAGTTCTGGTCTCCTTACCTAAGGACGGATATACTTGCCATAGAGGGAGTGCAATGAAGGTTCACCAGACTGGTTCCTGGGATGGGGGGGGGGTTGTCCTATGAGGAGAGACTGAGTAGACTAGGCCTATATTCTCTAGAGTTTAGAAGAATGAGAGGTGATCTCATTGAAACATACAAAATTCTTACAGGGCTTGACAGGGTAGATGCAGGGAGGATGTTTCTCCTGGCTGGAGAGTCTAGAACCAGGGTCACAGTCTCAGAATATGGGGTCGGCCATTTAGGACTCAGATGAGGAGAAATTTCTTCACTCAGAGGGTGGTGAATCTTTGGAATTCTCTGCCCCAGAGGGCTGTGGAGACTCAGTCATTGAGTATGTTCAAGACAGAGATCGATAGATTTTTGAATATTAAGGGAATCAAGGGATATGGGGAGAGTGCAGGAAAGTGGAGATGAGGTAGAAGATCAGCCATGATCTTATTGAATGGCGGAGCAGGCTCGAAGGGCCAAATGGCCGACTCCTGCTCCTATTTCTTAATCATTCTCTCCATACCCTTCCCAGTCACTCACCATATCTTTCCTAATCACTCCCCCATATTCTTCCCAAAAACCTTCCATACCCTTCCCAATCACCCCCCTAGCCCATCCCAATCTCTCCCTCCATACCCTACAGTGGGCAATATCCTTGGGGAGAAATAATGGGGATGGGGCAAATAATAAACCCAGTTTTTAAATGTAACTTTGAGCCAATGATTGTTTCTTTTCCTCATTTGCTGTGGGGTTTTTTTGCAGAGCACCCGGTGAACATCACCAGGGACCCGTGTGCCATGGACACGCTGCCCCTCAACGGCAACTTCAACAACAGTTACTCCTTCCGCAACAGTGACTTCACCACCGACGGCACGCCGCTAGCCGACTGCCGCCGCAACCTGAGCGACGCCGCCTTCGAGAAGATGATCATCTCCGAGCTGGTCCACAACAACCTGCGGCCCGGAAGCAAGACCCTCCCCGGCGAGCAGGGCGCGCCGGCCAGCGGGGGAGGCGGAGGGGGCGCCACCAGCAGCGAGGATGACGCCATCGTCCCCGACGCCCCCTCGCTGACCCAGGAGGACAACATCGAGATCGAGCTGATGTACAAGGCGCTGGAGGAGCCTCTGCTGCTGCAACGCGCCCAGTCGCTGCTCTACCACAGCGACCCAGAGCTGGAGGAGTCCGAGAGCTACACCGCGGAAATAACGGACGGGTTGGACGGCCAGCTCCAGTCCCCAAACAGAGACTCCCTCTACACCAGCATGACCAACCTAAGAGACTCCTCCTACCCCGACAGCAGCCCGGAGGTGATCGGGGAAACCGTGCCCCAGTCCCAGGCCAACGATGAGATCTACTACAGCTCCAGGCCCAACCTAGTGTTCAGGAGCCAGCTACAAGCCTACTACCAGTCCAGGAGAGGCAGCAATGACGGCTACATCGTGTCGGTCAATGTGGACGGCTCCGTGGCAGAAGGTGATGGACAAATGCAACTGGTAACCAGTCTCTGAAACGAAAAGCGAGGGGTGGGGGCAATTCAAGGACCCGGGTATAGGGTGCCCTTGGTTCTGCCAGAAATGTAGGGCTGTGATTTGTACAGAGGACCAACCTTGTTGGAGCAGGGCTGCCGGTTTTTTTTTTTTTTTTTGCTGTTGGACGTATCGGACCGTAACAAACCTTGGGATCGCCTGATATATAAATTACTACCTCCAGCCAACTTGTTCCGAACCCCAGGTGGAACTTTATAAACGGGATGTCCCGTTCCGCCAAAGGTTACCAGGAATGCATCGCCTCTTCGGGGGAAGAAAAGAAATGTGACCCTGCCTTGCCGAACGATGCTGGTTCCTGCACTCAGATACACCGGCGAGACTCGGAAAGCAGCTGGGAATGGCCAGCTACGTGGTGCTAACACTGAAGATGCCTCCCAGCTATCAAATTCCAAGAAGTCTGCGAGCTCTTGAAAAAGCAAAACCCAACAACAGAAGCGATTGAGCCATACACACAGTGCCAGCTGTGAAGTGTGATCAGGAATTAGCGGGCACTTAAAGTTAACTAATGGTGTGTGAAAGATGATTCGAGTCTTATTCGATTAATTCCCTCCTAACTGTGGCCACAGCACCAAAAGAGGCTTGGACCTCAGCTTCCTCTGTTGTCGGTGTCCATCACCAGAGTATTTGGCAGGTAACTGTCCAGACTTAACGTGTGTGGGAGCCTTTGCTGCTAAGGTGTCTGGGAACCAGCTTCACGTCAGAAACCGCCCCCCCCACCCCCCCCAACCCCTCCCTCCAAACTGTAGCTTTGTTGACTGTGCTGTCCATTGGATCTCGAATCCGGACTCTCATCTGTGGAGGAGGAGGAGGAGGAGGAGGAAGGGAGGGAAGAAGCAGAAGGAGTCTCGTAGGATCGCAAGGAAAATGGCCGCAGCCCTCCTGACGACAAGCGCGCTTGCCAACCTCAGCCCCGCGCCCCGGCCCTCGTTGGGCGCGCCCGGGCCGCGGAAGCCGGAACGCGAGTGAGAGAGCGAGCGCCGCTTTTGGCCCAGCCTCCCATCTGTCAGGAATGGCGACAGGCGCGACACGTGAGAGGCCAGGCGCAGGGCGGAGGGCAGATCCCGCTCCCAAAGGCCGCAGTCCAGGGAAGCTCACCGACGATGTAAATAGAAACGAATTCGCCCGCGCTCCACGTGCGGGAAGCCACGTTTATTGAGGGGGGGGGGGGGTTTCTTTTGGGGTTTTTTTCCCCCCTCCGCTTTCGTGCCACTGACCGACAGAACGTTAGCGGCCCACCGCTGGCTGGGCGACTGAGGTCAGGCCCTGTAGCACCACCAGGAAGGGACATCGATGTTATTCATCTCCTATGGCACATGTATTATATACAGGAGGTTGTGATTGGGTGACCTTTGACCTTCCGTCCCAAACAGGATGAACTTTCACCTCAACTTAAAAAAAAAAATTCTTGACGACCGATGGGCCCCATTTTTCTTGTGGTTGTAGGCCGTCGTTGATCTGTGTAATTTTACTACAAAAAAAAAATATACACAAAGTGTTTAATGTCCTCTTAAACCCTTTGAGTTCTCAGAGCACAAAATCTTTTATAATCTCGTCGTGTCCCCCGAGTATAGAGAAGGAGGCAGACCAGACTTCCGTGTTCAGAAGTTGCCTTTTGGCCTCTCCAGAAAGGAGGGACTTTTACAAATGGTGTGTGTGTGTGTTTAACAAAAAACAAAAAAAAAAATAATTCTTGCCAATATAAGCTTTAGACACGAGGGTGTCACGCACAGTCTGTTAACAGCACTTTCAATCGCTCTGACATAATTTACAACTTGCGTCATTGGCCCGTGTTCACTGGGCAGCCAATTAAATTTGTGCTTCTTTCCTTCATCATAATGCCGTGGAAGCCAGATTCTGGGCGCAGGCTTATTCTCGAGGCTTGAGATGGGCCCCCGAGACCAGCTCTGTGTCCCTGGTGCGGAGGGTCCGAGACCAGCTCTGTGTCCCTGGTGCGGAGGGTCCGAGACCAGCTCTGTGTCCCTGGTGTGGAGGGTCCCAGACCAGCTCTGTGTCCCTGGTGCGGAGGGTCCGAGACCAGCTCTGTGTCCCTGGTGTGGAGGGTCCCAGACCAGCTCTGTGTCCCTGGTGTGGAGGGTCCCAGACCAGCTCTGTGTCCCTGGTGTGGAGGATCTGAGACCAGCTCTGTGTCCCTAGTGTGGAGGACCAGACCAGCTCTGTGTCCCTGGTGCAGAGGACCAGACCAGCTCTGTGTCCCTGGTGCAGAGGACCAGACCAGCTCTGTGTCCCTGGTGTGGAGGATCTGAGACCAGCTCTGTGTCCCTGGTGCAGAGGACCAGACCAGCTCTGTGTCCCTGGTGTGGAGGACCAGACCAGCTCTGTGTCCCTGGTGTGGAGGATCCCAGACCAGCTCTGTGTCCCTGGTGTGGAGGACCAGACCAGCTCTGTGTCCCTGGTGTGGAGGGTCCCAGACCAGCTCTGTGTCCCTGGTGTGGAGGGTCCCAGACCAGCTCTGTGTCCCTAGTGTGGAGGATCCGAGACCAGCTCTGTGTCCCTGTTGCGGAGGACCAGACCAACTCTTTGTCCCTGGTGTGGAGGATCCCAGACCAGCTCTGTGTCCCTGGTGTGGAGGTCCAGACCAGCTCTGTGTCCCTGGTGTGGAGGTCCCTAGTGTGGAGGTCCAGACAAGCTCTGTGTCCCTGGTGTGGAGGGTCCCAGACCAGCTCTGTGTTCCTAGTGTGGAGGATCCGAGACCAGCTCTGTGTCCCTGTTGCGGAGGACCAGACCAACTCTTTGTCCCTGGTGTGGAGGATCCCAGACCAGCTCTGTGTCCCTGGTGTGGAGGTCCAGACCGACTCTGTGTCCCTGGTGTGGAGGTCCCTAGTGTGGAGGTCCAGACAAGCTCTGTGTCCCTGGTGTGGAGGTCCAGACAAGCTCTGTGTCCCTGGTGTGGAGGTCCCTAGTGTGGAGGTCCAGACAAGCTCTGTGTCCCTGGTGTGGAGGTCCAGACAAGCTCTGTGTCCCTGGTGTGGAGCACCCCAGTCTGGAGCCCCAAAGACCAGCTCTGTGGCCTTGACACAGACTGCACGGCCTGAGATGGGCTGTGGCCTGCACTGTTCTCTGTGCTGAGGGCCAGCCCCACACCACAACCTTCCTGTTATTGCTGAAATGGGGATACTGGAGATGGGGCCAGTGCAGGGCTGTGTGTAGGTCAGGGTGCACTCTGAACCCTTACACCTGCCCACAATGCGGATTACAAAGGCATCTTCACAGCTCCCAGTAGACCCAACTCTGATTAAACACCAAACATTCTCATGTAACACACTGACTCATGTCCAGTGCCAACACACAGTGATAGTGTCAGCACTGACACACACACACACTGATAGTGTCAGCACTCACACACACTCACACTGATAGTGTCAGCACTCACACACTCACACCCAAACACAGTGATAGTGTCAGCACTCACACACACTCACACTGATAGTGTCAGCACTCACACACACACTCACACCCAGACACAGTGATAGTGTCAGCACTCACACACACTCACACCCACACACACTGATAGTGTCAGCACTCACACACACTCACACCCGCACACACTGATAGTGTCAGCACTCACACACACTGATAGTGTCAGCACTCACGCACACACTCACACACACTCACACTGATAGTGTCAGCACTCACACACACTCACACCCAAACACAGTGATAGTGTCAGCACTCACACACACTCACACCGAAACACAGTGATAGTGTCAGCACTCACACACACTCACACTGATAGTGTCAGCACTCACACACACACACCCACACACACTGATAGTGTCAGCACGCACACCCCCACACACACTGATAGTGTCAGCACTCACACACACACACCCACACACACTGATAGTGTCAGCACTCACACTCACTCACACTGATAGTGTCAGCACTCACACTCACACCCACACACTGATAGTGTCAGCACTCACACACACACACCCACACACACTGATAGTGTCAGCACTCACACACACACACCCACACACACTGATAGTGTCAGCACTCACACCCCCACACACACTGATAGTGTCAGCACTCACACGCACACCCCCACACACACTGATAGTGTCAGCACTCACACCCACACACAGTGATAGTGTCAACCCTCACACAAACAGTGATAGTGTCAGCACACACACACAGTGAATGTCAGCACACACACACACACACACGGTAACAGTGTCAGTACACGCACAGCTACTCACAAACAGTGCTAGAGTCAGTGTTCACCTATACAGAGTAAGCTAGTAATCAATCTGATTCAGACACTCACGAACTTAGTTACACACATGTTCAACCGCAGACACCCAGGTGCTGAGTTGCTCACTACTCCACGTTCAGCCGCGCACGCACACACCCAGGTGAATAGTGTGTCCGTTCAGGCCTGGTGACAGGCGTGAGTCGCTGGTGACACACACACGCCGACTCTGCACAGAGCCACCAGCCCCCGGGCCAAATGATCCAATCCGAAGATGCGCTAAAACACCCCAAACCCATCAGGCGCTCAAAGTATCGCCGGGGAGACCGCTCCCAGCCCCATATCGCACCCGAACAATGATGAAGGAAAAAGCAACAGAGCTGACTGACAGGGTCTTAAATAAAAAACAACAGAAGTGGCAAACCCTTCATTTTAAACGATTCTCTATACTTTTAATTCTTAACTTAATACAAAGTAAAATTGCAAAGGGCCAGGCAATATTTGAAATATTGGCTTACAATCCGATTTTTTTATACTATATATTGCATTTAATGTATATTGAATGTGATTGGAAAGAATGGCTGTCAATGGACAATGAGCTGGTTAATATATTTTCTGTTTATTTATTATGTATTCTACAGAATAATATATAAAATGGAAACATTGGTTGTTGTATATGTGACTACAGTCTGGTAATTACCATGTTTGAACAGACATAAGATGCAATTTTTTTTGGGGGGGTGGGGAGGGGGGGTGGTGGAGAAAATCTGCTATCATTGGTTCAGATTCGAGATGAGCAGGTTGTCCCATGACAGGTGGGCACCGACTCTCGCGGCAGAGAGAGTCTACTCACCGTGTGCTAATCACTTATAACACATCCCGCTCCGGGGGGCATTGTAGGGAGGGTGGGCGGGGGTCGGGGGGGGGCGCATAGAACCCAGAGACTGGGCAACAAACAGAAAACCAGAGATTATTCCTTTCCTTGTCACCCCCTTTGCGGAGTTTTCAAAGTTGCTTTTCAATCCAGCTCCTTTCATTGCGTTCTGCTGAATGTTCCTCGCGGAATACAGGAGCAGGAGGAGGCCATTCAGCCCCTCGGGCCTGTTCCGCCATTCCATTAGATCGTGGCTGAGCTGTACCCCGACTCCATTGCTCCATATCCACTGATACCCTTACCCAACCGAAAGCTATCGATCTCAGTCTTGAAAGCTCCAATTGTTCCACCAGCACCCACAGGGAGAGAGTTCCAAATTTCTACCCACCCATTGTGTGAAAAAGTGCTGGTTTCATTGCTGAATGGCCTCGCTCTAATTTGAAGATCTGCTACGTAGTGACCTCTGCCCTGGAGTCACAGCAATGAGTGTTGCACACTGCACACATGGTCTGAGGAAGAATCCTGATCTGGTGTCCTGCACAGGCTCCTTCTTGTTCGAGGTGCTGTATTTCTACTTTGTCCTCATTTCTTTGTCTCCCTTCTCGTTGTGTTGTATATTTCTCAGGTTCTGAACATTCCCAGACCTGAGTTCTCCTGATGCGCTCCTGGTTTAAGATGTAATCTTTGATTTCCTGCCTCGATGGACTCCGTCTCTGTCTTTAGATCCTCCTTTCCTCCCGATGGCCCATCATCCCGTGGGGAGACGAGAGAAGCCGGAATTGCTCTCCTTAGAGCAGAGAAGGTTGAGGGGATTTATTTTCATCGAGGTGCTCAAAATTATGAGGGGTTTTGATAGAGTAAATGAAGAGAAACTGTTTCCAGTGGCAGGAGGGTCGGTAACCAGAGGACACAGATTGAAGGTAATTGGCAAAACAGCCAGAGGGGAGATGAGGAAACATTTTTTTACGCAGTGAGTTGTTGTGATCTGGAACGCGCTGCCCGAAAGGGCGGTGGAAGCAGATTCAATAGTAACTTTCAAAAAGGGAATTGGATAAATACTTGAAAAGGAAAAACTTGCAGGGCTACGGGGACAGAGCGGGGGGGGGGGGGGGGGGAGTGGGACTAATTGGAGAGCTCTTTCAAAGAGCCGGCACAGGCAGGATGGGCTGAATGGCCTCCTTCTGTGCTGTATCATTCTATCTTCCGTTGCTCTCTGGTTCTGTCCTGTCGCTTCCCACCTACGCTGCGTGCTTTGTTAAACTTGCAGCTTTGTCCCTGAGTCCTCTGTGCATTTCCCTGGGTTTCCTTTGTCCCAATCAGTGGGGCCTCCGCCTGGCCGTGAGGCCCCTGGGCTTTGAATGTAGCCGGGGAAATAGTCCGGGCGGTGAGACAGCTCCACTGGCCCTGGTTTGGCCGCTGGGCGCTCACGCTCCTAGTTTCTCGCAGTGTCGGCTGTCCAGGGTGTGTTATAACGGAGTTCTGGACCTGGTACTTGAATGTGGCCTGTTCCAGGACAGTCCTATCATCACAATTGTATAACTTTCATTAAAAAAAAAATTGGAACTAGCTGTTTCTGAATCAACTTTTTTTGCTAAATCTGTAAGGGCAAAGCCTTCGTTCACTCGCAGTCTCCCACCGGGGAGTCAGAGAGAGCCCATCAACTGGACTTTCTCAGTAACATCTAAAAGGAGTGACGTGCGGCCACTGTACTTGCGCCCTTTAAATATTGTAAGTTATACACTGATATAACCACCTGCATTCTCCACTGACCAGGGCGCAGATCTTGACTTTGGCCGATAGTGTGGAACGGGCGATAGCGGATCCACTTCCGCTTTTGCATCTCTCCACATTGAAGTCAATGGAAATAAAGATGGGGAGAGACATAAAACGGGCTGCCGACTCTCTCCAACGCACAAAGTCAAAATCTACACCAAAGAGTTTGTGTAGCGTGTGTCGGCAGCTCTGCTGGCATCTGGTAGAGTGAGTGTTGGTGCCTGCTGGAGTCAGTGTTGGTGTGTGCTGGAGTCAGTGTTGGTGTGTGCTGGAGTCAGTGTTGGTGCCTGCTGGAGTCAGTGTTGGTGTGTGCTGGAGTTCGGTGTTGGTGTGTGCTGGAGTCAGTATTGGTGTGTGCTGGAGTCAGTGTTGGTGTGTGCTGGAGTTCAGTGTTGGTGTGTGCTGGAGTCAGTGTTGGTGTGTGCTGGAGTCGGTGTTGGTGTGTGCTGGAGTCAGTGTTGGTGTGTGCTGGAGTCGGTGTTGGTGTGTGCTGGAGTCATTGATGGTGTGTGCTGGAGTCAGTGATGGTGTGTGCTGGAGTCAGTGTTGGTGTGTGCTGGAGTTCAGTGTTGGTGTGTGCTGGAGTCAGTGTTGGTGTGTGCTGGAGTTCAGTGTTGATGTGTGCTGGAGTCAGTGTTGGTGTGTGCTGGAGTCAGTGTTGGTGTGTGCTGGAGTCAGTGTTGGTGTGTGCTGGAGTCAGTGTTGGTGTGTGCTGGAGTCGGTGTTGGTGTGTGTTGGAGTCAGTGTTGGTGTGTGCTGGAGTCAGTGTTGGTGTGTGCTGGATTCAGTGTTGGTGTGTGCTGGAGTCAGTGTTGATGTGTGCTGGAGTCAGTGTTGATGTGTGCTGGAGTCAGTGTTGGTGTGTGCCGGAGTCGGAGTCGGTGTTGGTGTGTGCTGGAGTCAGTGTTGGTGTGTGCTGGAGTCGGTGTTGGTGCGTGCTGGAGTTCAGTGTTGGTGCGTGCTGGAGTCGGTGTTGGTGTGTGCTGGAGTCAGTGTTGGTGTGTGCTGGAGTCAGTGTTGGTGTGTGCTGGAGTCGGTGTTGGTGTGAGCTGGAATAACATAGAAACATAGAAGATAGGAGCAGGAGTAGGCCATTCAGCCCCTCTAGCCTGCTCCGCCATTCAATGAGATCATGGCTGATCATCCAAACTCAGTACCCTGTCCCTGCCTTCTCCCCATATCCCTTGATCCCTTTAGCTTTAAGAAATATATCTAACTCCTTATTGAATATTTTTAGTGAATTGGCCTCTACTGCCTTCTGTGGTCGAGAAATCCACAGGTTCACCACTCTCTGGGTGAAGAAATTCCTCCTCATCTCAGTCCTAAATGGCTTACCCCTTATCCTTAGACTGTGACCCCTGGTTCTGGACTCCCCGGCCATCGGGAACATCCTTCCTACATCTAGTCTGTCTAGTCCTGTTAGAATTTTATAAGTTTCAATGAGATCCCCTCTCATTCTTCTAAACTCCAGCGAGTATAAGCCCAATCGACCCAATCACTCCTCATACTTCATTCCTGCCATCCCAGGTATCAGCCTGGTGAATCTTCGCTGCACTCCCTCCATGGCAAGAACATCCTTCCTCAGATAAGGCGACCAAAACTGCACACAATACTCAAGGTGTGGTCTCACCAAGGCCCTGTACAACTGCAGCAAGACATCCTTGCTCCTGTACTCGAATCCTCTCGCTACGAAGGCCAACATACCATTTGCCTTCTTAACCGCCTGCTGCACCTGCATGCTTACCTTCAGCACAAGGACACCCAGGTCTTGTTGCACTTCCCCTTCTCCCAATCTATTGCCATTCAGATAATAATCTGCCTTCCTGTTTTTGACACCAAAGTGGATAACCTCGCATTTATCCACATTATATTGCATCTGCCACGCTTCTGCCCACTCACCCAACCTGTCCAAATCATACTGGAGTTTCTCGGCATCCTCCTCACGGCACACACTCCCACCCAGCTTTGTGTCGTCTGCAAACTTGGAGATATTACATCCAATTCCCTCGTCTAGATCATTAATATATATTGTGAATAGCTGGGGTCCTAGGACCGATCGCTGCGGTACCCCACTAGTCACTGCCTGCCACTCGGAAAAAGACCCGTTTATTCCAACTCTTTGCTTCCTGTCTGCCAACCAGTTCTCTATCCAAGTCAATACCTTGCCCCCAATCCCATGTGCCTTAACTTTACACACTAATCTCTTATGCGGGACCTTATCGAAAGCCTTCTGAAAGTCCAAATACACCACATCCACTGGTTCTCCCTTATCTATTTTACCAGTTACCTCCTCAAAAAATTCCAGTAGATTAGTCAAGCACGATTTACCTTTTGTAAATCCATGTTGACTTTCTCTGATCCTGTCACTGTTTTCCAAGTGCTCTGCTATTACATCTTTTATAATGGACTCTAGCATTTTCCCCACTACCGATGTCAGGCTTACCGGTCTATAATTCCCCGTTTTCCCTCTGCCACCCTTTTTGAATAGTAGGGTAACATTAGCTACCCTCCAATCCATGGGTACTGTTCCAGATTCCATCGAATGTTGGAAGATGACCAGCAATGCATCTACTATTTCGAGGGCCACTTCCTTAAGTACCCGAGGATGTAGATTATCAGGCCCTGGGGATTTATCGGCCTTCAATCCCATCAATTTCCTTAACACTATTTCCCTACAAATACTGATTTCTTTCAGTTCCTCCCTCTCATTAGACCCTATGTTCCCCGACATCTCTGGGAGGTTATTTGTGTCCTGTGTGAAGACAGAACCAAAGTATGTATTTAATTGGCAGGCCATTTCTTTGTTCCCCATTATAAATTCCCCTGATTCTGACTGCAAGGGACCTACGCTTGACTTCACCAATCTTTTTCTCTTCACATATCTATAAAAGCTTTTACAGTCAGTTTTTATGTTCCCTGCAAGCTTACTCTCATACTCTATTTTCCCCCTCTTAATTAATCCCTTTGTCCTTTGCTGAATCCTATTCTGCTCCCAATCCTCAGGTTTCCTGCTTTTTCTGGCCAATTTATATGTCCTCTCCTTGGATCTTATGCTATCCCTAATTTCCCTTGTTAGCCACGGTTGAGTCACCTTTTTTATTTTATTTTTATGCCAAACTGGGATGAACAAATTCTGTAGTTCATTCATGCGATCTTTGAATGTTTGCCATTGCCTATCCACCGTCAACCCTTTGAGTGACATTCCCCAATTAATCCTACCCAACTCGCGCCTCATACCATCGTAGTTTCCTTTATTTAAATTCAGGAACCTAGCCTCTGAGTCAACTAATTCACTCTCCATCTTAATGAAGAATTCTATCATATTATGATCGCTCCGACCCAAGGGGCCTCGTACAGCAAGATTGCTAATTAATCCTTTCTCATTACATAATACCCAGTCTAAGTTGGCCTGATCTCTAGTTGGTTCCTCGACATATTGGTCCAGGAAACCATCCCGTATACACTCCAGGAATTGTGTTGGTGTGTGATGGAGTCAGTGTTGGTCTGTGCTGGAGTCATTGATGGTGTGAGCTGGAGTCAGTGTTGGTGTGTGCTGGATTCGGTGTTGGTGTGTGCTGGAGTCAGTGTTGGTCTGTGCTGGAGTCAGTGTTGATGTGTTCTGGAGTCAGTGTTGGTGTGTGCTGGATTCGGTGTTGGTGTGTGCTGGAGTCAGTGTTGGTCTGTGCTGGCTCAGTGTTGGTGTGTGCTGGAGTTCGGTGTTGGTGTGTGCTAGATTCAGTGTTGGTCTGTGCTGGAGTCAGTGTTGGTGTGTGCTGGAGTTCGGTGTTGGTGTGTGCTGGTGTTCCCTGTTGGTGTGTGCTGGAGTCAGTGTTGATGTGTGCTGGAGTCGGTGTTGGTGTGTGCTGGAGTCAGTGTTGGTGTGTGCTGGTGTTCCGTGCTAGTCTGTGCTGGAGTCAGTGACGGTGTGTGCTGGAGTTCAGTGTTAGTGTGTGCTGGAGTCAGTGTTGGTGTGTGCTGGAGTCAGTGTTGGTGTGTGCTGGAGTCAATGTTGGTGTGTGCTGGAGTCAGTGTTGGTGTGTGCTGGAGTCGGTGTTGGTGTGTTCTGGAGTCAGTGTTGGTGTGTGCTGGAGTCGGTGATGGTGTGTGCTGGAGTCAGTGTTGGTGTGTGCTGGAGTCAATGTTGGTGTGTACTGGAGTCGGTGTTGGTGTGTGCTGGAGTCAGTGTTGGTGTGTGCTGGAGTCAGTGTTGGTGTGTGCTGGAGTCGGTGTTGGTGTGTGCTGGAGTCAGTGTTGCTGTGTGCTGGAGTCGGTGTTGGTGTGTGCTGGAGTCAATGTTGGTGTGTACTGGAGTCGGTGTTGGTGTGTGCTGGAGTCGGTGTTGGTGTGTGCTGGAGTCAGTGTTGGTGTGTGCTGGAGTCAGTGTTGGTGTGTGCTGGAGTCGGTGTTGGTGTGTGCTGGAGTCAGTGTTGGTGTGTGCTGGAGTCGGTGATGGTGTGTGCTGGAGTCAGTGTTGGTGTTTGCTGGAGTCAGTGTTGGTGTGTGCTGGAGTCGGTGTTGGTGTGTGCTGGAGTCGGTGATGGTGTGTGCTGGAGTCAGTGTTGGTGTTTGCTGGAGTCAGTGTTGGTGTGTGCTGGAGTCGGTGTTGGTGTGCGCTGGAGTCAGTGTTGGTGTGCGCTGGATTCATTGTTGGTGTGCACAGGAGTTCGGTGTTGGTGTGTGCGGGAGTCAGTGTTGCTGTGTGCTGGAGTCAGTGTTGGTGTGTGCTGGAGTCAGTGTTGGTGTGTGCTGGTGTTCCGTGTCGGTGTGTGCTGGAGTCAGTGTTGGTGTGTGCTGGAGTCATTGATGGTGTGTGCTGGAGTCATTGATGGTGTGTGCTGGAGTCGGTTTTGGTGTGTGCTGGAGTCAGTGTTGGTGTGTGCTGGTGTTCCGTGTTGGTGTGTGCTGGAGTCAGTGTTGATGTGTGCTGGAGTCAGTGTTGGTGTGTGCTGGAGTCAGTGTTGGTGTGTGCTGGAGTCAGTGTTGATGTGTGCTGGAGTCAGTGTTGGTGTGTGCTGGAGCCACTGATGTTGTGTGCTGGAGTCAGTGTTGGTGTGTGCTGGTGTTCCGTGCTAGTCTGTGCTGGAGTCAGTGACGGTGTGTGCTGGAGTTCAGTGTTGGTGTGTGCTGGAGTCGGTGTTGGTGTGTTCTGGAGTCAGTGTTGGTGTGTGCTGGAGTCAGTGTTGGTGTGTACAGGAGTCAGTGTTGGTGTGTGCTGGAGTCAGTGTTGGTGTGTGCTGGAGTCGGTGTTGGTGTGTGCTGGAGTCGGTGTTGGTGTGTGCTGGAGTCAGTGTTGCTGTGTGCTGCAGTCAGTGTTGGTGTGTGCTGGTGTTCCGTGTTGGTGTGTGCTGGAGTCAGTGTTGGTGTGTGCTGGAGTCGGTGTTGGTGTGTGCTGGTGTTCCCTGTTGGTGTGTGCTGGAGTCAGTGTTGATGTGTGCTGGAGTCGGTGTTGGTGTGTGCTGGAGTCAGTGTTGGTGTGTGCTGGTGTTCCGTGCTAGTCTGTGCTGGAGTCAGTGACGGTGTGTGCTGGAGTTCAGTGTTAGTGTGTGCTGGAGTCAGTGTTGGTGTGTGCTGGAGTCAGTGTTGGTGTGTGCTGGAGTCAATGTTGGTGTGTGCTGGAGTCAGTGTTGGTGTGTGCTGGAGTCGGTGTTGGTGTGTGCTGGAGTCAGTGTTGGTGTGTGCTGGAGTCGGTGATGGTGTGTGCTGGAGTCAGTGTTGGTGTGTGCTGGAGTCAATGTTGGTGTGTACTGGAGTCGGTGTTGGTGTGTGCTGGAGTCAGTGTTGGTGTGTGCTGGAGTCAGTGTTGGTGTGTGCTGGAGTCGGTGTTGGTGTGTGCTGGAGTCAGTGTTGCTGTGTGCTGGAGTCGGTGTTGGTGTGTGCTGGAGTCAATGTTGGTGTGTACTGGAGTCGGTGTTGGTGTGTGCTGGAGTCGGTGTTGGTGTGTGCTGGAGTCAGTGTTGGTGTGTGCTGGAGTCAGTGTTGGTGTGTGCTGGAGTCGGTGTTGGTGTGTGCTGGAGTCAGTGTTGGTGTGTGCTGGAGTCGGTGATGGTGTGTGCTGGAGTCAGTGTTGGTGTTTGCTGGAGTCAGTGTTGGTGTGTGCTGGAGTCGGTGTTGGTGTGTGCTGGAGTCGGTGATGGTGTGTGCTGGAGTCAGTGTTGGTGTTTGCTGGAGTCAGTGTTGGTGTGTGCTGGAGTCGGTGTTGGTGTGCGCTGGAGTCAGTGTTGGTGTGCGCTGGATTCATTGTTGGTGTGCACAGGAGTTCGGTGTTGGTGTGTGCGGGAGTCAGTGTTGCTGTGTGCTGGAGTCAGTGTTGGTGTGTGCTGGAGTCAGTGTTGG
Organism: Squalus acanthias; assembly: GCA_030390025.1. Taxonomy (NCBI): domain Eukaryota; kingdom Metazoa; phylum Chordata; class Chondrichthyes; order Squaliformes; family Squalidae; genus Squalus; species Squalus acanthias. The sequence goes on along the minus strand of CM059445.1, from coordinate 4,564,810 downwards.
TGTGTGCTGGTGTTCCGTGTCGGTGTGTGCTGGAGTCAGTGTTGGTGTGTGCTGGAGTCATTGATGGTGTGTGCTGGAGTCATTGATGGTGTGTGCTGGAGTCGGTTTTGGTGTGTGCTGGAGTCAGTGTTGGTGTGTGCTGGTGTTCCGTGTTGGTGTGTGCTGGAGTCAGTGTTGATGTGTGCTGGAGTCAGTGTTGGTGTGTGCTGGAGTCAGTGTTGGTGTGTGCTGGAGTCAGTGTTGATGTGTGCTGGAGTCAGTGTTGGTGTGTGCTGGAGCCACTGATGGTGTGTGCTGGAGTCAGTGTTGGTGTGTGCTGGTGTTCCGTGCTAGTCTGTGCTGGAGTCAGTGACGGTGTGTGCTGGAGTTCAGTGTTGGTGTGTGCTGGAGTCGGTGTTGGTGTGTTCTGGAGTCAGTGTTGGTGTGTGCTGGAGTCAGTGTTGGTGTGTACAGGAGTCAGTGTTGGTGTGTGCTGGAGTCAGTGTTGGTGTGTGCTGGAGTCGGTGTTGGTGTGTGCTGGAGTCGGTGTTGGTGTGTGCTGGAGTCAGTGTTGGTGTGTGCTGGAGTCGGTGTTGGTGTGTGCTGGAGTCGGTGTTGGTGTGTGCTGGAGTCAGTGTTGCTGTGTGCTGCAGTCAGTGTTGGTGTGTGCTGGTGTTCCGTGTTGGTGTGTGCTGGAGTCAGTGTTGGTGTGTGCTGGAGTCGGTGTTGGTGTGTGCTGGAGTCGGTGATGGTGTGTGCTGGAGTCAGTGTTGGTGTGTGCTGGAGTCAGTGTTGGTGTGTGCTGGAGTCGGTGTTGGTGTGTGCTGGAGTCGGTGATGGTGTGTGCTGGAGTCAGTGTTGGTGTTTGCTGGAGTCAGTGTTGGTGTGTGCTGGAGTCGGTGTTGGTGTATGCTGGAGTCAGTGTTGATGTGTGCTGGAGTCAGTGTTGGTGTGTGCTGGAGTCAGTGTTGGTGTGTGCTGGAGTCAGTGTTGGTGTGTGCTGGAGTCAGTGTTGGTGTGTGCTGGAGCCACTGTTGGTGTGTGCTGGAGTCAGTGTTGGTGTGTGCTGGTGTTCCGTGCTAGTCTGTGCTGGAGTCAGTGACGGTGTGTGCTGGAGTTCAGTGTTGGTGTGTGCTGGAGTCGGTGTTGGTATGTTCTGGAGTCAGTGTTGGTGTGTGCTGGAGTCAGTGTTGGTGTGTACAGGAGTCAGTGTTGGTGTGTGCTGGAGTCAGTGTTGGTGTGTGCTGGAGTCAGTGTTGGTGTGTGCTGGAGTCGGTGTTGGTGTGTGCTGGAGTCAGTGTTGGTGTGTGCTGGAGTCGGTGTTGGTGTGTGCTGGAGTCAGTGTTGCTGTGTGCTGCAGTCAGTGTTGGTGTGTGCTGGTGTTCCGTGTTGGTGTGTGCTGGAGTCGGTGTTGGTGTGTGCTGGAGTCGGTGTTGGTGTGTGCTGGAGTCGGTGATGGTGTGTGCTGGAGTCAGTGTTGGTGTGTGCTGGAGTCAGTGTTGGTGTGTGCTGGAGTCGGTGTTGGTGTGTGCTGGAGTCGGTGATGGTGTGTGCTGGAGTCAGTGTTGGTGTTTGCTGGAGTCAGTGTTGGTGTGTGCTGGAGTCGGTGTTGGTGTGTGCTCGATTCAGTGTTGGTGTGCACAGGAGTTCGGTGTTGGTGTGTGCTGGAGTCGGTGTTGGTGTGCACAGGAGTTCGGTGTTGGTGTGTGCTGGAGTCAGTGTTGGTGTGTGCTGGAGTCAGTGTTGGTCTGTGCTGGCTCAGTGTTGGTGTGTGCTGGAGTTCGGTGTTGGTGAGTGCTAGATTCAGTGTTGGTCTGTGCTGGAGTCAGTGTTGGTGTGTGCTGGAGTTCGGTGTTGGTGTGTGCTGGTGTTCCCTGTTGGTGTGTGCTGGAGTCAGTGTTGACGTGTGCTGGAGTCGGTGTTGGTGTGTGCTGGAGTCAGTGTTGGTGTGTGCTGGTGTTCCGTGCTAGTCTGTGCTGGAGTCAGTGACGGTGTGTGCTGGAGTTCAGTGTTGGTGTGTGCTGGAGTCAGTGTTGGTGTGTGCTGGAGTCAGTGTTGGTGTGTGCTGGAGTCAGTGTTGGTGTGTGCTGGAGTCAGTGTTGGTGTGTGCTGGAGTCAGTGATGGTGTGTGCTGGAGTCAGTGTTGGTGTGTGCTGGAGTTCAGTGTTGGTGTGTGCTGGAGTCAGTGTTGGTGTGTGCTGGAGTTCAGTGTTGATGTGTGCTGGAGTCAGTGTTGGTGTGTGCTGGAGTCAGTGTTGGTGTGTGCTGGAGTCAGTGTTGGTGTGTGCTGGAGTCAGTGTTGGTGTGTGCTGGAGTCGGTGTTGGTGTGTGTTGGAGTCAGTGTTGGTGTGTGCTGGAGTCAGTGTTGGTGTGTGCTGGAGTCAGTGTTGGTGTGTGCTGGAGTCAGTGTTGATGTGTGCTGGAGTCAGTGTTGATGTGTGCTGGAGTCAGTGTTGGTGTGTGCCGGAGTCGGTGTTGGTGTGTGCTGGAGTCAGTGTTGGTGTGTGCTGGAGTCGGTGTTGGTGCGTGCTGGAGTTCAGTGTTGGTGCGTGCTGGAGTCGGTGTTGGTGTGTGCTGGAGTCAGTGTTGGTGTGTGCTGGAGTCAGTGTTGGTGTGTGCTGGAGTCGGTGTTGGTGTGAGCTGGAATAACATAGAAACATAGAAGATAGGAGCAGGAGTAGGCCATTCAGCCCCTCTAGCCTGCTCCGCCATTCAATGAGATCATGGCTGATCATCCAAACTCAGTACCCTGTCCCTGCCTTCTCCCCATATCCCTTGATCCCTTTAGCTTTAAGAAATATATCTAACTCCTTATTGAATATTTTTAGTGAATTGGCCTCTACTGCCTTCTGTGGTCGAGAAATCCACAGGTTCACCACTCTCTGGGTGAAGAAATTCCTCCTCATCTCAGTCCTAAATGGCTTACCCCTTATCCTTAGACTGTGACCCCTGGTTCTGGACTCCCCGGCCATCGGGAACATCCTTCCTACATCTAGTCTGTCTAGTCCTGTTAGAATTTTATAAGTTTCAATGAGATCCCCTCTCATTCTTCTAAACTCCAGCGAGTATAAGCCCAATCGACCCAATCACTCCTCATACTTCATTCCTGCCATCCCAGGTATCAGCCTGGTGAATCTTCGCTGCACTCCCTCCATGGCAAGAACATCCTTCCTCAGATAAGGCGACCAAAACTGCACACAATACTCAAGGTGTGGTCTCACCAAGGCCCTGTACAACTGCAGCAAGACATCCTTGCTCCTGTACTCGAATCCTCTCGCTACGAAGGCCAACATACCATTTGCCTTCTTAACCGCCTGCTGCACCTGCATGCTTACCTTCAGCACAAGGACACCCAGGTCTTGTTGCACTTCCCCTTCTCCCAATCTATTGCCATTCAGATAATAATCTGCCTTCCTGTTTTTGACACCAAAGTGGATAACCTCGCATTTATCCACATTATATTGCATCTGCCACGCTTCTGCCCACTCACCCAACCTGTCCAAATCATACTGGAGTTTCTCGGCATCCTCCTCACGGCACACACTCCCACCCAGCTTTGTGTCGTCTGCAAACTTGGAGATATTACATCCAATTCCCTCGTCTAGATCATTAATATATATTGTGAATAGCTGGGGTCCTAGGACCGATCGCTGCGGTACCCCACTAGTCACTGCCTGCCACTCGGAAAAAGACCCGTTTATTCCAACTCTTTGCTTCCTGTCTGCCAACCAGTTCTCTATCCAAGTCAATACCTTGCCCCCAATCCCATGTGCCTTAACTTTACACACTAATCTCTTATGCGGGACCTTATCGAAAGCCTTCTGAAAGTCCAAATACACCACATCCACTGGTTCTCCCTTATCTATTTTACCAGTTACCTCCTCAAAAAATTCCAGTAGATTAGTCAAGCACGATTTACCTTTTGTAAATCCATGTTGACTTTCTCTGATCCTGTCACTGTTTTCCAAGTGCTCTGCTATTACATCTTTTATAATGGACTCTAGCATTTTCCCCACTACCGATGTCAGGCTTACCGGTCTATAATTCCCCGTTTTCCCTCTGCCACCCTTTTTGAATAGTAGGGTAACATTAGCTACCCTCCAATCCATGGGTACTGTTCCAGATTCCATCGAATGTTGGAAGATGACCAGCAATGCATCTACTATTTCGAGGGCCACTTCCTTAAGTACCCGAGGATGTAGATTATCAGGCCCTGGGGATTTATCGGCCTTCAATCCCATCAATTTCCTTAACACTATTTCCCTACAAATACTGATTTCTTTCAGTTCCTCCCTCTCATTAGACCCTATGTTCCCCGACATCTCTGGGAGGTTATTTGTGTCCTGTGTGAAGACAGAACCAAAGTATGTATTTAATTGGCAGGCCATTTCTTTGTTCCCCATTATAAATTCCCCTGATTCTGACTGCAAGGGACCTACGCTTGACTTCACCAATCTTTTTCTCTTCACATATCTATAAAAGCTTTTACAGTCAGTTTTTATGTTCCCTGCAAGCTTACTCTCATACTCTATTTTCCCCCTCTTAATTAATCCCATTGTCCTTCTTTGCTGAATCCTATTCTGCTCCCAATCCTCAGGTTTCCTGCTTTTTCTGGCCAATTTATATGTCCTCTCCTTGGATCTTATGCTATCCCTAATTTCCCTTGTTAGCCACGATTGAGTCACCTTTTTTATTTTATTTTTATGCCAAACTGGGATGAACAAATTCTGTAGTTCATTCATGCGATCTTTGAATGTTTGCCATTGCCTATCCACCGTCAACCCTTTGAGTGACATTCCCCAATTAATCCTACCCAACTCGCGCCTCATACCATCGTAGTTTCCTTTATTTAAATTCAGGAACCTAGCCTCTGAGTCAACTAATTCACTCTCCATCTTAATGAAGAATTCTATCATATTATGATCGCTCCGACCCAAGGGGCCTCGTACAGCAAGATTGCTAATTAATCCTTTCTCATTACATAATACCCAGTCTAAGTTGGCCTGATCTCTAGTTGGTTCCTCGACATATTGGTCCAGGAAACCATCCCGTATACACTCCAGGAATTGTGTTGGTGTGTGATGGAGTCAGTGTTGGTCTGTGCTGGAGTCATTGATGGTGTGAGCTGGAGTCAGTGTTGGTGTGTGCTGGATTCGGTGTTGGTGTGTGCTGGAGTCAGTGTTGGTCTGTGCTGGAGTCAGTGTTGATGTGTTCTGGAGTCAGTGTTGGTGTGTGCTGGATTCGGTGTTGGTGTGTGCTGGAGTCAGTGTTGGTCTGTGCTGGCTCAGTGTTGGTGTGTGCTGGAGTTCGGTGTTGGTGTGTGCTAGATTCAGTGTTGGTCTGTGCTGGAGTCAGTGTTGGTGTGTGCTGGAGTTCGGTGTTGGTGTGTGCTGGTGTTCCCTGTTGGTGTGTGCTGGAGTCAGTGTTGATGTGTGCTGGAGTCGGTGTTGGTGTGTGCTGGAGTCAGTGTTGGTGTGTGCTGGTGTTCCGTGCTAGTCTGTGCTGGAGTCAGTGACGGTGTGTGCTGGAGTTCAGTGTTAGTGTGTGCTGGAGTCAGTGTTGGTGTGTGCTGGAGTCAGTGTTGGTGTGTGCTGGAGTCAATGTTGGTGTGTGCTGGAGTCAGTGTTGGTGTGTGCTGGAGTCGGTGTTGGTGTGTTCTGGAGTCAGTGTTGGTGTGTGCTGGAGTCGGTGATGGTGTGTGCTGGAGTCAGTGTTGGTGTGTGCTGGAGTCAATGTTGGTGTGTACTGGAGTCGGTGTTGGTGTGTGCTGGAGTCAGTGTTGGTGTGTGCTGGAGTCAGTGTTGGTGTGTGCTGGAGTCGGTGTTGGTGTGTGCTGGAGTCAGTGTTGCTGTGTGCTGGAGTCGGTGTTGGTGTGTGCTGGAGTCAATGTTGGTGTGTACTGGAGTCGGTGTTGGTGTGTGCTGGAGTCGGTGTTGGTGTGTGCTGGAGTCAGTGTTGGTGTGTGCTGGAGTCAGTGTTGGTGTGTGCTGGAGTCGGTGTTGGTGTGTGCTGGAGTCAGTGTTGGTGTGTGCTGGAGTCGGTGATGGTGTGTGCTGGAGTCAGTGTTGGTGTTTGCTGGAGTCAGTGTTGGTGTGTGCTGGAGTCGGTGTTGGTGTGTGCTGGAGTCGGTGATGGTGTGTGCTGGAGTCAGTGTTGGTGTTTGCTGGAGTCAGTGTTGGTGTGTGCTGGAGTCGGTGTTGGTGTGCGCTGGAGTCAGTGTTGGTGTGCGCTGGATTCATTGTTGGTGTGCACAGGAGTTCGGTGTTGGTGTGTGCGGGAGTCAGTGTTGCTGTGTGCTGGAGTCAGTGTTGGTGTGTGCTGGAGTCAGTGTTGGTGTGTGCTGGTGTTCCGTGTCGGTGTGTGCTGGAGTCAGTGTTGGTGTGTGCTGGAGTCATTGATGGTGTGTGCTGGAGTCATTGATGGTGTGTGCTGGAGTCGGTTTTGGTGTGTGCTGGAGTCAGTGTTGGTGTGTGCTGGTGTTCCGTGTTGGTGTGTGCTGGAGTCAGTGTTGATGTGTGCTGGAGTCAGTGTTGGTGTGTGCTGGAGTCAGTGTTGGTGTGTGCTGGAGTCAGTGTTGATGTGTGCTGGAGTCAGTGTTGGTGTGTGCTGGAGCCACTGATGTTGTGTGCTGGAGTCAGTGTTGGTGTGTGCTGGTGTTCCGTGCTAGTCTGTGCTGGAGTCAGTGACGGTGTGTGCTGGAGTTCAGTGTTGGTGTGTGCTGGAGTCGGTGTTGGTGTGTTCTGGAGTCAGTGTTGGTGTGTGCTGGAGTCAGTGTTGGTGTGTACAGGAGTCAGTGTTGGTGTGTGCTGGAGTCAGTGTTGGTGTGTGCTGGAGTCGGTGTTGGTGTGTGCTGGAGTCGGTGTTGGTGTGTGCTGGAGTCAGTGTTGCTGTGTGCTGCAGTCAGTGTTGGTGTGTGCTGGTGTTCCGTGTTGGTGTGTGCTGGAGTCAGTGTTGGTGTGTGCTGGAGTCGGTGTTGGTGTGTGCTGGTGTTCCCTGTTGGTGTGTGCTGGAGTCAGTGTTGATGTGTGCTGGAGTCGGTGTTGGTGTGTGCTGGAGTCAGTGTTGGTGTGTGCTGGTGTTCCGTGCTAGTCTGTGCTGGAGTCAGTGACGGTGTGTGCTGGAGTTCAGTGTTAGTGTGTGCTGGAGTCAGTGTTGGTGTGTGCTGGAGTCAGTGTTGGTGTGTGCTGGAGTCAATGTTGGTGTGTGCTGGAGTCAGTGTTGGTGTGTGCTGGAGTCGGTGTTGGTGTGTTCTGGAGTCAGTGTTGGTGTGTGCTGGAGTCGGTGATGGTGTGTGCTGGAGTCAGTGTTGGTGTGTGCTGGAGTCAATGTTGGTGTGTACTGGAGTCGGTGTTGGTGTGTGCTGGAGTCAGTGTTGGTGTGTGCTGGAGTCAGTGTTGGTGTGTGCTGGAGTCGGTGTTGGTGTGTGCTGGAGTCAGTGTTGCTGTGTGCTGGAGTCGGTGTTGGTGTGTGCTGGAGTCAATGTTGGTGTGTACTGGAGTCGGTGTTGGTGTGTGCTGGAGTCGGTGTTGGTGTGTGCTGGAGTCAGTGTTGGTGTGTGCTGGAGTCAGTGTTGGTGTGTGCTGGAGTCGGTGTTGGTGTGTGCTGGAGTCAGTGTTGGTGTGTGCTGGAGTCGGTGATGGTGTGTGCTGGAGTCAGTGTTGGTGTTTGCTGGAGTCAGTGTTGGTGTGTGCTGGAGTCGGTGTTGGTGTGTGCTGGAGTCGGTGATGGTGTGTGCTGGAGTCAGTGTTGGTGTTTGCTGGAGTCAGTGTTGGTGTGTGCTGGAGTCGGTGTTGGTGTGCGCTGGAGTCAGTGTTGGTGTGCGCTGGATTCATTGTTGGTGTGCACAGGAGTTCGGTGTTGGTGTGTGCGGGAGTCAGTGTTGCTGTGTGCTGGAGTCAGTGTTGGTGTGTGCTGGAGTCAGTGTTGGTGTGTGCTGGTGTTCCGTGTCGGTGTGTGCTGGAGTCAGTGTTGGTGTGTGCTGGAGTCATTGATGGTGTGTGCTGGAGTCATTGATGGTGTGTGCTGGAGTCGGTTTTGGTGTGTGCTGGAGTCAGTGTTGGTGTGTGCTGGTGTTCCGTGTTGGTGTGTGCTGGAGTCAGTGTTGATGTGTGCTGGAGTCAGTGTTGGTGTGTGCTGGAGTCAGTGTTGGTGTGTGCTGGAGTCAGTGTTGATGTGTGCTGGAGTCAGTGTTGGTGTGTGCTGGAGCCACTGATGGTGTGTGCTGGAGTCAGTGTTGGTGTGTGCTGGTGTTCCGTGCTAGTCTGTGCTGGAGTCAGTGACGGTGTGTGCTGGAGTTCAGTGTTGGTGTGTGCTGGAGTCGGTGTTGGTGTGTTCTGGAGTCAGTGTTGGTGTGTGCTGGAGTCAGTGTTGGTGTGTACAGGAGTCAGTGTTGGTGTGTGCTGGAGTCAGTGTTGGTGTGTGCTGGAGTCGGTGTTGGTGTGTGCTGGAGTCGGTGTTGGTGTGTGCTGGAGTCAGTGTTGGTGTGTGCTGGAGTCGGTGTTGGTGTGTGCTGGAGTCGGTGTTGGTGTGTGCTGGAGTCAGTGTTGCTGTGTGCTGCAGTCAGTGTTGGTGTGTGCTGGTGTTCCGTGTTGGTGTGTGCTGGAGTCAGTGTTGGTGTGTGCTGGAGTCGGTGTTGGTGTGTGCTGGAGTCGGTGATGGTGTGTGCTGGAGTCAGTGTTGGTGTGTGCTGGAGTCAGTGTTGGTGTGTGCTGGAGTCGGTGTTGGTGTGTGCTGGAGTCGGTGATGGTGTGTGCTGGAGTCAGTGTTGGTGTTTGCTGGAGTCAGTGTTGGTGTGTGCTGGAGTCGGTGTTGGTGTATGCTGGAGTCAGTGTTGATGTGTGCTGGAGTCAGTGTTGGTGTGTGCTGGAGTCAGTGTTGGTGTGTGCTGGAGTCAGTGTTGGTGTGTGCTGGAGTCAGTGTTGGTGTGTGCTGGAGCCACTGTTGGTGTGTGCTGGAGTCAGTGTTGGTGTGTGCTGGTGTTCCGTGCTAGTCTGTGCTGGAGTCAGTGACGGTGTGTGCTGGAGTTCAGTGTTGGTGTGTGCTGGAGTCGGTGTTGGTATGTTCTGGAGTCAGTGTTGGTGTGTGCTGGAGTCAGTGTTGGTGTGTACAGGAGTCAGTGTTGGTGTGTGCTGGAGTCAGTGTTGGTGTGTGCTGGAGTCAGTGTTGGTGTGTGCTGGAGTCGGTGTTGGTGTGTGCTGGAGTCAGTGTTGGTGTGTGCTGGAGTCGGTGTTGGTGTGTGCTGGAGTCAGTGTTGCTGTGTGCTGCAGTCAGTGTTGGTGTGTGCTGGTGTTCCGTGTTGGTGTGTGCTGGAGTCGGTGTTGGTGTGTGCTGGAGTCGGTGTTGGTGTGTGCTGGAGTCGGTGATGGTGTGTGCTGGAGTCAGTGTTGGTGTGTGCTGGAGTCAGTGTTGGTGTGTGCTGGAGTCGGTGTTGGTGTGTGCTGGAGTCGGTGATGGTGTGTGCTGGAGTCAGTGTTGGTGTTTGCTGGAGTCAGTGTTGGTGTGTGCTGGAGTCGGTGTTGGTGTGTGCTCGATTCAGTGTTGGTGTGCACAGGAGTTCGGTGTTGGTGTGTGCTGGAGTCGGTGTTGGTGTGCACAGGAGTTCGGTGTTGGTGTGTGCTGGAGTCAGTGTTGGTGTGTGCTGGAGTCAGTGTTGGTCTGTGCTGGCTCAGTGTTGGTGTGTGCTGGAGTTCGGTGTTGGTGAGTGCTAGATTCAGTGTTGGTCTGTGCTGGAGTCAGTGTTGGTGTGTGCTGGAGTTCGGTGTTGGTGTGTGCTGGTGTTCCCTGTTGGTGTGTGCTGGAGTCAGTGTTGACGTGTGCTGGAGTCGGTGTTGGTGTGTGCTGGAGTCAGTGTTGGTGTGTGCTGGTGTTCCGTGCTAGTCTGTGCTGGAGTCAGTGACGGTGTGTGCTGGAGTTCAGTGTTGGTGTGTGCTGGAGTCAGTGTTGGTGTGTGCTGGAGTCAGTGTTGGTGTGTGCTGGAGTCAGTGTTGGTGTGTGCTGGAGTCAGTGTTGGTGTGTGCTGGAGTCAGTGATGGTGTGTGCTGGAGTCAGTGTTGGTGTGTGCTGGAGTTCAGTGTTGGTGTGTGCTGGAGTCAGTGTTGGTGTGTGCTGGAGTTCAGTGTTGATGTGTGCTGGAGTCAGTGTTGGTGTGTGCTGGAGTCAGTGTTGGTGTGTGCTGGAGTCAGTGTTGGTGTGTGCTGGAGTCAGTGTTGGTGTGTGCTGGAGTCGGTGTTGGTGTGTGTTGGAGTCAGTGTTGGTGTGTGCTGGAGTCAGTGTTGGTGTGTGCTGGAGTCAGTGTTGGTGTGTGCTGGAGTCAGTGTTGATGTGTGCTGGAGTCAGTGTTGATGTGTGCTGGAGTCAGTGTTGGTGTGTGCCGGAGTCGGTGTTGGTGTGTGCTGGAGTCAGTGTTGGTGTGTGCTGGAGTCGGTGTTGGTGCGTGCTGGAGTTCAGTGTTGGTGCGTGCTGGAGTCGGTGTTGGTGTGTGCTGGAGTCAGTGTTGGTGTGTGCTGGAGTCAGTGTTGGTGTGTGCTGGAGTCGGTGTTGGTGTGAGCTGGAATAACATAGAAACATAGAAGATAGGAGCAGGAGTAGGCCATTCAGCCCCTCTAGCCTGCTCCGCCATTCAATGAGATCATGGCTGATCATCCAAACTCAGTACCCTGTCCCTGCCTTCTCCCCATATCCCTTGATCCCTTTAGCTTTAAGAAATATATCTAACTCCTTATTGAATATTTTTAGTGAATTGGCCTCTACTGCCTTCTGTGGTCGAGAAATCCACAGGTTCACCACTCTCTGGGTGAAGAAATTCCTCCTCATCTCAGTCCTAAATGGCTTACCCCTTATCCTTAGACTGTGACCCCTGGTTCTGGACTCCCCGGCCATCGGGAACATCCTTCCTACATCTAGTCTGTCTAGTCCTGTTAGAATTTTATAAGTTTCAATGAGATCCCCTCTCATTCTTCTAAACTCCAGCGAGTATAAGCCCAATCGACCCAATCACTCCTCATACTTCATTCCTGCCATCCCAGGTATCAGCCTGGTGAATCTTCGCTGCACTCCCTCCATGGCAAGAACATCCTTCCTCAGATAAGGCGACCAAAACTGCACACAATACTCAAGGTGTGGTCTCACCAAGGCCCTGTACAACTGCAGCAAGACATCCTTGCTCCTGTACTCGAATCCTCTCGCTACGAAGGCCAACATACCATTTGCCTTCTTAACCGCCTGCTGCACCTGCATGCTTACCTTCAGCACAAGGACACCCAGGTCTTGTTGCACTTCCCCTTCTCCCAATCTATTGCCATTCAGATAATAATCTGCCTTCCTGTTTTTGACACCAAAGTGGATAACCTCGCATTTATCCACATTATATTGCATCTGCCACGCTTCTGCCCACTCACCCAACCTGTCCAAATCATACTGGAGTTTCTCGGCATCCTCCTCACGGCACACACTCCCACCCAGCTTTGTGTCGTCTGCAAACTTGGAGATATTACATCCAATTCCCTCGTCTAGATCATTAATATATATTGTGAATAGCTGGGGTCCTAGGACCGATCGCTGCGGTACCCCACTAGTCACTGCCTGCCACTCGGAAAAAGACCCGTTTATTCCAACTCTTTGCTTCCTGTCTGCCAACCAGTTCTCTATCCAAGTCAATACCTTGCCCCCAATCCCATGTGCCTTAACTTTACACACTAATCTCTTATGCGGGACCTTATCGAAAGCCTTCTGAAAGTCCAAATACACCACATCCACTGGTTCTCCCTTATCTATTTTACCAGTTACCTCCTCAAAAAATTCCAGTAGATTAGTCAAGCACGATTTACCTTTTGTAAATCCATGTTGACTTTCTCTGATCCTGTCACTGTTTTCCAAGTGCTCTGCTATTACATCTTTTATAATGGACTCTAGCATTTTCCCCACTACCGATGTCAGGCTTACCGGTCTATAATTCCCCGTTTTCCCTCTGCCACCCTTTTTGAATAGTAGGGTAACATTAGCTACCCTCCAATCCATGGGTACTGTTCCAGATTCCATCGAATGTTGGAAGATGACCAGCAATGCATCTACTATTTCGAGGGCCACTTCCTTAAGTACCCGAGGATGTAGATTATCAGGCCCTGGGGATTTATCGGCCTTCAATCCCATCAATTTCCTTAACACTATTTCCCTACAAATACTGATTTCTTTCAGTTCCTCCCTCTCATTAGACCCTATGTTCCCCGACATCTCTGGGAGGTTATTTGTGTCCTGTGTGAAGACAGAACCAAAGTATGTATTTAATTGGCAGGCCATTTCTTTGTTCCCCATTATAAATTCCCCTGATTCTGACTGCAAGGGACCTACGCTTGACTTCACCAATCTTTTTCTCTTCACATATCTATAAAAGCTTTTACAGTCAGTTTTTATGTTCCCTGCAAGCTTACTCTCATACTCTATTTTCCCCCTCTTAATTAATCCCATTGTCCTTCTTTGCTGAATCCTATTCTGCTCCCAATCCTCAGGTTTCCTGCTTTTTCTGGCCAATTTATATGTCCTCTCCTTGGATCTTATGCTATCCCTAATTTCCCTTGTTAGCCACGATTGAGTCGCCTTTTTTATTTTATTTTTATGCCAAACTGGGATGAACAAATTCTGTAGTTCATTCATGCGATCTTTGAATGTTTGCCATTGCCTATCCACCGTCAACCCTTTGAGTGACATTCCCCAATTAATCCTACCCAACTCGCGCCTCATACCATCGTAGTTTCCTTTATTTAAATTCAGGAACCTAGCCTCTGAGTCAACTAATTCACTCTCCATCTTAATGAAGAATTCTATCATATTATGATCGCTCCGACCCAAGGGGCCTCGTACAGCAAGATTGCTAATTAATCCTTTCTCATTACATAATACCCAGTCTAAGTTGGCCTGATCTCTAGTTGGTTCCTCGACATATTGGTCCAGGAAACCATCCCGTATACACTCCAGGAATTGTGTTGGTGTGTGATGGAGTCAGTGTTGGTCTGTGCTGGAGTCATTGATGGTGTGAGCTGGAGTCAGTGTTGGTGTGTGCTGGATTCGGTGTTGGTGTGTGCTGGAGTCAGTGTTGGTCTGTGCTGGAGTCAGTGTTGATGTGTTCTGGAGTCAGTGTTGGTGTGTGCTGGATTCGGTGTTGGTGTGTGCTGGAGTCAGTGTTGGTCTGTGCTGGCTCAGTGTTGGTGTGTGCTGGAGTTCGGTGTTGGTGTGTGCTAGATTCAGTGTTGGTCTGTGCTGGAGTCAGTGTTGGTGTGTGCTGGAGTTCGGTGTTGGTGTGTGCTGGTGTTCCCTGTTGGTGTGTGCTGGAGTCAGTGTTGATGTGTGCTGGAGTCGGTGTTGGTGTGTGCTGGAGTCAGTGTTGGTGTGTGCTGGTGTTCCGTGCTAGTCTGTGCTGGAGTCAGTGACGGTGTGTGCTGGAGTTCAGTGTTAGTGTGTGCTGGAGTCAGTGTTGGTGTGTGCTGGAGTCAGTGTTGGTGTGTGCTGGAGTCAATGTTGGTGTGTGCTGGAGTCAGTGTTGGTGTGTGCTGGAGTCGGTGTTGGTGTGTTCTGGAGTCAGTGTTGGTGTGTGCTGGAGTCGGTGATGGTGTGTGCTGGAGTCAGTGTTGGTGTGTGCTGGAGTCAATGTTGGTGTGTACTGGAGTCGGTGTTGGTGTGTGCTGGAGTCAGTGTTGGTGTGTGCTGGAGTCAGTGTTGGTGTGTGCTGGAGTCGGTGTTGGTGTGTGCTGGAGTCAGTGTTGCTGTGTGCTGGAGTCGGTGTTGGTGTGTGCTGGAGTCAATGTTGGTGTGTACTGGAGTCGGTGTTGGTGTGTGCTGGAGTCGGTGTTGGTGTGTGCTGGAGTCAGTGTTGGTGTGTGCTGGAGTCAGTGTTGGTGTGTGCTGGAGTCGGTGTTGGTGTGTGCTGGAGTCAGTGTTGGTGTGTGCTGGAGTCGGTGATGGTGTGTGCTGGAGTCAGTGTTGGTGTTTGCTGGAGTCAGTGTTGGTGTGTGCTGGAGTCGGTGTTGGTGTGTGCTGGAGTCGGTGATGGTGTGTGCTGGAGTCAGTGTTGGTGTTTGCTGGAGTCAGTGTTGGTGTGTGCTGGAGTCGGTGTTGGTGTGCGCTGGAGTCAGTGTTGGTGTGCGCTGGATTCATTGTTGGTGTGCACAGGAGTTCGGTGTTGGTGTGTGCGGGAGTCAGTGTTGCTGTGTGCTGGAGTCAGTGTTGGTGTGTGCTGGAGTCAGTGTTGGTGTGTGCTGGTGTTCCGTGTCGGTGTGTGCTGGAGTCAGTGTTGGTGTGTGCTGGAGTCATTGATGGTGTGTGCTGGAGTCATTGATGGTGTGTGCTGGAGTCGGTTTTGGTGTGTGCTGGAGTCAGTGTTGGTGTGTGCTGGTGTTCCGTGTTGGTGTGTGCTGGAGTCAGTGTTGATGTGTGCTGGAGTCAGTGTTGGTGTGTGCTGGAGTCAGTGTTGGTGTGTGCTGGAGTCAGTGTTGATGTGTGCTGGAGTCAGTGTTGGTGTGTGCTGGAGCCACTGATGGTGTGTGCTGGAGTCAGTGTTGGTGTGTGCTGGTGTTCCGTGCTAGTCTGTGCTGGAGTCAGTGACGGTGTGTGCTGGAGTTCAGTGTTGGTGTGTGCTGGAGTCGGTGTTGGTGTGTTCTGGAGTCAGTGTTGGTGTGTGCTGGAGTCAGTGTTGGTGTGTACAGGAGTCAGTGTTGGTGTGTGCTGGAGTCAGTGTTGGTGTGTGCTGGAGTCGGTGTTGGTGTGTGCTGGAGTCGGTGTTGGTGTGTGCTGGAGTCAGTGTTGGTGTGTGCTGGAGTCGGTGTTGGTGTGTGCTGGAGTCGGTGTTGGTGTGTGCTGGAGTCAGTGTTGCTGTGTGCTGCAGTCAGTGTTGGTGTGTGCTGGTGTTCCGTGTTGGTGTGTGCTGGAGTCAGTGTTGGTGTGTGCTGGAGTCGGTGTTGGTGTGTGCTGGTGTTCCCTGTTGGTGTGTGCTGGAGTCAGTGTTGATGTGTGCTGGAGTCGGTGTTGGTGTGTGCTGGAGTCAGTGTTGGTGTGTGCTGGTGTTCCGTGCTAGTCTGTGCTGGAGTCAGTGACGGTGTGTGCTGGAGTTCAGTGTTAGTGTGTGCTGGAGTCAGTGTTGGTGTGTGCTGGAGTCAGTGTTGGTGTGTGCTGGAGTCAATGTTGGTGTGTGCTGGAGTCAGTGTTGGTGTGTGCTGGAGTCGGTGTTGGTGTGTTCTGGAGTCAGTGTTGGTGTGTGCTGGAGTCGGTGATGGTGTGTGCTGGAGTCAGTGTTGGTGTGTGCTGGAGTCAATGTTGGTGTGTACTGGAGTCGGTGTTGGTGTGTGCTGGAGTCAGTGTTGGTGTGTGCTGGAGTCAGTGTTGGTGTGTGCTGGAGTCGGTGTTGGTGTGTGCTGGAGTCAGTGTTGCTGTGTGCTGGAGTCGGTGTTGGTGTGTGCTGGAGTCAATGTTGGTGTGTACTGGAGTCGGTGTTGGTGTGTGCTGGAGTCGGTGTTGGTGTGTGCTGGAGTCAGTGTTGCTGTGTGCTGGAGTCGGTGTTGGTGTGTGCTGGAGTCGGTGTTGGTGTGTGCTGGAGTCAGTGTTGCTGTGTGCTGCAGTCAGTGTTGGTGTGTGCTGGTGTTCCGTGTTGGTGTGTGCTGGAGTCAGTGTTGGTGTGTGCTGGAGTCGGTGTTGGTGTGTGCTGGAGTCGGTGATGGTGTGTGCTGGAGTCAGTGTTGGTGTGTGCTGGAGTCAGTGTTGGTGTGTGCTGGAGTCGGTGTTGGTGTGTGCTGGAGTCGGTGATGGTGTGTGCTGGAGTCAGTGTTGGTGTTTGCTGGAGTCAGTGTTGGTGTGTGCTGGAGTCGGTGTTGGTGTATGCTGGAGTCAGTGTTGATGTGTGCTGGAGTCAGTGTTGGTGTGTGCTGGAGTCAGTGTTGGTGTGTGCTGGAGTCAGTGTTGGTGTGTGCTGGATTCGGTGTTGGTGTGTGCTGGAGTCAGTGTTGGTCTGTGCTGGCTCAGTGTTGGTGTGTGCTGGAGTTCGGTGTTGGTGTGTGCTAGATTCAGTGTTGGTCTGTGCTGGAGTCAGTGTTGGTGTGTGCTGGAGTTCGGTGTTGGTGTGTGCTGGTGTTCCCTGTTGGTGTGTGCTGGAGTCAGTGTTGATGTGTGCTGGAGTCGGTGTTGGTGTGTGCTGGAGTCAGTGTTGGTGTGTGCTGGTGTTCCGTGCTAGTCTGTGCTGGAGTCAGTGACGGTGTGTGCTGGAGTTCAGTGTTAGTGTGTGCTGGAGTCAGTGTTGGTGTGTGCTGGAGTCAGTGTTGGTGTGTGCTGGAGTCAATGTTGGTGTGTGCTGGAGTCAGTGTTGGTGTGTGCTGGAGTCGGTGTTGGTGTGTTCTGGAGTCAGTGTTGGTGTGTGCTGGAGTCGGTGATGGTGTGTGCTGGAGTCAGTGTTGGTGTGTGCTGGAGTCAATGTTGGTGTGTACTGGAGTCGGTGTTGGTGTGTGCTGGAGTCAGTGTTGGTGTGTGCTGGAGTCAGTGTTGGTGTGTGCTGGAGTCGGTGTTGGTGTGTGCTGGAGTCAGTGTTGCTGTGTGCTGGAGTCGGTGTTGGTGTGTGCTGGAGTCAATGTTGGTGTGTACTGGAGTCGGTGTTGGTGTGTGCTGGAGTCGGTGTTGGTGTGTGCTGGAGTCAGTGTTGGTGTGTGCTGGAGTCAGTGTTGGTGTGTGCTGGAGTCGGTGTTGGTGTGTGCTGGAGTCAGTGTTGGTGTGTGCTGGAGTCGGTGATGGTGTGTGCTGGAGTCAGTGTTGGTGTTTGCTGGAGTCAGTGTTGGTGTGTGCTGGAGTCGGTGTTGGTGTGTGCTGGAGTCGGTGATGGTGTGTGCTGGAGTCAGTGTTGGTGTTTGCTGGAGTCAGTGTTGGTGTGTGCTGGAGTCGGTGTTGGTGTGCGCTGGAGTCAGTGTTGGTGTGCGCTGGATTCATTGTTGGTGTGCACAGGAGTTCGGTGTTGGTGTGTGCGGGAGTCAGTGTTGCTGTGTGCTGGAGTCAGTGTTGGTGTGTGCTGGAGTCAGTGTTGGTGTGTGCTGGTGTTCCGTGTCGGTGTGTGCTGGAGTCAGTGTTGGTGTGTGCTGGAGTCATTGATGGTGTGTGCTGGAGTCATTGATGGTGTGTGCTGGAGTCGGTTTTGGTGTGTGCTGGAGTCAGTGTTGGTGTGTGCTGGTGTTCCGTGTTGGTGTGTGCTGGAGTCAGTGTTGATGTGTGCTGGAGTCAGTGTTGGTGTGTGCTGGAGTCAGTGTTGGTGTGTGCTGGAGTCAGTGTTGATGTGTGCTGGAGTCAGTGTTGGTGTGTGCTGGAGCCACTGATGTTGTGTGCTGGAGTCAGTGTTGGTGTGTGCTGGTGTTCCGTGCTAGTCTGTGCTGGAGTCAGTGACGGTGTGTGCTGGAGTTCAGTGTTGGTGTGTGCTGGAGTCGGTGTTGGTGTGTTCTGGAGTCAGTGTTGGTGTGTGCTGGAGTCAGTGTTGGTGTGTACAGGAGTCAGTGTTGGTGTGTGCTGGAGTCAGTGTTGGTGTGTGCTGGAGTCGGTGTTGGTGTGTGCTGGAGTCGGTGTTGGTGTGTGCTGGAGTCAGTGTTGGTGTGTGCTGGAGTCGGTGTTGGTGTGTGCTGGAGTCGGTGTTGGTGTGTGCTGGAGTCAGTGTTGCTGTGTGCTGCAGTCAGTGTTGGTGTGTGCTGGTGTTCCGTGTTGGTGTGTGCTGGAGTCAGTGTTGGTGTGTGCTGGAGTCGGTGTTGGTGTGTGCTGGTGTTCCCTGTTGGTGTGTGCTGGAGTCAGTGTTGATGTGTGCTGGAGTCGGTGTTGGTGTGTGCTGGAGTCAGTGTTGGTGTGTGCTGGTGTTCCGTGCTAGTCTGTGCTGGAGTCAGTGACGGTGTGTGCTGGAGTTCAGTGTTAGTGTGTGCTGGAGTCAGTGTTGGTGTGTGCTGGAGTCAGTGTTGGTGTGTGCTGGAGTCAATGTTGGTGTGTGCTGGAGTCAGTGTTGGTGTGTGCTGGAGTCGGTGTTGGTGTGTTCTGGAGTCAGTGTTGGTGTGTGCTGGAGTCGGTGATGGTGTGTGCTGGAGTCAGTGTTGGTGTGTGCTGGAGTCAATGTTGGTGTGTACTGGAGTCGGTGTTGGTGTGTGCTGGAGTCAGTGTTGGTGTGTGCTGGAGTCAGTGTTGGTGTGTGCTGGAGTCGGTGTTGGTGTGTGCTGGAGTCAGTGTTGCTGTGTGCTGGAGTCGGTGTTGGTGTGTGCTGGAGTCAATGTTGGTGTGTACTGGAGTCGGTGTTGGTGTGTGCTGGAGTCGGTGTTGGTGTGTGCTGGAGTCAGTGTTGCTGTGTGCTGGAGTCGGTGTTGGTGTGTGCTGGAGTCGGTGTTGGTGTGTGCTGGAGTCAGTGTTGCTGTGTGCTGCAGTCAGTGTTGGTGTGTGCTGGTGTTCCGTGTTGGTGTGTGCTGGAGTCAGTGTTGGTGTGTGCTGGAGTCGGTGTTGGTGTGTGCTGGAGTCGGTGATGGTGTGTGCTGGAGTCAGTGTTGGTGTGTGCTGGAGTCAGTGTTGGTGTGTGCTGGAGTCGGTGTTGGTGTGTGCTGGAGTCGGTGATGGTGTGTGCTGGAGTCAGTGTTGGTGTTTGCTGGAGTCAGTGTTGGTGTGTGCTGGAGTCGGTGTTGGTGTATGCTGGAGTCAGTGTTGATGTGTGCTGGAGTCAGTGTTGGTGTGTGCTGGAGTCAGTGTTGGTGTGTGCTGGAGTCAGTGTTGGTGTGTGCTGGAGTCAGTGTTGGTGTGTGCTGGAGCCACTGTTGGTGTGTGCTGGAGTCAGTGTTGGTGTGTGCTGGTGTTCCGTGCTAGTCTGTGCTGGAGTCAGTGACGGTGTGTGCTGGAGTTCAGTGTTGGTGTGTGCTGGAGTCGGTGTTGGTATGTTCTGGAGTCAGTGTTGGTGTGTGCTGGAGTCAGTGTTGGTGTGTACAGGAGTCAGTGTTGGTGTGTGCTGGAGTCAGTGTTGGTGTGTGCTGGAGTCAGTGTTGGTGTGTGCTGGAGTCGGTGTTGGTGTGTGCTGGAGTCAGTGTTGGTGTGTGCTGGAGTCGGTGTTGGTGTGTGCTGGAGTCAGTGTTGCTGTGTGCTGCAGTCAGTGTTGGTGTGTGCTGGTGTTCCGTGTTGGTGTGTGCTGGAGTCGGTGTTGGTGTGTGCTGGAGTCGGTGTTGGTGTGTGCTGGAGTCGGTGATGGTGTGTGCTGGAGTCAGTGTTGGTGTGTGCTGGAGTCAGTGTTGGTGTGTGCTGGAGTCGGTGTTGGTGTGTGCTGGAGTCGGTGATGGTGTGTGCTGGAGTCAGTGTTGGTGTTTGCTGGAGTCAGTGTTGGTGTGTGCTGGAGTCGGTGTTGGTGTGTGCTCGATTCAGTGTTGGTGTGCACAGGAGTTCGGTGTTGGTGTGTGCTGGAGTCGGTGTTGGTGTGCACAGGAGTTCGGTGTTGGTGTGTGCTGGAGTCAGTGTTGGTGTGTGCTGGAGTCAGTGTTGGTCTGTGCTGGCTCAGTGTTGGTGTGTGCTGGAGTTCGGTGTTGGTGAGTGCTAGATTCAGTGTTGGTCTGTGCTGGAGTCAGTGTTGGTGTGTGCTGGAGTTCGGTGTTGGTGTGTGCTGGTGTTCCCTGTTGGTGTGTGCTGGAGTCAGTGTTGACGTGTGCTGGAGTCGGTGTTGGTGTGTGCTGGAGTCAGTGTTGGTGTGTGCTGGTGTTCCGTGCTAGTCTGTGCTGGAGTCAGTGACGGTGTGTGCTGGAGTTCAGTGTTGGTGTGTGCTGGAGTCAGTGTTGGTGTGTGCTGGAGTCAGTGTTGGTGTGTGCTGGAGTCAGTGTTGGTGTGTGCTGGAGTCAGTGTTGGTGTGTGCTGGAGTCGGTGTTGGTGTGTTCTGGAGTCAGTGTTGGTGTGTGCTGGAGTCAGTGTTGGTGTGTGCTGGAGTCGGTGATGGTGTGTGCTGGAGTCAGTGTTGGTGTGTGCTGGAGTCAATGTTGGTGTGTGCTGGAGCCACTGATGGTGTGTGCTGGAGTCAGTGTTGGTGTGTGCTGGTGTTCCGTGCTAGTCTGTGCTGGAGTCAGTGACGGTGTGTGCTGGAGTTCAGTGTTGGTGTGTGCTGGAGTCGGTGTTGGTGTGTTCTGGAGTCAGTGTTGGTGTGTGCTGGAGTCAGTGTTGGTGTGTGCTGGAGTCAGTGTTGGTGTGTGCTGGAGTCGGTGTTGGTGTGTGCTGGAGTCAGTGTTGGTGTGTGCTGGAGTCGGTGTTGGTGTGTGCTGGAGTTATTGATGGTGTGTGCTGGAGTCAGTGATGGTGTGTGCTGGAGTCAGTGTTGGTGTGTGCTGGAGTTCAGTGTTGGTGTGTGCTGGAGTCAGTGTTGGTGTGTGCTGGAGTTCAGTGTTGATGTGTGCTGGAGTCAGTGTTGGTGTGTGCTGGAGTCAGTGTTGGTGTGTGCTGGAGTCAGTGTTGGTGTGTGCTGGAGTCAGTGTTGGTGTGTGCTGGAGTCGGTGTTGGTGTGTGTTGGAGTCAGTGTTGGTGTGTGCTGGAGTCAGTGTTGGTGTGTGCTGGAGTCAGTGTTGGTATGTTCTGGAGTCAGTGTTGGTGTGTGCTGGAGTCAGTGTTGATGTGTGCTGGAGTCAGTGTTGGTGTGTGCCGGAGTCGGTGTTGGTGTGTGCTGGAGTCAGTGTTGGTGTGTGCTGGAGTCGGTGTTGGTGTGTGCTGGAGTTCACTGTTGGTGTGAGCTGGAATAACATAGAAACATAGAAGATAGGAGCAGGAGTAGGCCATTCAGCCCCTCTAGCCTGCTCCGCCATTCAATGAGATCATGGCTGATCATCCAAACTCAGTACCCTGTCCCTGCCTTCTCCCCATATCCCTTGATCCCTTTAGCTTTAAGAAATATATCTAACTCCTTATTGAATATTTTTAGTGAATTGGCCTCTACTGCCTTCTGTGGTCGAGAAATCCACAGGTTCACCACTCTCTGGGTGAAGAAATTCCTCCTCATCTCAGTCCTAAATGGCTTACCCCTTATCCTTAGACTGTGACCCCTGGTTCTGGACTCCCCAGCCATCGGGAACATCCTTCCTACATCTAGTCTGTCTAGTCCTGTTAGATTTTTATAAGTTTCAATGAGATCCCCTCTCATTCTTCTAAACTCCAGCGAGTATAAGCCCAATCGACCCAATCACTCCTCATACTTCATTCCTGCCATCCCAGGTATCAGCCTGGTGAATCTTCGCTGCACTCCCTCCATGGCAAGAACATCCTTCCTCAGATAAGGCGACCAAAACTGCACACAATACTCAAGGTGTGGTCTCACCAAGGCCCTGTACAACTGCAGCAAGACATCCTTGCTCCTGTACTCGAATCCTCTCGCTACGAAGGCCAACATACCATTTGCCTTCTTCACCGCCTGCTGCACGTGCATGCTTACCTTCAGCGACTGCTGCACAAGGACACCCAGGTCTCGTTGTACTTCCCCTTCTCCCAATCTATTGCCATTCAGATAATAATCTGCCTTCCTGTTTTTGACACCAAAGTGGATAACCTCGCATTTATCCACATTATATTGCATCTGCCACGCTTCTGCCCACTCACCCAACCTGTCCAAATCATACTGGAGTTTCTCGGCATCCTCCTCACGGCACACTCACCCACCCAGCTTTGTGTCGTCTGCAAACTTGGAGATATTACATCCAATTCCCTCGTCTAGATCATTAATATATATTGTGAATAGCTGGGGTCCTAGGACCGATCGCTGCGGTACCCCACTAGTCACTGCCTGCCACTCGGAAAAAGACCCGTTTATTCCAACTCTTTGCTTCCTGTCTGCCAACCAGTTCTCTATCCAAGTCAATACCTTGCCCCCAATCCCATGTGCCTTAACTTTACACACTAATCTCTTATGCGGGACCTTATCGAAAGCCTTCTGAAAGTCCAAATACACCACATCCACTGGTTCTCCCTTATCTATTTTACCAGTTACCTCCTCAAAAAATTCCAGTAGATTAGTCAAGCACGATTTACCTTTTGTAAATCCATGTTGACTTTCTCTGATCCTGTCACTGTTTTCCAAGTGCTCTGCTATTACATCTTTTATAATGGACTCTAGCATTTTCCCCACTACCGATGTCAGGCTTACCGGTCTATAATTCCCCGTTTTCCCTCTGCCACCCTTTTTGAATAGTAGGGTAACATTAGCTACCCTCCAATCCATGGGTACTGTTCCAGATTCCATCGAATGTTGGAAGATGACCAGCAATGCATCTACTATTTCGAGGGCCACTTCCTTAAGTACCCGAGGATGTAGATTATCAGGCCCTGGGGATTTATCGGCCTTCAATCCCATCAATTTCCTTAACACTATTTCCCTACAAATACTGATTTCTTTCAGTTCCTCCCTCTCATTAGACCCTATGTTCCCCGACATCTCTGGGAGGTTATTTGTGTCCTGTGTGAAGACAGAACCAAAGTATGTATTTAATTGGCAGGCCATTTCTTTGTTCCCCATTATAAATTCCCCTGATTCTGACTGCAAGGGACCTACGCTTGACTTCACCAATCTTTTTCTCTTCACATATCTATAAAAGCTTTTACAGTCAGTTTTTATGTTCCCTGCAAGCTTACTCTCATACTCTATTTTCCCCCTCTTAATTAATCCCATTGTCCTTCTTTGCTGAATCCTATTCTGCTCCCAATCCTCAGGTTTCCTGCTTTTTCTGGCCAATTTATATGTCCTCTCCTTGGATCTTAAGCTATCCCTAATTTCCCTTGTTAGCCACGGTTGAGTCACCTTTTTTATTTTATTTTTATGCCAAACTGGGATGAACAAATTCTGTAGTTCATTCATGCGATCTTTGAATGTTTGCCATTGCCTATCCACCGTCAACCCTTTGAGTGACATTCCCCAATTAATCCTACCCAACTCGCGCCTCATACCATCGTAGTTTCCTTTATTTAAATTCAGGAACCTAGCCTCTGAGTCAACTAATTCACTCTCCATCTTAATGAAGAATTCTATCATATTATGATCGCTCCGACCCAAGGGGCCTCGTACAGCAAGATTGCTAATTAATCCTTTCTCATTACATAATACCCAGTCTAAGTTGGCCTGATCTCTAGTTGGTTCCTCGACATATTGGTCCAGGAAACCATCCCGTATACACTCCAGGAATTGTGTTGGTGTGTGATGGAGTCAGTGTTGGTCTGTGCTGGAGTCATTGATGGTGTGAGCTGGAGTCAGTGTTGGTGTGTGCTGGATTCGGTGTTGGTGTGTGCTGGAGTCAGTGTTGGTCTGTGCTGGAGTCAGTGTTGATGTGTTCTGGAGTCAGTGTTGGTGTGTGCTGGATTCGGTGTTGGTGTGTGCTGGGGTCAGTGTTGGTCTGTGCTGGCTCAGTGTTGGTGTGTGCTGGAGTTCGGTGTTGGTGTGTGCTAGATTCAGTGTTGGTCTGTGCTGGAGTCAGTGTTGGTGTGTGCTGGAGTTCGGTGTTGGTGTGTGCTGGTGTTCCCTGTTGGTGTGTGCTGGAGTCAGTGTTGATGTGTGCTGGAGTCGGTGTTGGTGTGTGCTGGAGTCACTGTTGGTGTGTGCTGGTGTTCCGTGCTAGTCTGTGCTGGAGTCAGTGACGGTGTGTGCTGGAGTTCAGTGTTGGTGTGTGCTGGAGTCAGTGTTGGTGTGTGCTGGAGTCAGTGTTGGTGTGTGCTGGAGTCAATGTTGGTGTGTGCTGGAGTCAGTGTTGGTGTGTGCTGGAGTCGGTGTTGGTGTGTTCTGGAGTCAGTGTTGGTGTGTGCTGGAGTCGGTGATGGTGTGTGCTGGAGTCAGTGTTGGTGTGTGCTGGAGTCAATGTTGGTGTGTACTGGAGTCGGTGTTGGTGTGTGCTGGAGTCAGTGTTGGTGTGTGCTGGAGTCAGTGTTGGTGTGTGCTGGAGTCGGTGTTGGTGTGTGCTGGAGTCAGTGTTGCTGTGTGCTGGAGTCGGTGTTGGTGTGTGCTGGAGTCAATGTTGGTGTGTACTGGAGTCGGTGTTGGTGTGTGCTGAAGTCGGTGTTGGTGTGTGCTGGAGTCAGTGTTGGTGTGTGCTGGAGTCAGTGTTGGTGTGTGCTGGAGTCAGTGTTGGTGTGTGCTGGAGTCGGTGATGGTGTGTGCTGGAGTCAGTGTTGGTGTTTGCTGGAGTCAGTGTTGGTGTGTGCTGGAGTCGGTGTTGGTGTGTGCTGGAGTCGGTGATGGTGTGTGCTGGAGTCAGTGTTGGTGTTTGCTGGAGTCAGTGTTGGTGTGTGCTGGAGTCGGTGTTGGTGTGCGCTGGAGTCAGTGTTGGTGTGCGCTGGATTCATTGTTGGTGTGCACAGGAGTTCGGTGTTGGTGTGTGCGGGAGTCAGTGTTGCTGTGTGCTGGAGTCAGTGTTGGTGTGTGCTGGAGTCAGTGTTGGTGTGTGCTGGTGTTCCGTGTCGGTGTGTGCTGGAGTCAGTGTTGGTGTGTGCTGGAGTCATTGATGGTGTGTGCTGGAGTCATTGATGGTGTGTGCTGGAGTCGGTTTTGGTGTGTGCTGGAGTCAGTGTTGGTGTGTGCTGGTGTTCCGTGTTGGTGTGTGCTGGAGTCAGTGTTGATGTGTGCTGGAGTCAGTGTTGGTGTGTGCTGGAGTCAGTGTTGGTGTGTGCTGGAGTCAGTGTTGATGTGTGCTGGAGTCAGTGTTGGTGTGTGCTGGAGCCACTGATGGTGTGTGCTGGAGTCAGTGTTGGTGTGTGCTGGTGTTCCGTGCTAGTCTGTGCTGGAGTCAGTGACGGTGTGTGCTGGAGTTCAGTGTTGGTGTGTGCTGGAGTCGGTGTTGGTGTGTTCTGGAGTCAGTGTTGGTGTGTGCTGGAGTCAGTGTTGGTGTGTGCTGGAGTCGGTGATGGTGTGTGCTGGAGTCAGTGTTGGTGTTTGCTGGAGTCAGTGTTGGTGTGTGCTGGAGTCGGTGATGGTGTGTGCTGGAGTCAGTGTTGGTGTGTGCTGGAGTCAGTGTTGGTGTGTGCTGGAGTCATTGATGGTGTGTGCTGGAGTCATTGATGGTGTGTGCTGGAGTCGGTTTTGGTGTGTGCTGGAGTCAGTGTTGGTGTGTGCTGGTGTTCCGTGTTGGTGTGTGCTGGAGTCAGTGTTGATGTGTGCTGGAGTCAGTGTTGGTGTGTGCTGGAGTCAGTGTTGGTGTGTGCTGGAGTCAGTGTTGATGTGTGCTGGAGTCAGTGTTGGTGTGTGCTGGAGCCACTGATGGTGTGTGCTGGAGTCAGTGTTGGTGTGTGCTGGTGTTCCGTGCTAGTCTGTGCTGGAGTCAGTGACGGTGTGTGCTGGAGTTCAGTGTTGGTGTGTGCTGGAGTCGGTGTTGGTGTGTTCTGGAGTCAGTGTTGGTGTGTACAGGAGTCAGTGTTGGTGTGTGCTGGAGTCAGTGTTGGTGTGTGCTGGAGTCGGTGTTGGTGTGTGCTGGAGTCGGTGTTGGTGTGTGCTGGAGTCAGTGTTGGTGTGTGCTGGTGTTCCGTGCTAGGCTGTGCTGGAGTCAGTGAAGGTGTGTGCTGGAGTTCAGTGTTGGTGTGTGCTGGAGTCAGTGTTGGTGTGTGCTGGAGTCAGTGTTGGTGTGTGCTGGAGTCAGTGTTGGTGTGTGCTGGAGTCGGTGTTGGTGTGTTCTGGAGTCAGTGTTGGTGTGTGCTGGAGTCGGTGATGCTGTGTGCTGGAGTCAGTGTTGGTGTGTGCTGGAGTCAATGTTGGTGTGTGCTGGAGCCACTGTTGGTGTGTGCTGGAGTCAGTGTTGGTGTGTGCTGGTGTTCCGTGCTGGTCTGTGCTGGAGTCAGTGACGGTGTCTGCTGGAGTTCAGTGTTGGTGTGTGCTGGAGTCGGTGTTGGTATGTTCTGGAGTCAGTGTTGGTGTGTGCTGGAGTCAGTGTTGGTGTGTACAGGAGTCAGTGTTGGTGTGTGCTGGAGTCAGTGTTGGTGTGTGCTGGAGTCGGTGTTGGTGTGTGCTGGAGTCGGTGTTGGTGTGTGCTGGAGTCAGTGTTGGTGTGTGCTGGAGTCGGTGTTGGTGTGTGCTGGAGTCGGTGTTGGTGTGTGCTGGAGTCAGTGTTGGTGTGTGCTGGTGTTCCGTGTTGGTGTGTGCTGGAGTCAGTGTTGGTGTGTGCTGGAGTCGGTGTTGGTGTGTGCTGGAGTCAGTGTTGGTGTGTGCTGGAGTCAGTGTTGGTGTGTGCTGGAGTCGGTGTTGGTGTGTGCTGGAGTCGGTGATGGTGTGTGCTGGAGTCAGTGTTGGTGTTTGCTGGAGTCAGTGTTGGTGTGTGCTGGAGTCGGTGTTGGTGTGTGCTCGATTCAGTGTTGGTGTGCACAGGAGTTCGGTGTTGGTGTGTGCTGGAGTCGGTGTTGGTGTGCACAGGAGTTCGGTGTTGGTGTGTGCTGGAGTCAGTGTTGGTGTGTGCTGGAGTCAGTGTTGGTGTGTGCTGGAGTCAGTGTTGGTGTGTGCTGGAGTTCGGTGTTGGTGAGTGCTAGATTCAGTGTTGGTCTGTGCTGGAGTCAGTGTTGGTGTGTGCTGGAGTTCGGTGTTGGTGTGTGCTCGTGTTCCCTGTTGGTGTGTGCTGGAGTCAGTGTTGACGTGTGCTGGAGTCGGTGTTGGTGTGTGCTGGAGTCAGTGTTGGTGTGTGCTGGTGTTCCGTGCTAGTCTGTGCTGGAGTCAGTGTTGGTGTGTGCTGGAGTCAGTGTTGGTGTGTGCTGGAGTCGGTGTTGGTGTGTGCTGGAGTCGGTGATGGTGTGTGCTGGAGTCAGTGTTGGTGTGTGCTGGAGTCAGTGTTGGTGTGTGCTGGAGTCAGTGTTGCTGTGTGCTGGAGTCAGTGTTGGTGTGTGCTGGAGTCGGTGATGGTGTATGCTGGAGTCAGTGTTGGTGTGTGCTGGAGTCGGTGTTGGTGTTTGCTGGAGACAGTGTTGGTGTGTGCTGGAGTCGGTGTGCGCTGGAGTCAGTGTTGGTGTGTGCTGGAGTCAGTGTTGGTCTGTGCTGGAGTCAGTGTTGGTGTGTGCTGGAGTTCGGTGTTGGTGTGTGCTGGAGTCAGTGTTGGTGTGTGCTGGAGTCAGTGTTGGTGTGTGCTGGAGTTCGGTGTTGGTGTGTGCTGGTGTTCCGTGTTGGTGTGTGCTGGAGTCAGTGTTGATGTGTGCTGGAGTCGTGTTGGTGTGTGCTGGAGTCAGTGTTGGTGTGTGCTGGTGTCCGTGTTGTGTGTGCTGGAGTCAGTGACGGTGTGTGCTGGAGTCAGTGTTGGTGTGTGCTGGAGTCGGTGATGGTGTGTGCTGGAGTCAGTGTTGGTGTGTGCTGGAGTCAGTGTTGGTGTGTGCTGGAGTCGGTGTTGGTGTGTGCTGGAGTCAGTGTTGGTGTGTGCTGGAGTCAGTGTTGGTGTGTGCTGGAGTCGTGTTGGTGTGTGCTGGAGTCAGTGTTGCTGTGTGCTGGAGTCGTGTTGGTGTGTGCTGGAGTCAATGTTGGTGTGTACTGGAGTCGGTGTTGGTGTGTGCTGGAGTCGGTGTTGGTGTGTGCTGGAGTCAGTGTTGGTGTGTGCTGGAGTCAGTGTTGGTGTGTGCTGGAGTCGGTGTTGGTGTGTGCTGGAGTCAGTGTTGGTGTGTGCTGGAGTCAGTGATGGTGTGTGCTGGAGTCAGTGTTGGTGTTTGCTGGAGTCAGTGTTGGTGTGTGCTGGAGTCGGTGTTGGTGTGTGCTGGAGTCGGTGATGGTGTGTGCTGGAGTCAGTGTTGGTGTTTGCTGGAGTCAGTGTTGGTGTGTGCTGGAGTCGGTGTTGGTGTGCGCTGGAGTCAGTGTTGGTGTGCGCTGGATTCATTGTTGGTGTGCACAGGAGTTCGGTGTTGGTGTGTGCTGGAGTCAGTGTTGCTGTGTGCTGCAGTCAGTGTTGGTGTGTGCTGGAGTCAGTGTTGGTGTGTGCTGGTGTTCCGTGTCGGTGTGTGCTGGAGTCAGTGTTGGTGTGTGCTGGTGTTCCGTGTTGGTGTGTGCTGGAGTCAGTGTTGATGTGTGCTGGAGTCAGTGTTGGTGTGTGCTGGAGTCAGTGTTGGTGTGTGCTGGAGTCAGTGTTGGTGAGTGCTGGAGTCAGTGTTGGTGTGTGCTGGAGTCACTGTTGGTGTGTGCTGGAGTCAGTGTTGGTGTGTGCTGGTGTTCCGTGCTAGTCTGTGCTGGAGTCAGTGTTGGTGTGTGCTGGAGTCAGTGTTGGTGTGTGCTGGAGTCGGTGTTGGTGTGTGCTGGAGTCGGTGATGGTGTGTGCTGGAGTCAGTGTTGGTGTGTGCTGGAGTCAGTGTTGGTGTGTGCTGGAGTCAGTGTTGGTGTGTGCTGGAGTCGGTGTTGGTGTGTGCTGGAGTCAGTGTTGATGTGTGCTGGAGTCAGTGTTGGTGTGTGCTGGAGTCAGTGTTGGTGTGTGCTGGAGTCAGTGTTGGTGTGTGCTGGAGTCAGTGTTGGTGTGTGCTGGAGCCACTGTTGGTGTGTGCTGGAGTCAGTGATGGTGTGTGCTGGTGTTCCGTGCTAGTCTGTGCTGGAGTCAGTGACGGTGTGTGCTGGAGTTCAGTGTTGGTGTGTGCTGGAGTCGGTGTTGGTGTGTTCTGGAGTCAGTGTTGGTGTGTGCTGGAGTCAGTGTTGGTGTGTACAGGAGTCAGTGTTGGTGTGTGCTGGAGTCAGTGTTGGTGTGTGCTGGAGTCGGTGTTGGTGTGTGCTGGAGTCGGTGTTGGTGTGTGCTGGAGTCAGTGTTGGTGTGTGCTGGAGTCAGTGTTGCTGTGTGCTGCAGTCAGTGTTGGTGTGTGCTGGTGTTCCGTGTTGGTGTGTGCTGGAGTCAGTGTTGGTGTGTGCTGGAGTCGGTGTTGGTGTGTGCTGGAGTCGGTGATGGTGTGTGCTGGAGTCAGTGTTGGTGTGTGCTGGAGTCAGTGTTGGTGTGTGCTGGAGTCAGTGTTGCTGTGTGCTGGAGTCAGTGTTGGTGTGTGCTGGAGTCGGTGATGGTGTATGCTGGAGTCAGTGTTGGTGTGTGCTGGAGTCGGTGTTGGTGTTTGCTGGAGACAGTGTTGGTGTGTGCTGGAGTCGGTGTGCGCTGGAGTCAGTGTTGGTGTGTGCTGGAGTCAGTGTTGGTCTGTGCTGGCTCAGTGTTGGTGTGTGCTGGAGTTCGGTGTTGGTGAGTGCTAGATTCAGTCTTGGTCTGTGCTGGAGTCAGTGTTGGTGTGTGCTGGAGTTCGGTGTTGGTGTGTGCTGGTGTTCCCTGTTGGTGTGTGCTGGAGTCAGTGTTGATGTGTGCTGGAGTCGTTGTTGGTGTGTGCTGGAGTCAGTGTTGGTGTGTGCTGGAGTCAATGTTGGTGTGTACTGGAGTCAGTGTTGGTGTGTGCTGGAGTCAGTGTTGGTGTGTGCTGGAGTCAGTGTTGGTGTGTGCTGGAGTCGGTGTTGGTGTATGCCGGAGTCGGTGTTGCTGTGTGCTGGAGTCGGTGTTGGTGTGTGCTGGAGTCAATGTTGGTGTGTGCTGGAGTCGGTGTTGGTGTGTGCTGGAGTCAGTGTTGGTGTGTGCTGGAGTCAGTGTTGGTGTGTGCTGGAGTCGGTGTTGGTGTGTGCTGGAGTCAGTGTTGGTGTGTGCTGGAGTCAGTGATGGTGTGTGCTGGAGTCAGTGTTGGTGTTTGCTGGAGTCAGTGTTGGTGTGTGCTGGAGTCGGTGTTGGTGTGTGCTGGAGTCGGTGATGGTGTGTGCTGGAGTCAGTGTTGGTGTTTGCTGGAGTCAGTGTTGGTGTGTGCTGGAGTCGGTGTTGGTGTGCGCTGGAGTCAGTGTTGGTGTGCGCTGGATTCATTGTTGGTGTGCACAGGAGTTCGGTGTTGGTGTGTGCTGGAGTCAGTGTTGCTGTGTGCTGGAGTCAGTGTTGGTGTGTGCTGGAGTCAGTGTTGGTGTGTGCTGGTGTTCCGTGTCGGTGTGTGCTGGAGTCAGTGTTGGTGTGTGCTGGTGTTCCGTGTTGGTGTGTGCTGGAGTCAGTGTTGATGTGTGCTGGAGTCAGTGTTGGTGTGTGCTGGAGTCAGTGTTGGTGTGTGCTGGAGTCAGTGTTGGTGAGTGCTGGAGTCAGTGTTGGTGTGTGCTGGAGCCACTGTTGGTGTGTGCTGGAGTCAGTGTTGGTGTGTGCTGGTGTTCCGTGCTAGTCTGTGCTGGAGTCAGTGTTGGTGTGTGCTGGAGTCAGTGTTGGTGTGTGCTGGAGTCGGTGTTGGTGTGTGCTGGAGTCGGTGATGGTGTGTGCTGGAGTCAGTGTTGGTGTGTGCTGGAGTCAGTGTTGGTGTGTGCTGGAGTCAGTGTTGGTGTGTGCTGGAGTCGGTGTTGGTGTGTGCTGGAGTCAGTGTTGATGTGTGCTGGAGTCAGTGTTGGTGTGTGCTGGAGTCAGTGTTGGTGTGTGCTGGAGTCAGTGTTGGTGTGTGCTGGAGTCAGTGTTGGTGTGTGCTGGAGCCACTGTTGGTGTGTGCTGGAGTCAGTGATGGTGTGTGCTGGTGTTCCGTGTTGGTGTGTGCTGGAGTCAGTGTTGGTGTGTGCTGGAGTCGGTGTTGGTGTGTGCTGGAGTCAGTGTTGGTGTGTGCTGGAGTCAGTGTTGGTGTGTGCTGGAGTCGGTGTTGGTGTGTGCTGGAGTCGGTGATGGTGTGTGCTGGAGTCAGTGTTGGTGTGTGCTGGAGTCGGTGTTGGTGTGTGCTCGATTCAGTGTTGGTGTGCACAGGAGTTCGGTGTTGGTGTGTGCTGGAGTCGGTGTTGGTGTGCACAGGAGTTCGGTGTTGGTGTGTGCTGGAGTCAGTGTTGGTGTGTGCTGGAGTCAGTGTTGGTCTGTGCTGGCTCAGTGTTGGTGTGTGCTGGAGTTCGGTGCTGGTGAGTGCTAGATTCAGTGTTGGTCTGTGCTGGAGTCAGTGTTGGTGTGTGCTGGAGTTCGGTGTTGGTGTGTGCTGGTGTTCCCTGTTGGTGTGTGCTGGAGTCAGTGTTGATGTGTGCTGGAGTCGTTGTTGGTGTGTGCTGGAGTCAGTGTTGGTGTGTGCTGGTGTTCCGTGCTAGTCTGTGCTGGAGTTAGTGACGGTGTGTGCTGGAGTTCAGTGTTGGTGTGTGCTGGAGTCAGTGTTGGTGTGTGCTGGAGTCAGTGTTGGTGTGTGCTGGAGTCAATGTTGGTGTGTGCTGGAGTCAGTGTTGGTGTGTGCTGAAGTCGGTGTTGGTGTGTTCTGGAGTCAGTGTTGGTGTGTGCTGGAGTCAGTGTTGGTGTGTGCTGGAGTCAGTGTTGGTGTGTGCTGGAGTCGGTGATGGTGTGTGCTGGAGTCAGTGTTGGTGTGTGCTGGAGTCAATGTTGGTGTGTACTGGAGTCGGTGTTGGTGTGTGCTGGAGTCAGTGTTGGTGTGTGCTGGAGTCAGTGTTGGTGTGTGCTGGAGTCAATGTTGGTGTGTACTGGAGTCGGTGTTGGTGTGTGCTGGAGTCGGTGTTGGTGTGTGCTGGAGTCAATGTTGGTGTGTACTGGAGTCGGTGTTGGTGTGTGCTGGAGTCGGTGTTGGTGTGTGCTGGAGTCAGTGTTGGTGTGTGCTGGAGTCAGTGTTGGTGTGTGCTGGAGTCGGTGTTGATGTGTGCTGGAGTCAGTGTTGGTGTGTGCTGGAGTCAGTGATGGTGTGTGCTGGAGTCAGTGTTGGTGTTTGCTGGAGTCAGTGTTGGTGTGTGCTGGAGTCGGTGTTGGTGTGTGCTGGAGTCGGTGATGGTGTGTGCTGGAGTCAGTGTTGGTGTTTGCTGGAGTCAGTGTTGGTGTGTGCTGGAGTCGGTGTTGGTGTGCGCTGGAGTCAGTGTTGGTGTGCGCTGGATTCATTGTTGGTGTGCACAGGAGTTCGGTGTTGGTGTGTGCTGGAGTCAGTGTTGCTGTGTGCTGGAGTCAGTGTTGGTGTGTGCTGGAGTCAGTGTTGGTGTGTGCTGGTGTTCCGTGTCGGTGTGTGCTGGAGTCAGTGTTGGTGTGTGCTGGTGTTCCGTGTTGGTGTGTGCTGGAGTCAGTGTTGGTGTGTGCTGGAGTCAGTGTTGGTGTGTGCTGGAGTCAGTGTTGGTGAGTGCTGGAGTCAGTGTTGGTGTGTGCTGGAGCCACTGTTGGTGTGTGCTGGAGTCAGTGTTGGTGTGTGCTGGTGTTCCGTGCTAGTCTGTGCTGGAGTCAGTGTTGGTGTGTGCTGGAGTCAGTGTTGGTGTGTGCTGGAGTCGGTGTTGGTGTGTGCTGGAGTCGGTGATGGTGTGTGCTGGAGTCAGTGTTGGTGTGTGCTGGAGTCAGTGTTGGTGTGTGCTGGAGTCAGTGTTGGTGTGTGCTGGAGTCGGTGTTGGTGTGTGCTGGAGTCAGTGTTGATGTGTGCTGGAGTCAGTGTTGGTGTGTGCTGGAGTCAGTGTTGGTGTGTGCTGGAGTCAGTGTTGGTGTGTGCTGGAGTCAGTGTTGGTGTGTGCTGGAGCCACTGTTGGTGTGTGCTGGAGTCAGTGTTGGTGTGTGCTGGAGCCACTGTTGGTGTGTGCTGGAGTCAGTGATGGTGTGTGCTGGTGTTCCGTGCTAGTCTGTGCTGAAGTCAGTGACGGTGTGTGCTGGAGTTCAGTGTTGGTGTGTGCTGGAGTCGGTGTTGGTGTGTTCTGGAGTCAGTTTTGGTGTGTGCTGGAGTCAGTGTTGGTGTGTACAGGAGTCAGTGTTGGTGTGTGCTGGAGTCAGTGTTGGTGTGTGCTGGAGTCGGTGTTGGTGTGTGCTGGAGTCAGTGTTGGTGTGTGCTGGAGTCAGTGTTGCTGTGTGCTGCAGTGAGTGTTGGTGTGTGCTGGTGTTCCGTGTTGGTGTGTGCTGGAGTCAGTGTTGGTGTGTGCTGGAGTCAGTGTTGGTGTGTGCTGGAGTCAGTGTTGGTGTGTGCTGGAGTCAGTGTTGCTGTGTGCTGGAGTCAGTGTTGGTGTGTGCTGGAGTCGGTGATGGTGTATGCTGGAGTCAGTGTTGGTGTGTGCTGGAGTCGGTGTTGGTGTTTGCTGGAGACAGTGTTGGTGTGTGCTGGAGTCGGTGTGCGCTGGAGTCAGTGTTGGTGTGCGCTGGATTCATTGTTGGTGTGCACAGGAGCTCGGTGTTGGTGTGTGCGGGAGTCAGTGTTGCTGTGTGCTGGAGTCAGTGTCGGTGTGTGCTGGAGTCAGTGTTGGTGTGTGCTGGAGTCATTGATGGTGTGTGCTGGAGTCATTGATGGTGTGTGCTGGAGTCGGTGTTGGTGTGTGCTGGAGTCAGTGTTGGTGTGTGCTGGTGTTCCGTGTTGGTGTGTGCTGGAGTCAGTGTTGATGTGTGCTGGAGTCAGTGTTGGTGTGTGCTGGAGTCAGTGTTGGTGTGTGCTGGAGTCAGTGTTGATGTGTGCTGGAGTCAGTGTTGGTGTGTGCTGGAGTCAGTGTTGGTGTGTGCTTGAGTCAGTTTTGGTGTGTGCTGGAGTCAGTGTTGGTGTGTGCTGGGGTCAGTTTTGGTGTGTGCTGGAGTCAGTGTTGGTGTGTGCTGCAGTCAGTGTTGGTGTGTCCTGGAGTCAGTGTTGGTGTGTGCTGGAGTCAGTGTTGGTGTGTGCTGGAGTCAGTGTTGGTGTGTGCTGGAGTCAGTGTTGGTGTGTGCTGGAGTCAGTGTTGATGTGTGCTGGAGTCGGTGTTGGTGTGTGCTGGAGTCAGTGTTGGTGTGTGCTGGAGTCAGTGTTGGTGTGTGCTGGAGTCAGTGTTGGTGTGTGCTGGAGTCAGTGTTGGTGTGTGCTGGAGTCAGTGTTGGTGTGTGCTGGAGTCAGTGTTGGTGTGTGCTGGAGTCAGTGTTGGTGTGTGCTGGAGTCAGTGTTGGTGTGTGCTGGAGTCAGTGTTGGTGTGTGCTGGAGTCAGTGTTGGTGTGTGCTGGAGTCAGTGTTGATGTGTGCTGGAGTCGGTGTTGGTGTGTGATGGAGTCAGTGTTCGTGTGTGCTGGAGTCAGTGTTGGTGTGTGCTGGAGTCAGTGTTGGTGTGTGCTGGAGTCAGTGTTGGTGTGTGCTGGAGTCAGTGTTGGTGTGTGCTGGTGTCAGTGTTGGTGTGTGCTGGAGTCAGTGTTGGTGTGTGCTGGAGCCAATGTTGGTGTGTGCTGGAGTCATTGTTGGTGTGTGCTGATGTCCCGTGTTGGTGTGTGCTGGTGTTCCGTGTTGGTGTGTGCTGGAGTCAGTGTTGGTGTGCACAGGAGTTCGGTGTTGGTGTGTGCTGGTGTCAGTGTTGGTGTGTGCTGGAGTCCGTGTTGGTGTGTGCTGGAGTCAGTGTTGGTGTGTGCTGGTGTCAGTGTTGGTGTGTGCTGGAGTCCGTGTTGGTGTGTGCTGGAGTCGGTGTTGGTGTGTGCTGGTGTCAGTGTTGGTGTGTGCTGGAGTCCGTGTTGGTGTGTGCTGGAGTCAGTGTTGGTGTGTGCTGGTGTTCCGTGTCGGTGTGTGCTGGAGTCCGTGTTGGTGTGTGCTGGAGTCAGTGTTGGTGTGTGCTGGAGTCCGTGTTAGTGTGTGCTGGAGTCAGTGTTGGTGTGTGCTGGTGTTCCGTGTTGGTGTGTGCTGGAGTCAGTGCTGGTGTGTGCTGGTGTCAGTGTTCGTGTGTGCTGGTGTCAGTGTTGGTGTGTGCTGGAGTCAGTGTTGGTGTGTGCTGGAGTCAGAGTTGATGTGTGCTGGAGTCCGTGTTGGTGTGTGCTGGAGTCAGTGTTGATGTGTGCTGGAGTCAGTGTTGGTGTGTGCTGGAGTCAGTGTTGGTATGTGCTGGTGTTCCGTGTCGGTGTGTGCTGGAGTCAGTGTTGGTGTGTGCTGAAGTCAGTGTTGGTGTGTGCTGGTGTCAGTGTTGGTGTGTGCTGGTGTCAGTGTTGGTGTGTGCTGCAGTCAGTGTTGATGTGTGCTGGAGTTCGGTGCTGGTGTGTGCTGGAGTCAGTGTTGGTGTGTGCTGGAGTCAGTGTTGGTGTGTGCTGGAGTCAGTGTTGATGTGTGCTGGAGTTCGGTGCTGGTGTGTGCTGGAGTCAGTGTTGGTGTGTGCTGGAGTCAGTGTTGGTATGTGCTGGTGTTCCGTGTTGGTGTGTGCTGGATTCAGCGTTGGTGTGTGCTGGAGTCAGTGTTGATGTGTGCTGGAGTCAGTGTTGGTGTGTGCTGGAGTCAGTGTTGGTGTGTGCTGGTGTTCCGTGTTGGTGTGTGCTGGATTCAGCGTTGGTGTGTGCTAGAGTTCGGTGTTGGAGTGTGCTGGAGTCAGTGTTGGTGTGTGCTGGAGTCAGTGTTGGTGTGTGCTGGAGTCAGTGTTGGTGTGTGCTGGAGTCAGTGTTGGTGTGTGCTGGAGTCAGTGTTGGTGTGTGCTGGAGCCACTGTTGATGTGTGCTGGAGTCATTGTTGGTGTGTGCTGGTGTTCCGTGTCGGTGTGTGCTGGAGTCAGTGTTGGTGTGTGCTGGAGTCATTGATGGTGTGTCCTGGAGTCAGTGTTGCTGTGTGCTGGAGTCAGTGTTGCTGTGTGCTGAAGTCAGTGTTGGTGTGTGCTGGTGTCAGTGTTGGTGTGTACTGGAGTCAGTGTTGATGTTTGCTGGAGTACGGTGCTGGTGTGTGCTGGAGTCAGTGTTGGTGTGTGCTGGAGTCAGTGTTGGTGTTTGCTGGAGTCAGTGTTGGTGTGTGCTGGAGTCAGTGTTGCTGTGTGCTGGAGTCAGTGTTGGTGTGTGCTGGAGTCGGTGATGGTGTATGCTGGAGTCAGTGTTGGTGTGTGCTGGAGTCGGTGTTGGTGTTTGCTGGAGACAGTGTTGGTGTGTGCTGGAGTCGGTGTGCGCTGGAGTCAGTGTTGGTGTGCGCTGGATTCATTGTTGGTGTGCACAGGAGCTCGGTGTTGGTGTGTGCGGGAGTCAGTGTTGCTGTGTGCTGGAGTCAGTGTTGGTGTGTGCTGGAGTCAGTGTTGGTGTGTGCTTGTGTTCCGTGTCGGTGTGTGCTGGAGTCAGTGTTGGTGTGTGCTGGAGTCATTGATGGTGTGTGCTGGAGTCATTGATGGTGTGTGCTGGAGTCGGTGTTGGTGTGTGCTGGAGTCAGTGTTGGTGTGTGCTGGAGTCCGTGTTGGTGTGTGCTGGAGTCAGTGTTGGTGTGTGCTGGAGTCAGTGTTGGTGTGTGCTGGAGTCAGTGTTGGTGTGTGCTGGAGTCAGTGTTGATGTGTGCTGGAGTCAGTGTTGGTGTGTGCTGGAGTCAGTGTTGGTGTGTGCTGGAGTCAGTGTTGGTGTGTGCTGGAGTCAGTGTTGGTGTGTGCTGGAGTCAGTTTTGGTGTGTGCTGGAGTCAGTGTTGGTGTGTGCTGGAGTCAGTGTTGGTGTGTGCTGGAGTCAGTGTTGGTGTGTGCTGGAGTCAGTGTTGGTGTGTGCTGGAGTCAGTGTTGGTGTGTGCTGGAGTCAGTGTTGGTGTGTGCTGGAGTCAGTGTTGATGTGTGCTGGAGTCGGTGTTGGTGTGTGCTGGAGTCAGTGTTCGTGTGTGCTGGAGTCAGTGTTGGTGTGTGCTGGAGTCAGTGTTGGTGTGTGCTGGAGTCAGTGTTGGTGTGTGCTGGAGTCAGTGTTGGTGTGTGCTGGTGTCAGTGTTGGTGTGTGCTGGAGTCAGTGTTGGTGTGTGCTGGAGTCAGTGTTGGTGTGTGCTGGAGTCAGTGTTGGTGTGTGCTGATGTTCCGTGTTGGTGTGTGCTGGTGTCCGTGTTGGTGTGTGCTGGAGTCAGTGTTGGTGTGTGCTGGAGTTCGGTGTTGGTGTGTGCTGGAGTCAGTGTTGGTGTGTGCTGGAGTCCGTGTTGGTGTGTGCTGGAGTCAGTGTTGGTGTGTGCTGGTGTTCCGTGTCGGTGTGTGCTGGAGTCAGTGTTGGTGTGTGCTGGAGTCAGTGTTGCTGTGTGCTGGAGTCAGTGTTGGTGTGTGCTGGAGTCCGTGTTGGTGTGTGCTGGAGTCAGTGTTGGTGTGTGCTGGAGTCCGTGTTAGTGTGTGCTGGAGTCAGTGTTGGTGTGTGCTGGTGTTCCGTGTTGGTGTGTGCTGGAGTCAGTGTTGGTGTGTGCTGGTGTCAGTGTTGGTGTGTGCTGGTGTCAGTGTTGGTGTGTGCTGGAGTCAGTGTTGGTGTGTGCTGGAGTCAGAGTTGATGTGTGCTGGAGTCCGTGTTGGTGTGTGCTGGAGTCAGTGTTGATGTGTGCTGGTGTCAGTGTTGGTGTGTGCTGGAGTCAGTGTTGGTATGTGCTGGTGTTCCGTGTCGGTGTGTGCTGGAGTCAGTGTTGGTGTGTGCTGGTGTTCCGTGTTGGTGTGTGCTGGAGTCAGTGTTGGTGTGTGCTGAAGTCAGTGTTGGTGTGTGCTGGTGTCAGTGTTGGTGTGTGCTGGTGTCAGTGTTGGTGTGTGCTGCAGTCAGTGTTGATGTGTGCTGGAGTTCGGTGCTGGTGTGTGCTGGAGTCAGTGTTGGTGTGTGCTGGAGTCAGTGTTGGTGTGTGCTGGAGTCAGTGTTGATGTGTGCTGGAGTTCGGTGCTGGTGTGTGCTGGAGTCAGTGTTGGTGTGTGCTGGAGTCAGTGTTGGTGTGTGCTGGTGTTCCGTGTTGGTGTGTGCTGGATTCAGCGTTGGTGTGTGCTGGAGTCAGTGTTGATGTGTGCTGGAGTCAGTGTTGGTGTGTGCTGGAGTCAGTGTTGGTGTGTGCTGGTGTTCCGTGTTGGTGTGTGCTGGATTCAGCGTTGGTGTGTGCTAGAGTTCGGTGTTGGAGTGTGCTGGAGTCAGTGTTGGTGTGTGCTGGAGTCAGTGTTGGTGTGTGCTGGAGTCAGTGTTGGTGTGTGCTGGAGTCAGTGTTGG
Source organism: Squalus acanthias (assembly GCA_030390025.1). Classification (NCBI taxonomy): domain Eukaryota; kingdom Metazoa; phylum Chordata; class Chondrichthyes; order Squaliformes; family Squalidae; genus Squalus; species Squalus acanthias. Next base: position 4,527,085 of record CM059445.1, on the reverse strand, counting down.
TGTGTGCTGGAGTCAGTGTTGGTGTGTGCTGGAGCCACTGTTGATGTGTGCTGGAGTCATTGTTGGTGTGTGCTGGTGTTCCGTGTCGGTGTGTGCTGGAGTCAGTGTTGGTGTGTGCTGGAGTCATTGATGGTGTGTCCTGGAGTCAGTGTTGCTGTGTGCTGGAGTCAGTGTTGCTGTGTGCTGAAGTCAGTGTTGGTGTGTGCTGGTGTCAGTGTTGGTGTGTGCTGGAGTCAGTGTTGATGTGTGCTGGAGTCGGTGTTGGTGTGTGCTGGAGTCAGTGTTGGTGTGTGCTGGAGTCAGTGTTGGTGTGTGCTGGAGTCAGTGTTGATGTGTGCTGGAGTCAGTGTTGGTGTGTGCTGGAGTCAGTGTTGGTGTGTGCTGGAGTCAGTGTTGGTGTGTGCTGGAGTCAGTGTTGGTGTGTGCTGGAGTCAGTGTTGGTGTGTGCTGGTGTCCGTGTTGGTGTGTGCTGGAGTCAGTGTTGGTGTGTGCTGGAGTCAGTGTTGGTGTGTGCTGGAGTCAGTGTTGGTGTGTGCTGGAGTCAGTGTTGGTGTGTGCTGGAGTCAGTGTTGGTGTGTGCTGGAGTCGGTGTTGGTGTGTGCTGGAGTCAGTGTTGGTGTGTGCTGGAGTCAGTGTTGGTGTGTGCTGGAGTCAGTGTTGGTGTGTGCTGGAGTCAGTGTTGGTGTGTGCTGGAGTCAGTGTTGGTGTGTGCTGGAGTCAGTGTTGGTGTGTGCTGGAGTCCGTGTTGGTGTGTGCTGGAGTCAGTGTTGTGTGTGCTGGAGTCGGTGTTGGTGTGTGCTGGAGTCAGTGTTGGTGTGTGCTGGAGTCAGTGTTGGTGTGTGCTGGAGTCAGTGTTGGTGTGTGCTGGAGTTCCGTGTTGGTGTGTGCTGGAGTCAGTGTTGGTGTGTGCTGGAGTCAGTGTTGGTGTGTGCTGGAGTCAGTGTTGGTGTGTGCTGGAGTCAGTGTTGGTGTGTGCTGGAGTCAGTGTTGGTGTGTGCTGGAGTCAGTGTTGGTGTGTGCTGGAGTCAGTGTTGGTGTGTGCTGGAGTCAGTGTTGGTGTGTGCTGGAGTCAGTGTTGGTGTGTGCTGGAGTCAGTGTTGGTGTGTGCTGGAGTCAGTGTTGGTGTGTGCTGGAGTCAGTGTTGGTGTGTGCTGGAGTCAGTGTTGGTGTGTGCTGGTGTCCGTGTTGGTGTGTGCTGGAGTCAGTGTTGGTGTGTGCTGGTGTCCGTGTTGGTGTGTGCTGGAGTCAGTGTTGGTGTGTGCTGAGTCAGTGTTGGTGTGTGCTGGAGTCAGTGTTGGTGTGTGCTGGAGTCAGTGTTGGTGTGTGCTGGAGTCAGTGTTGGTGTGTGCTGGAGTCAGTGTTGGTGTGTGCTGGAGTCAGTGTTGGTGTGTGCTGGAGTCAGTGTTGGTGTGTGCTGGAGTCAGTGTTGGTGTGTGCTGGAGTCAGTGTTGGTGTGTGCTGGAGTCAGTGTTGGTGTGTGCTGGAGTCAGTGTTGGTGTGTGCTGGAGTCAGTGTTGGTGTGTGCTGGAGTCAGTGTTGGTGTGTGCTGGAGTCAGTGTTGGTGTGTGCTGGAGTCATTGTTGGTGTGTGCTGGTGTTCCGTGTTGGTGTGTGCTGGAGTCAGTGTTGGTGTGTGCTGGAGTCAGTGTTGGTGTGTGCTGGAGTCAGTGTTGCTGTGTGCTGGAGTCAGTGTTGGTGTGTGCTGGAGTCAGTGTTGGTGTGTGCTGGTGTCAGTGTTGGTGTGTGCTGGAGTCAGTGTTGATGTGTGCTGGAGTACGGTGTTGGTGTGTGCTGGAGTCAGTGTTGGTGTGTGCTGGAGTCAGTGTTGGTGTGTGCTGGAGTCAGTGTTGATGTGTGCTGGAGTCGGTGTTGGCGTGTGCTGGAGTCAGTGTTGGTGTGTGCTGGAGTCAGTGTTGGTGTGTGCTGGTGTTCCGTGTTGGTGTGTGCTGGAGTCAGTGTTGGTGTGTGCTGGAGTCGTGTTGGTGTGTGCTGGAGTCAGTGTTGGTGTGTGCTGGAGTCAGTGTTGGTGTGTGCTGGAGTCGGTGTTGGTGTGTGCTGGAGTCAGTGTTGGTGTGTGCTGGAGTCAGTGTTGGTGTGTGCTGGAGTCAGTGTTGGTGTGTGCTGGAGTCAGTGTTGGTGTGTGCTGGAGTCAGTGTTGGTGTGTGCTGGAGTCAGTGTTGGTGTGTGCTGGAGTCGTGTTGGTGTGTGCTGGAGTCGTGTTGGTGTGTGCTGGAGTCAGTGTTGGTGTGTGCTGGAGTCAGTGTTGGTGTGTGCTGGAGTCAGTGTTGGTGTGTGCTGGAGTCAGTGTTGGTGTGTGCTGGAGTCGGTGTTGGTGTGTGCTAGATTCAGTGTTGGTCTGTGCTGGAGTCAGTGTTGGTGTGTGCTGGAGTTCGGTGTTGGTGTGTGCTGGTGTTCCCTGTTGGTGTGTGCTGGAGTCAGTGTTGATGTGTGCTGGAGTCGGTGTTGGTGTGTGCTGGAGTCAGTGTTGGTGTGTGCTGGTGTTCCGTGTTGTCTGTGCTGGAGTTAGTGACGGTGTGTGCTGGAGTTCAGTGTTGGTGTGTGCTGGAGTCAGTGTTGGTGTGTGCTGGAGTCAGTGTTGGTGTGTGCTGGAGTCAGTGTTGGTGTGTGCTGGAGTCAGTGTTGGTGTGTGCTGAAGTCGGTGTTGGATTGTGTTCTGGAGTCAGTGTTGGTGTGTGCTGGAGTCAGTGTTGGTGTGTGCTGGAGTCAGTGTTGGTGTGTGCTGGAGTCGGTGATGGTGTGTGCTGGAGTCAGTGTTGGTGTGTGCTGGAGTCAATGTTGGTGTGTACTGGAGTCGGTGTTGGTGTGTGCTGGAGTCAGTGTTGGTGTGTGCTGGAGTCAGTGTTGGTGTGTGCTGGAGTCGGTGTTGGTGTATGCCGGAGTCAGTGTTGCTGTGTGCTGGAGTCGGTGTTGGTGTGTGCTGGAGTCAGTGTTGGTGTGTGCTGGAGTCAGTGTTGGTGTGTGCTGGTGTTCCGTGTTGGTGTGTGCTGGAGTCAGTGTAGATGTGTGCTGGAGTCGGTGTTGGTGTGTGCTGGATTCAGTGTTGGTGTGCACAGGAGTTCGGTGTTGGTGTGTGCTGGTGTCAGTGTTGGTGTGTGCAGGAGTCCGTGTTGCTGTGTGCTGGAGTCAGTGTTGGTGTGTGCTGGTGTTCCGTGTCGGTGTGTGCTGGAGTCAGTGTTGGTGTGTGCTGGAGTCATTGATGGTGTGTGCTGGTGTCAGTGTTGGTGTGTGCTGGTGTCAGTGTTGGTGTGTGCTGGTGTTCCGTGTTGGTGTGTGCTGGAGTCAGTGTTGGTATGTGCTGGTGTCAGTGTTGGTGTGTGCTGGAGTCCGTGTTGGTGTGTGCTGGAGTCAGTGTTGGTGTGTGCTGGAGTCCGTGTTAGTGTGTGCTGGAGTCAGTGTTGGTGTGTGCTGGTGTTCTGTGTTGGTGTGTGCTGGAGTCAGTGTTGGTGTGTGCTGGTGTCAGTGTTGGTGTGTGCTGGTGTCAGTGTTGGTGTGTGCTGGAGTCAGTGTTGGTGTGTGCTGGAGTCAGAGTTGGTGTGTGCTGGAGTCCGTGTTGGTGTGTGCTGGAGTCAGTGTTGATGTGTGCTGGAGTCAGTGTTGGTGTGTGCTGGAGTCAGTGTTGGTATGTGCTGGTGTTCCGTGTCGGTGTGTGCTGGAGTCAGTGTTGGTGTGTGTTGGTCTTCCGTGTCGGTGTGTGCTGGAGTCAGTGTTGGTGTGTGCTGAGTCAGTGTTGGTGTGTGCTGGTGTCAGTGTTGGTGTGTGCTGGTGTCAGTGTTGGTGTGTGCTGCAGTCAGTGTTGATGTGTGCTGGAGTTCGGTGCTGGTGTGTGCTGGAGTCAGTGTTGGTGTGTGCTGGAGTCAGTGTTGGTGTGTGCTGGAGTCAGTGTTGATGTGTGCTGGAGTTCGGTGCTGGTGTGTGCTGGAGTCAGTGTTGGTGTGTGCTGGAGTCAGTGTTGGTGTGTGCTGGAGTTCCGTGTTGGTGTGTGCTGGATTCAGCGTTGGTGTGTGCTGGAGTCAGTGTTGATGTGTGCTGGAGTCAGTGTTGGTGTGTGCTGGAGTCAGTGTTGGTGTGTGCTGGAGTCGTGTTGGTGTGTGCTGGAGTCAGCGTTGGTGTGTGCTAGAGTCGGTGTTGGAGTGTGCTGGAGTCAGTGTTGGTGTGTGCTGGAGTCGGTGTTGGTGTATGCCGGAGTCAGTGTTGATGTGTGCTGGAGTCAGTGTTGGTGTGTGCTGGAGTCAGTGTTGGTGTGTGCTGGAGTCGGTGTTGGTGTGTGCTGGAGTCGGTGATGGTGTGTGCTGGAGTCAGTGTTGGTGTTTGCTGGAGTCAGTGTTGGTGTGTGCTGGAGTCGGTGTTGGTGTGTGCTCGATTCAGTGTTTGTGTGCACAGGAGTTCGGTGTTGGTGTGTGCTGGAGTCGGTGTTGGTGTGCACAGGAGTTCGGTGTTGGTGTGTGCTGGAGTCAGTGTTGGTGTGTGCTGGAGTCACTGTTGGTCTGTGCTGGT